>JAFBJR010000027.1:1336242-1734735 GCA_016785285.1 Brachirus orientalis
GAAAATCAAATTTCTGATGATTTTCGGTGTGTCCCCGTGTCCTTCCCGTATATCACTTAAGTGCCACAATAAACACTTCAAGAAAGAAGGGCTTCTCTGTTTACCTGCGCTCAAGCAAGCGGTTTTGAAAAGTCAAGTTTAGTTACGTAACTAACACATTTGCCGTGCAACGAACCCTCCCCCAACAGCTACTCCTGGTCATGGGCGTGAACATTCAACCTGAAGAAGAAGAAGAAGAAGAAGAAGGAGGAAGAAGGAAGAAGAAGAAAGAAGAAAGAAGAAAGAAGAAAGAAGAAAGAAGAAAGAAGAAAGAAGAAAGAAGAAGAAGAATAAAGAAGAAGAAAGAAGAAAGAAGAAGAAGAAGAAAGAAGAAGAAGAACAACAACAACAACAACAACAACAACAACCGCGGAGCAGTCAGTCAGCTGGAAGCTGGCCAATCACAAGAGACTCAGTGTTCTGGGGGGCGGGCATTGTCTGTTTAGAGGCTGGCAGAGAGCAGCAATAATCTGGCTTAATCTGAAGAGACTATGAGGTTTTTGACCATAAATATTATTTAATTTATCTAAGTAGACACCAGTAATTAGATTTTTGGTTCAAAAAGACCTTTCTATGTGACCTTTAAGGAAAATGACTTGCTTCATCAACAGTTTGTTTGAATCTGCAGTCCCACCATTAGATGGCACTAACTGTCGAACGCTGGATGTTTCAACATACACTAGTTTTGTATTAAATTCAATTCTTAAAGAGTTGCTTCCCCACTAAAAACGTGTTGTCAGAAGATCGTGTATTCAGAGCTTCAGAAAATATGCTGTAGACACGATGGCTGTGTTTCTTAAACCACATTTGAAGATACAACACAAATTTCAGCAGTTCAGACTGTGCTCACATGCATCAGCTGAACTCAGAAACAGAGGCTCAATTACAACACAGAAAAAACAATGATGTCACAAGAGTACACCATTATATATATTCACACAAGCAATGTCTGTTTGCTTTTGTTTGTTTAAAACATGAAAAAAATCTGACATTTTTAACTACTCCAAAGAAATGCCATCACTACAAAAAGAATCCTAATTATGAAGGGTTTTCCATTTATAGAAACACATGAATACGGTCATTTTACTGCACAATAATTGAATCAAGTTGTGATCAAACATGTTTCAATATGTTGTGTAAACGACATGCCCTTGTCCATTAAAATTAAAGAAGTTATTCATTCAATACATGAAAAAGTAGATTTGTTGTTCTAAGAATGAGAGCTGCATTGTCATGTTGTCATTCAAAGTCAAGAGTTATTTTAGGAACCAGTAAACTTGTCCCCTTGGGGATATTTAATATATTGCTATATATATATACACATACACATATATATATATATATATATATATATATATACATACACACATATATATATATATATATATATATATATAGACTAAGTCCACTTTTTATATATTTTCTATGGTTCTTGCTGGCGAGTTTGCCATTGGTACCTGACCTACTTAAATCTAGGACCAATTAACATAATCGGCTGTTTGAATTTTTATTTATTTATCTATCTACCACTTTGGTTTGGTGTAGGGGTCTGTTTTAAATTGAAACCAACTTTTATTGCGAATTACTAGGTATGGCTTAAAAATATATATATATTTTTTTCTATCTTCTGAATTGAATTAACTGACTTCTGACTGCAAAGACTAGATGGACTAGATGGACCTTGAAATATCCACAACCACATGAGACTAACGTAGACAAAAGAAACCTTGACCGTCCCCAGTGACCGCACCACACAAGCCACTGACTCCATCTGTGTCATTAGGGGTGTGGGGGGAGGACTGGGGTGCTTGCTACTTGGAAGATCCCCCAGTGCTCAGGGGAACTAAAGGGAGGGAGGAGGGGGAGGAGGAAGAGGAGGAAGGGAGGGGGGATTTGCAGCTCCTGCCTTACGTTACTGCAATCTGAACTGCCGTTTGCCACCGTTGCCACTGAGCCTGCAGCGCGCGCATACCCTCTCGCATTCTCTCTTCCCTCTCTCTCACTTACTCACAGACTCTCTGATGCACACCAGCTTCTCTCTCTCACTCTATCACTCACTTACACAAACACACACACGCGCTCTCTTCTCTCTTTCTCAGTCTTCATTCTGCACCGGCACGGACTGACACAAACACACACACACACACACACACACACTCCACTTCAGCTTCGTGAATTCCAAAACCAACTCGTCGATGAGCATCCGTTAATTTTTTCAGCGTGGGCTCCAAACTGTAAACACACACAGAGAGAAAGAGAGAGTGGGATAATGACAGAGAAGCACCACAGAGGAAAAGCAGGTTGAGAGAGGGAATTAAAGAGGAGTAAAAGCAGCAAAAAGAGAGTCTCCTCCTCATCTCAGATGAAAGGTGGGAGGACAGTTTGATAGTGAATTATTTGGATTAAACTGGCAACGCCTCCGCTTTAAAGTGCCCCACTAAAGGTAAGCAGGTCTCTCTTCTTTAAGCTGTTATTATTTTTAAAGAAATTAACTTATTTCCAAGAACTGAGCAGTGACATGTTCTCTTCAGTTCTTTCACTGATGTCCTCTTTGCAAACGAGTTGAAATAGTTCTTTCTAATGTGCTGGTTGAGTGTGTGATGAAAACGTGGCTGAGCCGTGTCCTTGACTGTGTATCAACAGCGAGAGTAGTGAAGAAACGTGGCTGCCGCTTGGAGTCGGGCAACGGCGGGCACTTGTGTGCTTTTGTGACATGCCTTGTATAATGAAGTGAGCAGTCAGTAAAGTGTCATTCAAAAGCAGATTCAAGCAACACTTCACTCCCGACTGCGCTGACCCCATTTGTAGGTTTGGTAGTTCATCTGCATATGAAAAGGCGATGTAGCTGTTGGAGCGAGTTCAACGCTGATTATCGCGGTGTGGGGCGTCAAGTGATTCTGCCAGGTTGATCTAATCTGTGTGTGAACAAGAAAAAAACATTTGGAAACATGTTTTTTTTCTATTTATTTAACATTTAGACAGAAAAAAATGGGAGTAATGTTATTAACAGTGTACTCCACATGGAAACGGCAGCTTCAAAGGGAGCATAGTGTGATTAGTTTGAATGCAACATCGTGTATGGTGTGTTTACACAGAAAACTGTGATTTCAGTTGAGATTTATAGGGCACCAGGGTCTGATGGCTCAATAATGGGCTTGAGATTATTCCCTCTGTTTGCATACAGCGTATATCAGCAATTGCATTAGAGGTAGGAGCATCCTTGTGGTCGGGAAAGGGGATTAGAGGGAACAATCTGAGAGGATATCAGAGTGGGTTGACAGAAATCTGATTTGCTTCGAAATACGGGCTCGCAGAAGCAACCTTGCCTCCCCTCCCATTTCACAGCAGCAGATGTGTGAGACAGAGAGAAAATACAGGAGATGTACTCCCTCATGGAACGCTGCAGAACTACATCTGCTATGAACTTGTACACTTTTATTGTTACATCAGCAGCCCCCCCCACTGCAACTCGATACATCAAATTTGCATGTCTTCCAACTATCCCAGGCTCAATTATCTCAAGAATGTGATGCCAACGAATGCATGTAACATCTGATACAAACAGAATCTGATGGCTGCTGCTGGTGTGAAGATCTTTTTATCCTCCTTTTTTACACCAGGCACATTGCGGATTACTCACTTGTAGAGTGTGTAGTATTGAGTCTCAAAGAAGAGATACTGTGTGAGAGCTAGCCCCGCTTTCCCCAGTCAATCCCATCTTCACTTACAGATAAGATTAAAAAAGAAAAATCCCTTGCCCTTCCCCTTCTCTTTAAGCACATCTCATGTAACTCATTTCAGTGTCAGAGGCACTAACTCTTCTTATCAGCGGCTGAAAACACCTGCGTTGGAATAATGAAATTACGCTGCGAGGAGTCCACTTTACAGAGGGAGAAGAGGAGCTGGACGCTCCCCGAGTACACAGAGGCTACTGTGCAGGAAAATGAGCATTCAGGGAATGCAGCCACAGAGCAGTCAGGTATTATGACTGCATTAGAGGGGGATAAATGAAGAAACATGCACTGTAGTTGTGGTATATATTACATTCAGGTGCATATCATAACAACATTTTCACTTCTCCAGTGAGAGAATTAAGTGGAAGAAAACATTTGCTAGCAATAAAACTAGTGGATTCACTTTTTAAATAAATACAATAGGTTTCTGCTGCTTCTTAAGTGTAGTCATTTATGAGTGAAAGACAGGAATCATAATTGCATGTTCCCTAGCAGTGATGCACTACATTTTCCTCCCTGGTTTACAAAGTGGACCGCACTGCCTTCTGTTGACACAGGTTTAATCAAGTCTCAGTTATTCTTGGCCAATGAAATTACTTCAGGGTGTGTGAGCACATTTGATTATATAACTCTGCAATCAGGTTTGATTACTTTTTTAGGATTAATTGAACACTGCAGAAAATAAGTTGGATTAAGCATCTTCCAGATACCATACTCTCTTACTGGAGTAAAGGGGATTAATCAGAACTTCTAGATTATTTTTTTAACACAAGTATTTGTTCTATTTAAAGCTGCAGTGCATAACATTTTGTGATTTTTGATGTGGATCGTGTTACGATTCTGCCTCCGTTTGGTCATTGTGAACAGAAATTGACACATTAGTCAGCTGCATCATTGCAAAAAAGGCTCAGTCAAACAAAACTATCAGACCTGCCTGAGCGAGGTTATGGGTGTGCACAAGCAGAGAAGTGGCTGGATGAGGATAGAACATATTTATCCTGCGAAACTACTGAACAAGTGGGTTTTTGAGTAGCAGAATTCACTTCTGAAACTTTTCTTGGGCCCTTCTTTGTGTTTTCAGTCAAACTACAACCTGTTCACAGCCATCACTCTTACAAGCTCAATGTTGCCGTCGCCATCATCTGTCTTCCGATAAAACTAAATTGTTGTCGAGTGTTATAAGATTTAAACAAAGCTATACTCAGAAAGCTGAAGCTGACAGACTTAATTTGCATTATTGTGTGAACTCATTTACTAATGGCTTTAATGTACCAGACATTTAAGAGTATATTTCAGAGACTATACTTTTAAGAAGTAAAAAAGCACCAGTGTCTTTTCATTTTACACAATAATCTGTTCTGTTATTTTAATTAAGTAAATAAGTAAAATAAGTAAATAACATAAGTACTCTGGACATATGACCACAATAGAAAAGCAGGACCACTCCATCTAAAGTCAACCCACCACTGCTGTGTGCCCATGTGAATTTAATGGCAGGACTGAGTGGGCTGCAACTGAATGAAAGTGCACATCCACTTGGCTGTCATCATTTCAACTCATATTCGGTGCACTGTTTGATTAGGGTGAGCTGGTATTTATGGATGACCTGCAGCCTACACTGTGAGCACACCTACAGTGATCAGTCACAGAGATGTGCCACCTATCATCACACTTCAAAAGCAAGGGTCCATCAACAACCTTGGGCTTAAAAAGAATCAATATGAGAGATTTGGAGTCTCCAGACTCTCTTTACCTTGGGCTCTTCATCTCTTCCCCCCTCAATTGACATATTTTGACATCATTCTGCTCTAAATGAGGTGCAACCAATCTGCAAAGATTAAAGTGTGTCCGTCTGTATGCAACTCTGTAGGACCATAAAATGTAATATGCCGTCAGAAATATGTGTGCACATTTTGAATGCTAATCAGACAATGAATGTGGTTGTTTGCTATGTGTTCCATTGCCAATTGCAGTAGTTCGGTGCATGTAGGGTTTCTCCCTCAGCAAGCTTCACTCATCCCATAACCCTGCAGACCTGGCTCTCCCACACTCTCAGCCAATCATCAGCAAGTCCTAAACATCTCAAATTAAAGTCTTACAGTGATGGATGACTCTCCATCTCCAGGAGATATTGCACACGCTTCTGCTCTGAATGATGGGCGACTCCCCCTCACTCCACCTTGCAATTATTTATATAGATTTGTCTCTGCTCCTTTGTCAGTTTTTTTTTTTTTTTTTTTTTGGACATGGTGGTTTCTTCCTCCCTGTGGCAGAAATATCCCACAGAGATTAAAACCCACAGTTTCTGCAGGCGACTGATGCTGGAGTTTTTCAGAGAAGCAGACAAATACAGGCTTCCCTGTGGTAAATATGTTGTTTGAAGCGACAGTAGAAGTATGAAGAGGAAGAATAAATTTTCTTTCAAGCTACAAAAAAAGTTATTTTGGCTTCAACTTGTATTTATTTATTTTTTTTCCCCATGTTTAAACTGTAACAATGTAATACCATCTATGTCTTCTTTTTCTCCTTCTTAGTGGAATTTTACGCTGTGTCATTTACGTAGCTGATGCAGATATTGGCAGCTGGCCTAATGCAAGCCAGATCAGTGTTTCATTGCAAACTACACTGTGGTGAACTGAAACGCACTGGTAGAAATGACGTTTATTTTATCATCATGGTTCACCAGGATGGGGGTTTCTGGTTAAAAAAAATAATAAATTAATTAAATTAAATTACAACTTCATCCACAGCACAAATCAAAACAATGAAAAAGAAATGTGGACACCTATTATTTACTGAAGTATTTATGCAGATCATCATAATACAACACAAAAACAACATCTTGCCAGTGCTGCATCTTGGACACCGACAAAAGAGCAATCACAAGAGATATGAAAGTTGTCTGTTGCTTATGTAAGATTTTATTTTTATACCAAGGACAAGTGCTCTGTAATGTGAACACACAAAACTGAGGTTTTTCCATGTAAGATTATGTAACGGTGCATTCTCTTAGGCTTTTGTTTTTTTTTCATACTCACTGATATTTTTACGAGTCTCCAAAGTAGAACCAATTCATTGTAATTTGGAGCCTTTGAATAAAAGCCTTTGAGAAATGCATTTCACATTGTTGTCCAACAGCAGGAGGAAATGGTTGTGGTCATAAAAACAAAAATCACCCGAGGCTAGGCACATGCACAAGTACAACAGGATGATGGAGGGAGTTTGTTTTGCTTGTGCGATTTCTATTTATAAAGTTTTTCTTTGTTGTGTCTCCACATTTGGCAAACACTGAGTAAAAGGTTTGCATTGTTTGCCAGTTTGAAAAAGACAAGCAATTAGCAGGTAACATGCGTAATTCCCACCCCTTTGCATTTGTGATAAAAAGCCCAAGACGCGAGACGCATTTAATCACAAGGATACTTCCGAACAATAAACAGTCATCTCTGTCTGGGTTCGACTCTATAACCTTAAACACAACCTCACCACTGCCCAATGGCAACTTGGGAAAGATTTCCTGTCACACAGGTGAATGACTATTAGTTTACTGACCCTAGAGGTAGAGGGAGATTGTAATGATTTCTTGAGAGGCTGCTGGGGGGCCTTTCATTATAGAGGGCTGAGCAGCACTGGAGCACTCCTGCAGGAAAGTGCCGAGTTAGAAATAGATATGGAATACTCCATTTTGGTGAATTGATTAAATCTTGCCAGGGAGTCCAAGACTATTAACATGCCTCTCTTTCTTTTCTTTTTTTTTTCATTTTTCAAAAAAGAAAAAGGATAACTGCTTTGAGGGATCACTAGATTTTATAAAATTATCGTATGAGTTTGAGTTCTGTTTGACAAACATTTCAAAACTCAAATTTGCTCGAATGATCGAATTTGTTTTATTAAAATGTAGACAGTACAGTATGAGTAAGGACTGTCACTTTTTTTTTTTCCAAAAACCAATTTTTAATGAGTATTACTTGACATGTGTGACAAAATTATTCACACTCCACCTCCTATTAGTAAAGCAAGGTTTATTGTATGTTGGTCTGCCTGTCTGTGATGCTGCTTCTGCCGCTTCAGTTGGGTGAAGCTAACAGCAAAGCTAACAGATGAGTCAGCAGATTTGTTCCTCACATTCTCATCAATGGTATAAAATACAAAATACTTCCAAACGCTGCTTTACAGATGATTTGACGTTGTGATTATGCACTCTGGGAAGGCAGTTTAGTTCACTTGTGTCCTCCATTTTCACAGTAAACTCTGGGTGAATAAGTTAATCCTGATTCTGAGACCAAAAAAACATCACTGTGCTACTTTCCTAATGGCTTCAACGTCAATTTACTGCACAATTATGCTCACTGTGCCTTCTGCTGGACTGCACAGTTATTACATGAGACAGTGTAATGGGCTTTATATTTTGAAATAAAAACAGAATTATAAAGTTCAAACATATCCGTGTTTTGGGTAAAAAGTGACAGCTCTAGTACGACTCTCTTGAAATTATTGAGCAGCAATATAAAAATGTAGATATTCAGCATAATAAAGAATACAAGATGCAGAGAAAACTACTTCACTCAATTACTTAGATCACATTTATGCAATGTGTTTGTTTTGCTGCAGTATTTTGTCCTAATCATCTTTGAAATTTGCCCAAACAGTTTTTTATGCTGACAGGAATTTAAAAGCAAAAGTTTTCCCTTTAGTGACGCATCTAAGGCGAATAAATGAAATACAAAGCTCATATGTTGCTCACCTTTGAATAGGAACAACACTTTCCCCCTTTCCAGGAAGCCACTGCAATTAATTCTGTCCTCTACTGTATGTCACATAAAATTTTCACTTTTATTCATCCACGTCAAAACCCATCTTCATTTCATTAAAAGAAAATGTGCTCCTTAAATCACATCATTTCCCAGTGCGGCAGACACCACCATCCCATGAAGTGCCTCTCAAAAAGTCTAACATTTCACATTTGGCTTAACACACTTGGGCAAGTTACCCTCCATAGCATATAGAATATAGCTTTAATGATACACTATACATCCCATATGTTCACTAATGCCATCAGGGTCTTAAAAAAAACAAAGTCGTGCATCATGTCAGTCTTTTTGCAGAAGATAAGGGACCTCACTGTTAGTACAACCTGACAAAAGAAAAAATACATAGACATTAGGAAACAGATCCATATGATTTACAATGTGTGGTGGTGCAGTTCCAAATACGTGTGCACAGATTGGTTTTGTGTGGTTGCTGAAGTTTAATTTGAAATATTTACCCATGGAAGTCACTCCTCCTTCTGGTATCTCCTCTTATCTCAGCACCAAGAGAAAATTACATCATAACTTAGTGGAATAGAAAGGAGGCTGAGCTAGCACAACAGCATGCAATCGTGTGATATGGGAGGATGGTAACTAACCACAAAATGAAATATCACCCTACTTTATATTATCATTAGGCTCCAAATCCACAGATTACTAGGGTTAAACTGCCAGTCACATCACCCACTGTCCACATGAGCCGCTGCAGTTCAATTAAAACATTATGGGACTTTATTGATTGAACTATTTTTAGGGTTTTGTTAAAGGCTGCTGTGGCTGAAACTATTTAAAATGTGTGTCAAATGGTTCTTTATACCAACAGTTATCACTGTTGTGAAAATTTGGTGAGCAAGAATGCAGTTAAAACCACAATAAACTTGGTATCACCCAACATTTTAACCAACAGGACCACTGAAGCTGAAGTAAGGATTGTTTTTCTTTTTTTTTTTTTTTTTAGGCTGCTGTGGCTGAAACTATTTAAAATGTGTGTCAAATGGTTCTTTATACCAACAGTTATCACTGTTGTGAAAATTTGGTGAGCAAGAATGCAGCTAAAAACCACAATAAACTTGGTATCACCCAACATTTTAACCAACAGGACCACTGAAGCTGAAGTAAGGATTGTTTTTCTTTTTTTTTTTTTTTTTTCTTAGGAGAAAACTAATGGTAGCCAGTAGCCGAAAGATTACAAAGATTAAAGCTGGTTGATAATACAAGGTTAAATTTTTCTTGCAATACACCTATACCTTATTTCCACTGGACTAAAAACAGTTTAATCCTAACTTTTTTAACTGGTTTCAGCTACCATTGGCAATGATGGGAAAAAAAATACTTGGGCAACACCAACACCGAATTTACACGGGATGCAGAACGGCGGCACTGCTTGTCCCGTCCACCCGAATCTGCATGGCTGGACAGCTGGAGTCACGAGACTAGGTTTTCTCATGGAAATACACTGTATATGTTGTAAACACAACATTCAGAGCAGTATAGGAGCACATTTTGATGTAGTTAAGTGAAATACAATGTGGTGTCATCATGGGAGGTTTTACTTTCATACTTCCTCTCCCACTCGTGCTGGATTCTTGTGAATTTATGAAGTTCTCCTGCAGCATCCGCCAGAAATAGAAATGTTGCGGATTCACTCCAGCCTTTCGCAACTGGAAGGACTGGAAACGTTATGCAGACGTTGGCAACCAGAGTAAATTGGCACATTGACTACAATGGATGCGTATCAGCTACGACACCAGACCGGAGGTGCAACACAGCCGTTCCACATCCAGTGTAAATTGGGGTAATTATTCATAATTTTTTTAACTGCTTTTTTTATTTTTTTTAATGTTGATTATTTTGAGCATTTGTTTGGTCCATAAAATATCAGAAAAAAAATTGAAAAAAATTGATTGTGTTTACCGAACCTGGAATAAATGTCCTTGTTTTGTCCACTAACCAAAATGAGTCACATTTAAAAAGCTGAAAGCTTCATTTAATTATTGAAAAAAAACAACTGAAAACTATTAAAAGATTATCAAAATAACTTGACAATTAATTTAGTCATAACATAGATTAATAATCAATTCATCAAACAAGTTGCAGCCTACAATAAATTCCATTTAAGTAGCCATGAATGTTTTTAGCAAATGTTACTTTTAAGCAAATGCACAATATTTGTTTATTTCATACTGTAATATGGAGTTGAAATATTGGCTGAAAGAGAGACTGAAGTAAAGGATATAACATTTTATCTACTATTACTATTACTGAGCTTCTTGCTGTTGTTTTTTACCTCTTTTCCTCCAACTGATTTTGACAGTTATAAAAATTCATGCAAGAGTGATGCAGGGGTGTCCCAAAAAGTAGGTTCACAACATATATATATATATATATATATATATATATAACTTAATTGTTATCATCATATAAAATCAAAAATATCTAAATGAGCAGCGAAGAAAGCTACTATACTCAATTTTACAAACTTCACAATATGGTGCACTGGACATGAGTGATGAATAGTAATTTAACACACCTGACATTAACATTAGCCTATAATGAAGAAAATCAATCACTTCAGTCAAACTTTTCTCACAGCAGAGGAATCATAGGCTGAGCAGAGTGATGTCAGATGAAAGCATAAGGGCAAAGAAACACTTCCCTTGCTATTCATTCACGCTTATCTTCCAATAAATGCCTCAGTGGAAAGTGTCATTGAGGAGATACGGGGTGGGCACTGTGATCTATTTCTTAGTTTCCCCATTCAGAAGAGTGCCCATTTAACATAAAATTGCCCATTCACTCCCCCCCCTCACATCTAAATCACTGTGACTCTTAAGGACATCTGTTTTGTGTACAGAGGTTTCTGACTTAACAGCGCACCATTTCAAACCGGGTTTGGCCCTTATGCCTTATATAAACCATGAACCTGGGAAGTGATAAAGCTTTGCACTTCTTCGATTAAATAGAATAAGAAATCATCCTGACAGAGCCTAGATCTTGGCCTGGGTGAGTCTTCTCATGAGCAAGACTTCCTCAAGGTCAGCATGTTCGTGCTTTCCTCACCGTGTGCGCCGTCTGTGATAAATTAGACAAGGTGTAAGGTGGAGGAGGGCGGGGGCTGAAGATCCTGTGGGGGTTAATGTATTGTGTTTACCTGTAAATAGAGGCCACAGACAGTCTCTTAGTTGTGACTAAGATTAAAGAGGCAACAGCAGCCTGGCGCTTTGTTTTTAAATTGTTAATGTCTCACATTTCAGAGGAAGATGTGAAACTCCACACCAAAAAAAAAAAATCCAACAAGTCTCACAACTAGGTGACAAAATAAACTTTAAAATGTCATAGCCTTGAATAAAGAAAATTCAATTACCATTCTCCCAATAGCAGACAAAATAAGTTTATAAATTACTACTCACTTCATTTGAGGCTTTGCCGATATATAATTGTTACTTGCAATAAAAATGTGGGCAGAAAGCAGTAAAAAGTGAGTGTATGTATGAAATTGTAAAAAATCTATATTAACTAAATCCTACCTTTTTGCATGTTCAAAAATGGAAATAAAGATGTGCTAACTCACTAACCCCCAACACCAATTTACATACATGAAAACATATCCTCCTATATACTATATACTATACTATAAAATTGGGAAAGTTTCTTTCTCAAAAAGATTATGCCAGAATAAAGCCTATCATATGAGATATGGCTATTTGACAGCACGAAAAGTGCAGTAAGTCACATAAATTTGTATCTTCATTTTCTGTTGGTGGTTCTCCCTTGTTTCCTGTTAGTTTGAGACCTTATTTCCACCTAAAAGTGGGTTGGGTAACACAACAGTAGTGGACAGTTCATGTAAATGATTCCCAAATCGATGTGAAATTACAAGAAGCCATCCTCACCATGAAGGCGGCAGACATGTGTCTTTAGTATGCTTCAAAGAAGAACAGGAAAGCAAGAGCCGCACTTTAAAGAGAGGATTGTAGGAGGCAGAGTTTGACGATCAAATGCTTTGGTGAGTGCAACACACGGATGAAAATATAGCAACAGCATCAAACACATTGTGGGTACCAGTGATGCCAGGGCTACAACATGAAACTGAACAGACCTGAAAAATGGGCCGAATGAAATGGCCCTAGACTGTCTAAACTGAGAGATTTTGCAAATTAACAAAAGCATGTGTTGTATTTTTAATTTTAATATCCCAAGACCTCACGATACTAAGTATCTGAAGAAATGAAATCACTTATCACCACCAGTGTTGCCAAACTGGCAACTTTGTTTAATATTTAGCAACTTTTCAGACCCACAGACTTTTTCCCTCTTTCAAAAATGCAACTAACAACAATCAAGCAACTTTCCTGGCCAATTTTTATATAAGGATTAACAATGGAATGAATGCAAAGGATAAATCTGACTGGGAGACCACAGACAAACAATTTTCAATGTTTTAAATCCTGAGAAAGCACAGCTGAGACAACCCAGGCAAACCGCAGGACCGCACACCGTTTAATCAAACAATTTCAAGGAAGCGATTCCAGGGATTTGTGATCTCACAGAACCTTGCGTCATTTTTAACGCGACAGACGTGGAGGTGGACTGTCGGCGTTGTCAGTTAATAGCTGTTGTGTGTGTGTGTGCAATGTTTTGTTGCTGAGAAACGCAGTAAACTGTGGAGGAAGTCATGGCTGAGAAGACGGATTCAAACAAAAGTATGCATCATCCATTTCCTGGTCAGCTTGTTCTCAATGGTTGTTGCAGGGTTCTGTTCACACCAGTAGGAAATATCAGACGTGTTTTATATTTCTGTTTTGAAATCAGGTAGACTCTGATGCGTCCGATGGCATTAAAATCTGCTAATTCCTCTCACTGCAGGATAATTTGGCCAGATAATCTGTTCAAATCACAAACGATTGACGGAAGGGGCAGATGGGGATCAAAATCCAGCCAACTATCCTCCAGTGTGAGGCGGGCTTTAAATAACGGACGATTGCTCATATTTAGTGGCTTTCACTCAAGTTTTTTTTTTTTGTTTGTTTGTTTGTTTAGGCAACACACGTTATCTGTTCACTTCCAAGAAAACATCTGCATCTGTTGTTGCTACCCTAAATGTTACAGAAGCTGAATTTTGTAGTCCAGCTGCAGAATTGTTGTTTTTCCTCTTTATGTGTCTGGCGTAATAAAAAATAAGGGACAGAAAATCACAGGAGAGTCCATTGTTCTCACCTAATCTCCGCAGGCTGTTGCTACTTTTTCTTCATCAGTGCAGAACAGTGAAGGAAGCAAAATTCAAGACAAATCCCCAAAGGGTTTGGGGCTTTTAATTTGACAGCTGTGACTTCATCTGCCGTGTCTTGCTCATGGGTAGGGGTCACATTTGACTTCACAGTGCAGAGTGTTTAACAACAATAAGCTCAATCACCCTTGAGCAAGCCAGGTCTCCAACACACCCTACACCTCCGATAGTCTACCCATAGATCAATGGATGGACAGTTGTGTCATGTTTCACTTATAGAACGATAAATCACTTTTATTCCAATTTCATCTGAATCACCTTCACGACAGATTACAAAGAATGTTCTTACTTGAACTAATTAGACATCCATATAAAACCGACTGCATGTTTTTAGGTAAATTAAAACTCTCAACATCATATTTCTTAGAGATTTTGTCCTGATTAGATTTTGAAAATAATAGTTTTGATGCTTACTTTTATATGATAATCAATAAAGCAGTCACTACACAACTGGAGAGCTTTGTGGTTTGTGATAATACTTTCGGGGATTTCAATAAATCTACGCTGTGATTTACCAGAACAATAAATCAGGAGGCAAAAACAACATGTCACTGTGAATATACAGTGTTGTTCCAACAGATATTTCTTATTCATTATACTGATTTACTCTGTTTACTTCACTCCTCCTGAAAATGAGTTACCTTTCACCCCAAAGAAATATAATTAAAAGAAACTTTAGATGGTTATTTTGGGGGTGAGTGGTGATTATGCTTTTACATGGTAATATGTTCAGACAGCATAACATCAAGCATGATAACCGTGTTAAAGACAAATACGTGAGACATGTGAGTTGCTTCAAAAGCACATGGATAATCTGGCATCTTTTCATATGAGCATGAATTACATAATTAACAGCTGCTCTGGGGAAATCATGATTTGAACCTCCTGGAGGGAAAAAAATAAAAGCAGCGGTGTAGACTCATGTCAGACAGATGATGTCTCACCGTAGCTGCTCATTAGCCCTTAATCAATTTTTTTCACTTTAAAAATCTGCACATAAATTCATTTCTTCCACTTATACAGCAGACTGTTAACTGAGACAAGACAGCTTGCAAAAACTGATTAATTTTCCAGTATTTTATGGGCTGTCATTTCAAGTAATTAACTAACTAACTTTGTGCACATTGGAACATTTCATTCCACATGAATTAAAGTTAACATGATAGAAATGTGAGGAAATAATTAAAAAAAAAAAAAGTCATGTCAAGAGTGAGATGTAATCCAAATATTCTGTAAAATTACGGATGCACCGATGCCTCTTTTCTCTGACCAAGTACAAGTGTGATTATTTAAGCTTGAGTTTTTGCCAATAGTGAGTACCAAGTAGTCTATAATACTGTTACAGCAAAAATTCATTTGCTTTACCTTGACTGTGAAAAATATGACACTAAATACTGCTGTTCACTTAGAATATTTGGGCTTGATATTAAAAGATGAATCTAAGACAGGAGATCAGTATTTCAGCTTTCCATTTCCAAATATTTCCATCAAGATGTGTTAAACAACTTAGAACATAGCCTTGTTTATAAACAGAAAAGCAATGTTTGAGGTGAGCAAAAGTATAGGAAAAGATAGACATGAATTAGATTTAAATGAATAATAAGTCGTATTGGATCTTTATCAACTTACTTGTGTTGAAGAAGCTACTTTTCTCCTCCTCCTACTCTTTACAGAGAACAGGTTGCAGTCTGCTCTACTTTTATCATAGTCGGTTATCTCAAAATATCTCCAAACTGCTTCGATTGTAACACATGCACTTAATTGCAGCTCACCTGAAAATGAAGTTTCATCTGGTGCAGCATTGTCAGAGTAGTTTTACATATACATATTCAAGTAAATAAGGACCACATCTGACCTGATACGTGATACAGGCATCTGTAAAATGCCTAATAAAAATAGAAAGTTAATTACTATTACATCCGGGGACCGGTGCATATTTGACAACTTACAATGGCAGTTTTGTTATTTTTATTTATTTATTTATTTTATAGACCAATGTCTTGTATTTTCAAAATCAGTGACACACTCGTTTTCTACCCTTAAAATGTCACCTGCCAAAATTGAAGCCAACCACACAAACTATTAGACCGTTATGCAATTAACAGACACATTATTTGCATTTCTAAACAAAAATCCACCTTAATACACACAATTTTGGGTAAACAACTCAAATTGTCAGAGGAAGATTTCCCCGCATTTTTTTATACATTATTTAAGCTTTTCAGAGTTTACTTGCTAACTGGGAATGAATAATGTGGGGGGGGGGGGATGCAGAAAGTGTAGTTATTCATAAGCCTTTTTATAGGCATTGTCACCATTAGACTCCATCTATTCAATATTTCAGTGCTGCTTGCAGAGAATAAAGTACAAATGGAGATAGTGAGTGAGTAGAAGTTCCTCCCAGTGGGATTTTTAAGACCAATATTCTTGCCACAAGACCAAAGATATTGCACACTGTGAAATCCTTTATAAAACTCAACCAGAGAGGCACTTCCCTTTCAAAACTGAAATAAAGACCATCTCAAATTCAGCAGTCGATATGTTTGACTGGTACAGTTCCTATTGTCAGCAAAAGTACAGGCAACTCTTAACACACCCACATACACAAAGGCTATGCCAAAGAAATGGGGGAAACTAAATGGAGGTGGGGAGGGGTATGATTATGATCAGGCCAAACACTAAGCACCATTTACTTTTCCATTTGGTGCATGGGACAAAATGACTATGAGTCATTAGACCACAGTGCACCACCCTCAAATTTTATTTACCCCAAATTTGTATGCAGTGCCATAATGCACCACTGACCTGGCAAGACAGAGCCATTAGAGAAAAGACTAATTCTTAATCTAGGATATTGCTTTCTTATTATTCTCTCCCCCTCTGGCCTATAGCGTGATAACTGTTTGATTAAGGCAGTTATGTCACTAGAGAGCCTGAGAGTGCCCACCTTTTAATATTACCTGGCTGACTGATTACACCGGCACTGCTTGAGGCTAATAATGTTGAACTGAGAAGCTTGATGTTGAATACTGATGAACCCCCTGGGAGACAAAATATCCCTCTGAATTATCTAATATTAAATCAATAAACAATGCAAATTCATTTTTCATCACTAACTGTACTTCATTGTCAATTTGACTATTGGTTAAGTACTGACACTGACTTCATTAATTTATTTCCTCAACCTGGTCCAGTTAAAAAAAAAATTTTTAATGAATCACAACAACATTTTTAAAAGTGAAGTACTTTGAAGTATGTATTTGAGTATTTTAGGGTAGATTGTGTGTAGACGTCAGGGGTGAGGCATAAACATAATGAGCAAAACCAACCAAGCAGCAAACCACTATGAAATGAGGTCGAGAGCAAACATTGCAGTGTGTTTTATGGATTTTGCAATGTTATGATGACATACTCGGGGTGTAAGTAAATATTTAAAGACTCAAATATCACAATATTTCATGGCATGACACTGTATCTCCTTTAGCTGTGTACAGTATTCCCATATATCATAACATTTTATAACAGCTTATGTACTTCTGGTCAGATCCTATCTCCATTTCGTTGCCTCGTACCTGTGACAGGTGTGGTTGCAGGCGACATCTGTTAATTTCAGTTTCAAAAACTTGGCAGTGGTCAAATTGCAAAATCTCAAGGTTTAGTAACAGGAGATTGTTTCACAGCCACAATTCTAGGTTTAGTTTTTATATAAAGCCCATTGCCAACACACAACCATAAATCATTCCAGTGTGTTTTAGGAGTGTTTAATCCCCACATTGCATTGTATTTTTTTTTTATTGTGGGTTGATATAAGGAATTAAAAACCTAATCAGGCCTCATATTTAAGCCAAAAGGATCACAAGCTGCCAAAATCCTAACAAGTTGAAACATAAATGTGAGCTTGCACATCTGAGGTTTGCAGAAATGAAGAATGGCAAACATATGACCCTAACAACTGGGTTGTGTTGGCTGTATTCCATTGTAGGCTAGCTGGAAGAGTGGTTTCAAACCAACACGTCTCATGTTGAATCATTTGTCTGAAATCTTAGACGTGCAGGAGAAGTAGTAGTCCTCTTCAGTGAAATGAAGAGACTGTCATACCTCCAAGTACGCTTTGATTAAATGCTCAGGGAATACAGTTTGTGTCACATTAATTAAGTGCCGAAAAACACTGGTGCTAGAGAGGCTTTCTCAACGCCTTTGAGGTCGCAGTGAGTCTCAGTTGAGGGCCCATTAGATTATGAGTGACTCAAGATGGGGGGGGGGCTGGTCTGCCTGAAGAACGAAAGGAAAGAGGACATCAGTGCCTCTGTTCATAGAACAAAGGACTAGTTATCAGACAATAAATAAAGAAGACTCAGAGCTCCTTGTTTATTTGAGAAAAATCTGTTTTCCCTTTTTACACAAGTGTCACTTTTATGGGCAGTGCAGTTGCACAGCGCAGGGAAACTTGTATGTGCTAAATACAAAAACACACTTCCTTTTCTAATTGAAAAGGAAGTGCCATTCCCATTGCTTTTGTGCCACATATTGTACTTGGTTATCAGAGCCTGATGACAGCAGGCACTGGAAGTGGTGAATAAATGAGATCACAACCGTTTCAACGTGATAATCCCTCAGAACAGCCGCCTCAAAGTCCGACTCTCAAAGTGACTCCTCTCCTCTTTGCACAAAAGCCATCACGGGTTAAAATGGACCTTTTCTTTGCTTTCACTCAGTAATATTGCCCAGCACTACAGAGTGCGTAGCTGCAAACATCAATAGCTGGCTGTGCTGATTGCTAAAAGGGAGGAAGATGAGATTCCATGAGGCGCGTCCTTTATATCACACACACCATAGTCACAGGGCGCTGCCTAAGGCAAAATCCTAAACACAATTCTCTTCCACTGGCAATTGTTTAATCTGCATTAATTAATTAGGTGATTATTATAATTTCCAAAGAGCACAATGTGCATAATGGCCCATTAGTTCGAGGTAAGTAGATTGGACCACACTTACAAGGTCTAAGATAACCTTCAAGGAAACATTTATGCTTTGTTTGTTTGCGCTTCTACATCCTGTGATAGTGCACATTCAACTCAAAGGTACAAGGACAAGCACACATACAAACACGCTGATGAACATAGGCATTGCCGTAGCACATTCACACACATGGAAAAACAGATAGCCATTAGCATAAGCAATGTGATGATCATAGCTATACATCAGTGAGTTCCAACCCTAATGCTTTGAGTTTATGTTTGCTGTGATAATGAGGCTCTGCTTAATGCGAGTCTGTACCTAATAACCCATAACACTATGGAATTTTTTTTTCTTTCTTTCTTCCTCCCTCTATCTGGTTTTTATTTTGCAGCATAGCTGAGCAGATAATGGACAACATGTAAGGGAAAATAAAGGAACCATTTAAAGAGAGGGTGAAACAGAGTAAGCTGTGAGAAGGAGTTGAGGTTTTGATTGGTGCCCAGAGTGAATCTCCCCTCCTCCACCCTTAACAGAGACTGGAGAGACCCCAGAGTTCGACTGCATCATTTTAGGTTCACTGACTTGGCAAAATCATTTAATGAAATTAGGTACAGAGTGCTTCGGTGGGAGGTTTAATTTCAAGGACATAACTCCAATAAAGGGGAAATCAGATTGGTGACATCAGTGATATGATATTCTTGCCCAGACTTCTACTTCAAATTATTGCATTTATTTACTCCCCCCCCTTTTAATAATCTAATGTGTTACAACAACCTCCTGCTCTGTGTGAAATCAGCTGACTCATCTAAAGCTTCTGAACACCTTTGAAAAATGTCCTTTTATAAGACCGCTGACACTTTTACAACATATACTGGGTCTCACGTAAACTTCCGTATTCTCCACATCTTACATCTTATCTTAAAATAAGATGCAATATGGAAGAAAGAAAAAAAGATTATCCACAAGAAACTGGCATTTCATGAGCCTTAAAATGCCACTTTATGGAAAAAAGTTAAGAAAAAAACCCAAAATGCCACCCTTGTGTATTTGTGTACACAACCAATACACAACTTTGAGGAAAATGTCAGATTTCGTCCATAGCACAATCCACGTTGTCGTCTCAGTTTTTGCTGTGTGTCTGGTAGAATTACAGCACCACATATAGGCCTGGCATATATACTACATCATTTCATGTATATGACTCTCTTGAAATAATGCCATGTTTATGGGAATTGTTAAGAATGACAAAGGCTGTTTTGGGGAAGTTCTTTTTCCATGTATGTGGGCTCAGTCATTTGTGTTATTGTAAGAGGGATCTCTATATCCACTTAATACAGAACACCTGTGAAAATGTCCTACAAACACTGTTTAACACAGAGCAGTGAAAAGTAGAGAAATTTGATGGATGAATAAAAAATATCAAATGTTCAACACACTGACTAATCATAGCCTGAAGAAGAGCAGTTTAAAAAAGCAAAGTGACACCACGCTTTCCCGGCTGTGCTTTTATCTGTTGACATCTTAGAGAAAGGATGAGGCCGTTCAGAGGCACAGCAAGGTTGACAGCTAAAACAATACGGTAAAGCTGGGAGCATTACAGCAGAGGCAAAATGGACACTGCATTTACAATGAAGAGTACAAGTCAGGCTCCTGGCAGTTTTCAAAAAGTGCATGTGATCAACCATGTAAAAAAAAAAAAAAAAGAAGACTTAACTCTTCCTGAGATAAAATACACAAAAATAAATGAGCCATTTTGAGTCATATTTAAAATTTATTATGAAGCTCGAATTAGACCCATGTTTCCCCATTCATTACCTCAACTGTTGCACCCCGCCATTATTTCCAATATTTTTCGCCAGTTTATCATTTATAATCTTAGCTCATAATGTATACACTTGCTTCAGCAGCAGCACCAGGAGGAATCCTGTGTGGTGTTGTTGGTTGGTGCATGGCAGCATACCAAGCGAGGGCCAGGTATCACAGTAAATCCTTCATAAAACACACTGATGATTAGTCCTGTAAAATAAATCTATTTGTTATTAATGTTCGCCCTGTGCCAGTATTAGGGTAGACTCCATGGTATTACCATGCATATGTGATTATTAAGTGCAGCAGATGTGGTTCAACAATAGCACTCTCTGTGGAGTGGGTTTATCTTGTTTTTCCAATATTTGTCTATAAATGTAATTACAACTCATACAGTCCCATATCTTGGTGAACAGATATAAAAATGTGACTGGCTTTTGGGAACATTAGGAGATCATCGACACATGTATCACACATTTATGGTCCCGGAGTTCTTTCTCCTAGTGTATAGGACAGCAAACCGCAAATTAATAAATTCTAAAAGTAGAATTGGATAGCATGTGCCAGGAGCCACGTACATATGAGGAAATGTTGAATTCTGTTTGTATGTATATTGGCCCTGAAGAAGATTGTCTGTATTATAAGATACGATTTCTGTTAAAGAAGTAAAAATATACAAAATATAAGTTAAAAATTGAGACCGTACACCTTAAAGACCATTCATACATAAATGTGCAATGTTTATCGAATATTTGCTTTATCGCTGCTCTGATGAAACTTGTTTTTATTGTACTTTAGCAACAAGACAACAATCCTTTTTCCATGCAAAAGTCAATAAAATAATAAGAAACTGAATTTATAAGCAGAATCAAATCAGTGAGTTATTTAACACAACTTTAAGCAAGAACTGGATATTTTTTTGTTTGCCACAATGGAAATTAAAATATCTGCAGTGGAACAGCTTCAATATTATTCCACAATTTTGGAAAGTATCTGCACATAAAAAGTATCTGTTAATATTTTCAGTGTCTTTGTTCAAATGTTTGTATGCAAGGAAAACAGATCATAGAATAAAGTATTTCCTACATTTTATTGCCAGGTGGGAGTACATGTGAGGCAACAAAAAGGATTTAGTCAACTCCTTATCCTCAGTTTGATGTTTGCTTGTTTGATGTGGGCTACTAAGTCCATTTGAGGTATTAAATAATTAAGCAGACCTTTTACAGTCAAAAATAATTCTAATTACTTATTCTAAATACCTAATGGACTACAGCAGATATGGTCTAAAACATAATTACCATCAGGAATGATTAAGAAGTTTGCATAAACTAATCTCTCTTTCTGAAGAAAAGTTCAACATGCAAGTACCAATATAGATTATTGGAATATTGTCAAATGCTGACAACTAATTACACACAGTGAGAAAGTTTCAAGGAATTAGGAAGCGCAGCACTTACAGGATGTTCAAATCATAAAACCTGTCATTAAAACTGAAGTCTGCCAACATACATACTGACAGACTTTCCCGTACTTAGTTATGCTTATGTGTGCATTTAAAACCAGTGAAAACATGAAAAAGTGGTATGATTAGTGATGCTAGGTCTACTGAGACAAATGAGCACAATGCAAACCAGTAGATAAATAAAATCCTATTATTGATTCATTATGTATTGTTTATTTTAATTATTAATGAGTGCAAAACAATTGAGTCTTTTAATTTATAATTTCTATCATTCCATTCAGCTGCATGTTCAGCTATAGCTGAGTTGAGACTGCCCTTTTCTGCCTTTGAATAAGCTCGAGTTCATTAGGCTTCAGCTTCATGAAATCGCTGAGTTCACCTTTAGGCATGTTACACTATTTGTGTAGTGCCGAAAAAAGAAAAGAGTTCAATCATTAGAAACTGTGTTTTTAAGGGAATTCAATTTACTCTGTTGCCTCTCTGCTACGATATAACCTCTATATCCTCAAGTCACCCATTCTCACTCCTACACTCTGTTAGACTGACAACACCAGTAGCATTATTATTATTTTTGCACTATCTAGCAGTGCTTTGGGTTTTGCTACTGTACATCTCACTGATCAGCATCTCCAGCTCTTATTGTTAAACTGTTGTGGGTTGCATCTAAATGTCAAAAAGTTAAATGAAACATTAAATCCACCTCCAGGTTCTAAAACACCAGACAGCACAATTTGTCAGCAGAGACTGTAAAATGTGTGATTAGCCTCAGCCGATGGAACCTATTTGTACTCAGTCTTTTATCAGGTATCTCAACCAACACTGACAGCGCCTGCAGTGTTGGCATTAACCAGGTCTGTGACCGTCTTAAACGAAAATGTCAAGACATTTTTGAAGACTCTCCAATTCAAACAGCCTTAAGCAAAACCAAATGTTTTTCCCAGGACCCTTATGCCCAGTGAAACACTTTATTCACTCACACACTGCACAACTTGGGGTGTTCTTCTGTCCCAGGGCATTTTAAATAACTGATAGGCAGCTGCACACAAATATGAAAATGGCTCCAGTACTTTTGTAAGGAAAGAAAACAGAACAAAACAATGTAATGAGCAAAATAAGCTCCCACAGGTTTGATTTAACTGGAAAAAAATCCTCTTTATAAATTGTGCATACAGATGTGAGTTTCCGTGTATGACTAGCTTCTCCTACATTCTGTTCTATATAGTCACAGGGTCTGCACTAGAAGTGCACAATACGCTGCTGAACACTGCAATGATAACATGACTAATAATTCGCTAAATACTAACGTGTACAGTGTTAATGACCCTAAGCTTTTTCAATCAGGATCCTGCTACCGAAAAGCTAAGGATCCTGCTACCGAAAAGATAAGGCTTATAGTTTCAGTAAAATCCCCTCTTAAAAGCCATTTTTACAAGCTTGCTTTAACGCGATGTTGTCCTTTGGATGTTTGCCGTGTTTCACTGTTTTTATTACTTTACTTTTACTATATACTATTACCTCTTCGATTGAATTTCAGTAATATCTCCTTGTTTTGCTTGTATTTATTTTGAAATTGAAGGACTGATTTATGATTTTTATTTCCTTTTTGCTTTATCAAAACACTTTGTAAATTTTTTTTTTTTAAGCTGCAATGATGGAAGACAATTAAAACAGAAACAAAAACAGTGACCTATCATTTTTGGTAAGTTCTTTGGCAAACAAGCTTAGCATGAGTATAATTTTACATTTATCACAGTTCAGGCAGTCTTGTGATGTGTATATCTATCTTCTGCAATAACTTGATATTGAAATGACGATACGTTTCCTGTATTTTGCACAGCCCTACTCTCAACAGTAATCATTGACCAGTGCAGACAGGGTTGGATGATGACAGATCCATCCATCCATTGTCTAACGCTTTATCGTCATGTGATAAAAAGCTGCCATGACGAACGTCTAAACTAACGCTGCCTTGATCATATAGACATATATAGCTAACTAGGTGGTCTTGTGAGACCTTGTAATTTTGAGGACTGGTTTCAAGGCTGGTTTTCCGGTAACAGACAGTAGGGGGAGCAGAGACAGCTGCCATCCTCCCCATTAAACCATCACATTGACTCCAAAGTGCTTAAATGAGAGTAAATATTTCTGCTATATATTTCTGCTTTAATTATTTACCCTCTTATTTTAAGAACTTGGATTTCGTCATCCCAAAAACATGTAGCTTGTATTCATGGGAGTCTATTGTATTTCTTTTCAGGCTCATGAAGTGATTTGGCATTTTGATTTGAAGTTTAAATATTGAGCAGTGCAACACTTCTTAACATCTATAATTCATCTGCAAAAACAGAGCTGGCAGATGGTTTTTTCTCTTTGGATAAATGTTGCCTGAAGTGAAGAAATGAAAGATGTGCAAATACTGCTTATGTTCCACAGCCTTCTCATTTCAAAATGAAAGAGAGAGATGACATAAAGGGCCACAGCGACCGTCCCTGACCACAGAGGAAAAGCACAAAAGAATGACAAAGCTAAAGAGGCAACGTGCTGAGGAGGATTATTGGTATCTATGGTCATATTTACGGTGGTGGACATAGAAGAAAGCAACTCACCCAGGTGTCACTCAGCACTACATCCATGCAGGGAAAATTGATGGCAGGTGCAGAAAGGAAGGAAGGGATGATGAAGCCTTTTGCAGCTCACCAAACATATCAGTGCATCCAGAGTAGCTGTGGCGTCACACTGTGTGGATAGTGTGCATTCTCCTTCTACCTGAGCAATGAAAGTATCTGGGCTGACACCTTCAAATCATCCATTAAAGTCCAGATGGTAAATGTAGTATATTCACTGAGGATAGCATTTTATTTAGAGAAACTTCAGTTGGAACTGCGATGTGAATGGATTTAAAATTAAGATCTGGATTATCAGAGTGTGTCCCCTTAAATCAATTCAAGTAACTGATTCATCCCTGTAACACAATGATTAATCCCCGTTTTAGCTCAGCCGGCTGTCTGGTTCTGTAGATGCAGCATCACAGTTTCACCACAAGGCGCTCCTTTCCTTTACAATACGTCAACATGATAAGGAGCATTCGTTTGAGATTAAATTTCCATGAAAGTGAGGTAGAATAAAGGAGGGGAAACAAAAAAAACAATACACATCTCAATTCTAGTGTGCATGCTGTGCCAGAAGCATCATCCTGGCAGAAAACAGGACAGTTCAAATTTGCATTTAGATTACTGTGGTAATAGAAAAACCATGGTGATGAATCTTGTTCAGAAAAAAGGAGACTAATGTGGTTGTATGTTGAATGCAATAGTAAAGTTAAATGGCCAGGGTGAATCTGTGTGAAAAGATGAGAAATACAGTTATGTAATCAATCAATCATGATTAAACAATACCACCTAACACACAAAAAAAGCAAATGTTACATGAGTGAATGTAAACGTCCACAGTGTGCCATTACTGTCACAGGGTGTGTATTATATCTTCAGCTAAACAGTTTCCCATCATCATTGTAAACAGTGGTCTCCACTTTACAGTCTCAATTTAGGGGCCACCTCCTTTGGAGGATTTATTTGTGTCATGGTGCCACAACTTGGCTGTCCCAAACTGGTTTTCCATATGCTAATGGAAAATGTGTCTCCCATCCCTGACTCAGGTGGATTCTTTCCAGTCCAACCTGGTCGAGATTTCAGTGTGTGCCAGTCATTAATGGTTTGAAAAAGATGGTAACTAGGAGACACAGGTCAATCTGGAATATCCTGACGAAATTTAATTTTGATTCACATTTTGATGCTATTGCCATAAATGTGACAAAATGCTAAATAAACCTTTTAAAATGACTCGATAAACACACTGAAACTGTTTAACTTTGCAGATGAGATTTGTGTTTCGCTTTTGTTTCTTTTAATTAAACATTTCTGACAAATCAAGAATCCTAAATGTGAAAACTACCAATCATAAGGTCCTGGATTGATTAGATAGATGACTAGAACTGTATATGAGCAAGATAAGTCAGCACTTTCAAGTCAGTTTAAACAATATGAAAACATTTGCCCATTCACAATCTTCCTATTGTTCAAAATACACCAAAAACAACTTATTGTGAGTGCTTTTTATCACTTTTAAATAACAAAATATTATGATATGGATTGTCCCATTATTAGAAGCAAAATGCAATTTTTAATATATATATATATATATAATATATATAATAGCTGAGGGTCCACATGTGGGAAAAATGCCTTCAAACTTCTTTGTGTTAAAAGGTGTAAATCTTCCATTACGTATCCTTCCACTGTTGTAGCTCCATAGCTAGGAGACAGTGGAACAATATAAGAAAATCCTCTGTAGATCAAACCATCTCATTAAAGTTCAACCTCCATGTCACACACAACCAAAGAATTCCACCTGCCTTCCCCTGCTCTATAGCCAGCATTCTCTAAAGATGGCTGCCCCACAGAAATGAAATTCTTCTTAGGAATTCCAATTTGTAGTGCATACACTGTGTGCCAAAGCATGACCCCATATTTGGAAATGCACTACTTCCTGTGGCTCCAAGTCAGGAAAGGTATTTGCCGAACACACTGTCAAGTCCTGATTTTTATATTCACGAGCACCACACTGTCAATAGTGTGTCGTGCTTCAGTTCTCCTCTGTCCTCCAATAACAAAAGTGACGGCTCCACAGCACTGCGGCCACTTAATTAAGAATCCCTCATTCCATCATGGCAGCTTAAAAAAACAAGAATCCCTCATCAAATAAAAAGGTTTTCATCAGGTGGGACCTCACTCCCACCATCCACTGTAGTCATTACTGTGGGAGAGAAAATGTAAACAAAAGGGGAAGGAACATAAATCAACAAAAGGTTTTTAAAAAATTAATTCAGTGTAGACTTATTCTGAAGCAGTCAGAGCTACATACTACAGCACAATTGCACTTGTCACTTGTGGTAACTCATACAAAAGGTTTCAGGGATTTTAATAGAGCTGTGCATCTTTAGTGGCCTTACAATTCCATTTGATTACGATTATCAAGACAAATTATCAAGACAAACATTTGCTTGGATATCACTAGTCGATTACTGGAACGACTAGTCAGATTATAAACTGCACAAAAAACAATGGTCTTATTTACTGCAGCAATAAAATACTGTCACAATCCTTTTTACACGTACATACAGTAATAGGCTCACTACTAGCATGGGAGCTAACTATCTTTGACATTGATAATGTGTCCCCATGGAACGCGAGGCTCACTGTACATATTTTGTTTGTGTTACCAAATTTTGGACTGTTTGTTTTTTGTTAGCCTCGCTTCCGCCGCCTTCATGCTGTTGCTTCCCATTCTGTTCATAGTCACTAGTGCGCATGTGCTGTCAGTCCAAGTGAGATGTCTCACTGTGAGCTTCTTCAGGCGAAACCTTTAACGGAGCACTGTATGCTGTGGCACACACACGATAACGTCACTAACAACCCATCGACTACTAAATTTGTCATCAACTACTTGTCAACTCTTCGTTGCAGCCCTACATCACACATCTAACTGACTGCTCGCACCAAGCACGGGGTTGCAGAATCATCAATGAACCATCTTAAAAATTATTATTTTCAACACCCTTAATTTTTAAATCTCTGTAAAGTGCAACAGTCATAAACCTGTTTAATGAAACACAAATACAAATACTCAAATACAAGGCATATTTCAGCTGCATGTGGAGGTGAAGATATTGGCCCTATTGTGCCACAGTGAATAACTATCTCATTCATACATCTTGACATCCTCCTATTCATGTAACTGTGGAGGATAAATTCTATTCATCAACTCTTCACCAACTTGTTTTTCAAAGGTTTTTGTTCCCTTTTCTTTACCTCACCATCCCCACCTTATTGCCGGTTAGGAGTTATGTGCTCACTGCATCATCATGATAATTACAGCAGAGATTCTGGTTGATGCAAAGGCAGTTATGGGGTGAAAACCATTTGATCTTAATGCTAAGTGTAAGATA
The DNA here is from genome assembly GCA_016785285.1 of Brachirus orientalis. NCBI lineage: Eukaryota > Metazoa > Chordata > Actinopteri > Pleuronectiformes > Soleidae > Brachirus > Brachirus orientalis. Next base: position 1,364,339 of record JAFBJR010000027.1, read on the forward strand.
CACTATTAAAGCTGCCACAAATAATAGCTCTGTGGGAGACAAGTGGTGCAAATGGTGCAAATGGAAAAAATAAACCACGATAAAATAAATCCCCCCTGGATGGGAAGAGAGGGATGTGCTAATAACACCAACTCTGCACTTGTTGATTAGAATAAGGACTGGCACCTGCAAAATGTCCTGGAAGTGAATGTGGCAGGTTCCCTCTTCTACCGTTAAATGAGAATGGAATACTGCTCATTCTATCTCTCTCTCTCGCTCTGCTTTATATCTAATTTATTGCTATCTGCTTAGGCTCAGTGTAAATCTGAACATGGGCTGACTTGCTCGCCCAAGCTTTATCGGTTAACATTTAGCAATGTCTAATTAAGCAAAAATGGGAAACACATTTGGCAGAAAAATACTGTGCCTGGATAATGACAATCATAATAGTTAAGAATATTTGTCTCTCACAGCAAGCAAATAAACTTATTAGATTGGGGTAATTAGCAGGAGACAACAGCTGTAATAGGACAAAGCTGCTCATCCGTGATTAAAGAGGCCAACTTGCAGTACATCAATTATTTTCTCATAAACTTTCAGCTGTGCTTGACGATTGATGAAGGTCACAAATAAAAAATACTTAAGATCTGTTTTCCCATGCACCATCTCCACGCAGACGGCTTGATGAAGAAAAAAAAAACCTTCATACAAATTTGGATAATCTGATAAAAGCAACACTAATTAACTGAGCTGGATCAGCTCCCCAATACTTAATCACCGATAAGTTCCTCTCAATACAAGACTTAAAGGAGGCGCTACAACAACCAGCAGTCAGGACTCAGCAACAACTGCTGCCAACTGCTTTTCCATACTTCATCTAGAACTTATGGTTTCAATTTAATTAAAGTGGTGTGGTGCATCACAATGTATGTCTGCTGGTACTGTATGTGATCATGTATGTGTTAGAAATAGAGCCACATTGCCCAGAGTTATGCTTTTAGGATGGCTTTGAATGTTATACAACATTTTACACTTTACATCAGTTATTCAGAGAAACTGGGTCAGAACACAAATGTGTCAAGGAAGATATTTTTTAGGGGTTGCAAAATAAAGGTGCAGAATTTCTTCAAAGATTTTTACTTAAGATTAATGTGTGTGAAAATGCCAGTTAATTTAACAAACATAGTTCTTGGACATAACTTACAAAAAATGACGGTATAACCTGAATGGCAGTAAAACATTTACTAGAGTTATATCATGTACAAATTTGCTCGTCACAATCTATATTGTGAATCTTTAATAGATTCAATAGAATTTAATAGAATAGAAAATTCTGATAAAGTGCTTCATGTGACCTTTTTCTACATAGCTTAAAAATTTGTAGATTGATTTACTGCCATAACTTGATAATCTTAAAATTAAAGTTAAGAAGATGTGTACAGAAACAAAGGATTTTTAAATAAAGACTATCTTTGCAGGTCTTGGCATGATGCAGTTTTGAATAGCTGAGAACTCAAGTAATAAGTGTGGATAAACTTTACGTCATTTGACATTTTTTTATGACTGACTGCACTCACACAATTATTATAATATAGTCACTAATTCAAAAGGAAACCACTAAATGATACTTCATCTTAATGTATCTCTTTGTTAAGGGGTTTAATGACTAAATTTAATGTACTATCTATTTAGGGGGCCTTAAATCTCTCACCTGCCTCAAAATATGAGGGCAACTGAGGCAATTAATACAATAATTTAAGGGATTGTTTCTTTATATTAGACATTTAAAGCTTCTTTTAAGCGAGCATTGGTCCCCCATCAACTGAATTATCTTCTCAATTTCAGGAGTCACATCATTAAATCACCTGCATGGTAGAAGCTGATTTGTGGTTAATTTGACTGACCTTAACTATATTTAGTGAGACTGTGGGACATGAAAGTCTACCAACATTTGATGCAGAAAGGTAAATTATTAGTTTGATGGCTTGTCAGAAATCCTCAAATTCACTTATTTACAACAGTAGTGTCTTTTTCATAGCGGAAAATGAAAATTAGGGATGGTCACTCTGCTGACAATATTCATGTGTGAAATCAAAAATCATGTATTGGATGGTTTTGTTTTGGTTTTTTTTCCCTTCCCAAAACCCAGGACTAGGGAGGATTAAGGTGTGTTGAAAAAATCCTCAACTCAAAGAGGAACAGCCAACTGAATTTATGATGCTCTTAATTTTGTGAATAATGTAAAATTGCACTTAAACATTTAAACTTCCAAAAAGGAATCTATTATTTTATTATTAATGTCTGAATTTTAAAAATCCAAGGAAGTTAGACAGTTATTACTGCAAACAAGAGGAATTTAAAGATGAAAATAATGTACTTAATAAACCAGAATTCACAAAAAAAATTAAAGCATGACTTTCTGTACATGTTGGAAACATTTTATCTCCTAAAGAGCCCTTAGTTTTAAAAGTACAATAACTATTGTTTGTATGAAAATTGGCTGTATCTGTCACTGTCTTTTAAAAATTGATTAACAATTATTTTATTTTATTTTTTTTCTACTGCAAAAACAAGGTGCCTGACCAGCTGCCCAATGTTCTGGCTTGTGATAATCAGACTTGCAGTCTATAACCTCTGAAAAAGAGATGACATAGCCTTCAGCAAAGTTTAATGACACACACTGCCACAGCAACTGGGTTCAAAATTTGCCATTATAGTCCATCTCTTCTTAGTTCAAACTACAACAGCAGGGGCCAAAACACTTTCTGAGGTTGCACTGCACAGCCTGCAGTGGCAGGTAAAGCAAGACACCCCCCACACAAGCTTGGCTTGTGGGATCACAGTCAAGCTGTGTGGTGACATTCACTGCTTTTTTTTTTATTTAATGTACATTTATATCATTCAAATCAGAGAAAATGGCACTCACATTGAATGTGAGCCTTTTATACATTGTATATATTTGTGTAGAAATATTGTTCATAGCATTAAAAGAAAAACAGAAGGCAAATCCATCACTCTGACCCTGGGCACCAATCTGAAGGTTCACATTTCCTTTTTTAATCACAACCTTTCAATGAAGCCCTATCTGTTGCATCACAGACTTTGTTGGCAGGGGATTCAGATGTGTTCACGATGGGAAGAGCTGACTCAGTGTGGCGCTTCTTTATTGCCTGCAGCCAGTTTTGTCTCTACAGCTAAGGCTTTCATATCTTCGGGGGAGACGTCGTCTCACAATAGAGGGATAACCTTTGCACAGGATACACAGCTCATTTATTTATCATCACTAGATTACACTCAAGGTGATTCACTGTCTCAGTCTGTATATGCAACGGTGATATTAGAGGTTCTGATTCTGCAATGAATTTAAGTGATCAAGTGATTAAGTGGCAAATCTAGTTGGTATGTAGTCCAGTTTCCAGTGTTTGCCAAGTTTTAAATGGGAACCCATATAAAATGTTTAATCTATTTCTGTATTCGGTCTTAAATATTGTAAAAACAAAAATCCCCACTTCAAACTTGTACGACCCCTCACTAACAATAGAGTGGTTAAGTTAGAATGCAGTCTGTTCTTTAACTGGGTGCTTTTGTTTTAATTGTCAATTCACATCTATCCTCATGCGAGCTTGACTCACAGGCCATAGTTTGGCTTGTTGTTCAATTAATGGGCTTCTGTGTCTTGTTTTGTTTTAAATCAGGGGTCTGCTCATGACCGTCCCCATGCTAGCTCACTTCACAGGTAATTATAGGATGGCTAACTTTAGCTGCAGTGTATCCTTTAGATGGGCTTTTATGTTGTATTTAAGAGGGCATGGGGTCTGATCACAATCTGTTACCTCACATGTGAGGCAGCCTCATATAATTTGGCTAAATGTGGCAATAGTCTGGTCTTCATCTGAGCTTTAAATGAGCCTTTAAGTGACTGGGCAAATTATTTTTCTGAAAGATGGTACAAGAAACAATAATGTTTGGAGAAAAATAATCAGTTTGCAACTCTGCATGGGACAGTGCGAAACATTTATGTCACATATTCCTGACCTAACTGATTGAGACGCATAAGAAACATTCAAAAGCTTCTTAAACATGGTTTATCCTTAAGTACACATTTTAAAATGAGAAACTAGAATCCAGAAACATAGATCAATTACAAGGTCCCGATTTAAAGGCTTCCTCTTGTAGAACTTCTAAATGAATCACAAGGATTTTAAGACAGTTGGCATTTTCTAGTCACATTAAATATCAAATTTTCCCATCCAAATTAAGGTAATTTGCCACTGTCACTGTATTGTGAGTACTTTTCTATACTGAGTGCAATATAAGTCTAATACTCCTTTCCTAGTTTGCAATATCTCAGAAAATATTTTTCTACCACGCAGAAATTTGGCAACAAAAGACTTTGGAAAGATGCTCGAGTAGTAAATTAACTTGGCTCAGTAAGCAAGAAAAAACAGCCTGTCACTGTGATTGATCAAACTCTACTTTTGCTTTTTTTGGCAGGACTGACACTCATCAGCAGACTGAGCACAAACACAAGTTATCACCACCTTTTGCACTCCTAAATCAGACAAGTACACAATGACATCAAAATATTAGAAAGTTTTCCACTTTTTGTTACAACTAGGGTTTTTTACCTAACTCATGTTTAATCTTACTTTTTAGTTAATCCAAGAGCTGTACCAGCCATAAAACAATATGATTACCATTTACTTAAGATGCTTAGCTGCTTTTGACTTAAGATTTTATGACGTGTGAACCGAGTAACTACAGTAACAAGGTATATCTCTACACTGCTGAAAGACACAGCAATTCTATGACTGAATGCATCCAGCATTGACAAAGAAGACTGACCTTACTGCATGTCCAGCATGCTGTGAATAAGAAGCATCGGGTTTAAGATAAGGTGCCAGAAAACAGCAAATATATCTTTTTTACTCTGCAATGTTTTACATTGTAAAACAGAAACGGAGCAAATGTCACAGGCAGAAAGTGAAGTGTCCCTCTTTGAGAGAGGAGCCACCTTAGGACTGTTCAAGCAGAGCAAGTCACAGGGTCAAAAATTATTTGTAGCCCTACCTGCTTGAGACCGACTGTCTGCCTGGATGAGAACAGTTGCTGGTGCACCAGCGGTGACTCCATGGCTGCCTCAGGGCAAACAGTGCTGCTACATTTCATCTATCACCCCAGTAGCTGCCCGTCTTTCACCCCTCCTGAATACAATCATCTTTCCTGACTGAATATTTGTATCTGCCAAATACTTCAAACATCAGCAATAGTAAGACATGATAAGAGATAGCTGAGCACGAGGTGGTCAGTATGCCATAAAACTGGAGGGAAGGGTTAGTTGTTGTATTGATTCTTTATCATTTACAGTTATATATACATGCAATAAAAGGCAATCTGGCTGCCCATCTGGGTGTTAAGCGCACAAGTGTCCAATGGGTCACTTGACGGGCTTTAAAATTAGTAGGTTACATGTATATTTGTTTTCCTACATTTGTTAAAAATCAATAAAAAAAAGTGAATTACAATAAAAAAAAAAAGTGGTAGGTGGCTAAAAAACTATGCGTGTGCAGTGTCAACTTTGCTTTGTTAGGATAAGAAACACAAGAGATTCAAAGGGTTGAAATGCGATAGGTATGTCGTTTAAAGACCCACTTCTGCTTCTTCTCACTGCACTTTGAATTGTTATGAACGGGTACATTACTAGTAGTTGTAGAAAAAAACATTGCTGCGAGGTCTAGGAAAAATCATCTGTCCTCTGTCCAATTTTTATTTTTCTGAATTTCGAAGTTGGTGTCTTACCATTACTTGAGTAACTGATACAAAATAGGCATTGCCCCGACTTGGGATTTTCCCTAATATTTACATCTCTACCACAGGGGATGTCAAATGTGAAAATGTAAGAGTGACAGACATTTTATATATTTGAAAAATAAAAATTGACATCTCGTGTATCTCTCACTGTGACAAACCTAACATTTTTTTTCATTCACATTTATTGCCAGTCTGTGCCTCTTTCCTGACAGTCCCTTGTCAAAGCCATTCCATTATACACACTGTGCATATCACTGAAAAGAGGGTTGTCCTAATCAAATTATTTTGGCCCAGATTCAAGTCTGACATTGTCTATCTGCTGTTTGCTTTCACTAAACACTTTAAGTCCTGATTCAAGAGCACTAAGTTGATTTACTTGATCTGATATGAATGAAACAGGGAGAATGTGATCGCCGAAATTGATGTGATACATTCAGTTACAGAGCCAATATCACCATCGGAGTTACTGAACCTTCCAAACCACTCTGTGGCTGCTCTGAGTGATGTCACACACCAGAGCATCCTTCCTCTCAAAACATCTTTAGCTGCTCACAGACTCCTGCTTGCAAAATAAAGTTTCACAGGTTGACAAACTACATTTTGTTTTGTCATTTTTTCATGAGAGACATATATAAAACAGGACAGCAAAACAAAATAAAGCATCATTATGATACAATATGGTTAAAGATAATGACACACAGGTCCAAATCATGCTCCCACTTCTAAAAATGTATCCATAGATATTACACACTTAAGTCCAGATTATAATTAAGTCCCAGAGGTGGTTTCTTTCACATCTGCAAAAAAAGTTATTCCTAGATATATAGTGCCCTATTTTAGTCACAACCTCAGAAAGCAGTGATTTCCCATATAACTAGAAAGAAGATCAGCAAACAGGTTTAATATTACAATTTACTAAGAGAGGTCAGAACTGAAGAAAGAATTGGAGAGTTGGAGCTCATTATGGAGTCAACACAAGGGTCCAAAAATAAACAGTTGCATTAACATAACCACTCAGTAGGAATCTAAGTGAAATATTGCACACAAAATAGACTCAGCCTTTGACATTTGCAAAGATTTGCCCTGATGTTAATCCGTAGGATAAAACTTTATTTCACGATACTGCAGTGTTTGATGACATAACTGCCGATGTGATGACAGCGCAATATATTTCAAATTGATTTCCCGGGGTTATCATATCTGGAGTTCAATATTTTATGCTTTTAAAATTACTGGCAGGCTGTAAAAATCTAAACTTCCAAGGCAACTCGACCAAAACTCACTGCAAAGTCTTGCTTGTGCTGACAAAGCACTTTCGTAAAGTCAGCATCAAGGTACATTCATCACAAAAATAGCCTTGGCAACAAGAGAAGTTGCCATTTGTCACTATTAAAAGAATGAGTTTTGGCTTACTGTCTTCATGTTCTAATGAAATCAATGAAAGATAGAGGTGTTCCTCAGGACAAATCTGTGCTTCCTGAAACTTCTGAATTCCTCAGATCATTTATGAGTGAATCTTGTTTTAAATAATAAATAAATAAATAAATAAAAAACATATCTCAAATGCTGGGCTATTTTTAACACCATTGCAATGTGATGCAGGACAAAATATGAGAAATACCTGACAAAAATAAAATGATCTTCCAAAGAGTGCTGTCCCGATGAGTGCACCATGACTTCAACCCAAATACTGTATATCTAAAAAAAGATTGCTGTTTTCAAGGTCCACGTGGAAATCCCACTGGATGTGAACATCATTATTGCACTCTAGATGGAACCATTACGGTGTCACACTGAAGGGTGACTTTGGCCACATAAAAACTCATCATATTCCTGGCACAAGTGCCCACAGCATTTTTAAACCACAACCAAGTTTAACAACTGCCCAGACATAATGCAAGTTGAAGGCAACCTTTGGATCTCCCCAAACATAACATGCGTGGGATGTAAACGAAAAAAAAGGTGGGGAAGACGACTCATCACATCATATTAATGTTTTTATTGTTCGGGGAACCCGCTTTTATGCACAGGCCTTCCATGCAATCAGCCATCCCATGGATATCATAAAGGAGATGAGATTATTATCTATTTTGAGGGTGGTATCCTCCTTTTCCCACTACACTTACATATCCACCGATTCTTCGTCTCCAGCCGTCTTTGTTTTATAATAAGAGAGGGAATAAAACACCCTATTTTTAAACCACCATCAACACAATAGCTGAAGTAAATGAATAAATGTATCTTAGTAATTAACAGAGCCATGTTGTTCACTATTCATTACTTGGGGTTGGGCTTTAACCTACGCATGAAGTGCTCCCTGATAATTTTACTCCAGTGACCAGCTGTGTTGTTACTCCCCATTTTCATTACAATGCCTCTACCTCCAGTTCCCTCCTCTCACTCTTCCCCCGAAGTATTTCAAAGATATTTCACTTTTTTTGCAATGTCTTCACTGCAATCTTCCCAGGCGACGGGAAGAAAGCTCCATTATATTCACAGCTTTCTTACACATATTTTCTCTTCAGTCAGATCAGTGGTTCACCACTGTGTTTGCTGCGGTGACAGTGCTGAACATCTGTTATTATGAGATGATGGCAATAATACAATTTGTGCTTGCACGCTACTGGTCCTGATATGTATGTGCAGAAACAATAGAAAGGCCTTGAATCTTTTATCAGACTGTTTTTCTTTCTGTTCTTTATAGATTTCATATTTTTTCCATAATTAGCAAGTTACTACAATAAATTAATGGCTGCAATAAATTAATCTATTGGTTATTTTTCCAAATTAAGGGTAAAATGTTTGTTCCATAAAATCAGAGAATGGTGATGATCTTCTCAAACTGTCCATAAACCAAAGACAGTTTTCTGTCTTAGAGGAGCAAATAAACAACAACATAAAAGCACTTGGTTGAACATCAATCATCATCAATCAATGATTATAAATCAGTTTATCGTTACACCCTCAATTTCAGGAGGTAAGCATACCTGGAGAGGTAAGGATACCAGGAAAAAAAACGAGCACTGCAATGCAATATAGTACTGATGTAGACTTGGTTTCTATGAACTGCCATGTTGGCAGCCTAAAGTGCAACAAAAATGAACAGGATCAGTGTTCGATGTAACCTGTCAAGAGTTCACTGTGCAAATGAAAACCATGGAGATCAAGCGACAAATTGCAAAACTTCAGAATTAATGTATATCTGATCCTTATAATGCCTCCAGTATGGAAACGACCCGAGAGAACATTATCCAAAACCTGCAGTATCCAGACATCACCAACTTCCTGATTGATTAACTTCCCTTCACCTTACCCCCCAGAGTCACTGAAAGTTTAAAGACCCTAGAGGGAAACAAATGGAAGGAATTTAGCTTTGTGCCAAACATTCAACTCAGGCGTCTACTAACTAAAGTGTTTGTGCTGTTGTCAATCGAAGGCTAGGTGTCACTTAAGCATAACGTAGCATAATGTTAGCATTAGCAATGGGAAGTGTAATATAAATAACTGCTGTGTTAAAGTTGCTGTGCAGAGTAACTCTCTGTAAATCTAGTGTGAGTGCATGAAGAGTTAACCCCAAAAGATCTCATAGCTCCCATTGCTCCACTTCTTCTGCTCACTGTGACAACGTTTCATAGCTCCGCTGCCTCTCTCTGGATCCATAGGGATCCGGTAAAATGCTCCCCCTTTTTTGAACATTAATCCACCATCTTCACTTTCATGATGAAAACAGCAAGAGAAGATATGAGTTGTCTGACATTTTGCCCAATTTATGTGTTTTTCTAGTATATGCCTCTGTAGAGGTGAACAGAGTCGTTTCCTGCCAGAGGGCATTACCTTAGGTGTATGATGTCAGCTGCTGGAATTCTATACATGGGTCCATGTACATTTTCTAATATGTGAAAAGCCTTTCTGAATACTTTTCTTGAAGAGGGGAAAAAAAAACACAAGCACTTACATAACAGAATATTATTAAAACTGCTTCAACTTTTTGGTGTCTCTAAAGGATATGTCAGTCAACACTGCAAAACACTGCAAGTGCTAAAAAAAAGAAAAAAAAAAAAAAAGAAACTCAGTCTGCCCACAGACTGTATCTATAAGGAAATTTAAGTGAGTGCAAAAGCAGAAATCCATCCCATCCATATGACTCATTACTCCCCTCCATTGTACAAGTCAAAGCCTACTTATTTGTTTGTCAAGTTTATATCAGCCTTGACAACTAATAACTTTCTGCGCGAGTCTCTTGTGGGTGGTAATCAGTGCCAGCAGATCACACTAGCCATATGTTCTTTGATTTTTGGAGGTGGTGAGCGAGAACGCCGTCAGCGCGCTGTGTCGTGTTATCTGAAGTAGACACACGGGTCAAGGCTCGCAAACTGAAGCCCGACACATGCTAATGAACTACTCATAAAATATGCATCGAGCTCTCCCGGGGCTGTACAGTGGCAGTGGTGTGATTTTGCAGGAATTATGGGAACAGTCATTTTCCATTATGTCAACGTTAAACGAGGAGTGACCTGGGGGAGAGGCATGTCTGACCCGTGTCCAGATAGTTCCTGCCAATTCTGTGCAAAGAACTTTCTTTTGTAGCTCAGTTTTGACTTGTAAGAAACTGTGGAGGCAGAATAAATGGGTGCACAGCATAACCTTGTTGAAGTCATCTCCCTTCTAAAGCCGATGATCCAAGTCTGTCTAATTAATCAAAGACAATGAAGTCAATGAGGGCCCTGGTTATAAAATTAGAAGCACGCTGTCATCCATTACTGTACGACTTATAAATGCATTAAGGAGAAATGAACAATAACAGGTATGCAGAAACAATCAGCCACATTCTCCAATCAAATCACTGTTTCCCATTTTTAGTCCAATTAAGTGTCTTACAATAAAGCAAGAGCTAAATGTTTGACTGTTGATATGGTAGCAAAGATTGCAAACAACGTGTAAACAGCAACAGTGCAATAGCCGTGAGTTCTAACGAACAAGGCTTGACAAAAGTATGCTAGTTCTGAGTAATAATTTTTCATCAAAGCATCTACTGCATAATGACCTACTCTTGAACAAAAAAATGGTTGAATCATTTTGACATACAGAAAACAAAAACTATTTTACAATAATACATAACGGTGTATAATTTAGGGTCATGATGATCTCCTGGAGTCCTGTTTAACCTGTTTTTTATGCTCATTGCAATTATGCTAATTGCACTGATGCAGTTTGTATAGTTTCAGATGGTGGGAGAGCCCCTGAGTATAAGTTGGTTATGTTTCTGCGTTGATCATCAGTAGACAGTTTTCTAATTCCTTACATATAAATATTTATTGTATGTATTTCTTTTTACCCTGTTTGTTTAAATGTTTACATTTATTTTCACGTTGTTTGAAGACCCCTAAAAAAATTGATGGGGAATGTCAAGGGGTTTATCATACAATACATTTTTAAACTAATCTAATAAATATACTAATATGACAATTTGTGAAGTATATGCACTACCTTTGACTTAAAATTCGTCAAAGAGAAATTGCCAGAGATTTCCTGAACCAATTCAGGAAATATCTTGATTTGTATTGTCGATTCCATTTGGGAATTTCAGTTTCAATAACTACTCTGCTTAGATATGAATGATTCTCAGATAACTGAACGTTTTCCCTCCAACACTCCCGTTTTCCTACTTTTTCAGAATAAGAATTTAAATCAGACATCTGACTTTAGGACTGGAAATGCTTTTCAGATTCATAACTCATCTTGCAATTTTAACTGTTTTACAAGAAAATTATCAATGTATCAATATTGAATCATTCAAAATGATCCAATAAATTTTTAAAATATTTTTTTAAAATCTAGTCCTAAAACTGAAACATTGAATCTGCTGGTTTTGTTATTAAATGAAAAAATTTATTATGTAAAAGTGTCATTTCAAAATAGTCTATAATGACAATCGTGCATCCAAATACAGACTCAATGGCATGACATGACACTCAGTAAAGACATGAATAACATATAGTGGCAAAAAGAACAAATTAAGTATTCTATCAAACGTCTATGGGCTGGTTTACATATTCGTAATCTTCTGAATGCGTCGCCTCCTTCACATAAAAGGAGTCTGTCAAATGACACACAGTGGAAAGTGGAACAATCTCCCGTGGCTGCGGTTGTCAAATCTGTTGTTCTAGTCGCCAGAGTTATGTCGAAGAGATGGCAAAGTATCTAAAAGAAATCATTGGAAGCATGATGCTTTGCCCTGACGTCTTACACAGTACGTGTCTTTTTGATACGTGAACTGACGATGCTTCATTCCATGTCTTCAGATGGTTGCCTGCAATTGATGTAACAGCATTTTTTTCTGAAAAGGGTTCATCTCCATTTTTAGCTGCTTTGTGGTGGGTTTCTAAAACATACTGTCAAGGTTTAACATTAAAGCTCATCAAATAATAATAATAATAATTTATTGAACAAACCATTTTTTTATAAACCATTTTGTTGTTTGTATTTTTCTGCATCTGGCTTTCATGAACAGAATTGATTCTATATATTTTTTTGCTTTATTCATCTAACACTTGGGTTTGTCAAGCAATTCTTTTAGACCTGACTGAGTGTGTGTGTATACTAGGTCTGTTACTGTTTTTGGACATCCCTGAAAACTTGGGTGTGAGATTTCAAACTCCAACCGTGAAAACCTGTTCAAGATCATAATGCACAGCCTTACAGGCACTTCAGACTGTGTAAAGCAATTATAAAGTTGTCCAGTCAAGGTTGCTGTGAGCTTTGATGCTCTCTTTGCCCATGTACTGATAGTTGTTATATTCTGTAGTTTTGTGGTGACAAAGGAGGACTAGAACAAGATTAAATGTCCAAGCTAAGAACTATAGTTCTGGGATGACAGACTGAGCAGAAATGATGTTCCCTAAGTCCAAAAATGGGCAGGTCTGGACTGTTTTTCTCACTGTTGCCTTCCAGGTGCTTATATTATTTCCAGAGCCAGTATGAGTCCAGCTGAACATATATGAAATAATTTAACTAATAAGTGCATTATCTAGGTGTTATTCCAACTTTAAGAAATGTAATTAAATACATAATTCATAACTCCTACTAACATCCTTACATGCATTTTAAAGTGCAGTTTTAATATGACCAATAATTAGATTGTGTATGTCATGTAAAGGCACTGACTGCAGGGTCTGTATCACAAACTGTGGTATAATGTAAATGATAGCAGGAAAATATAGTCGGAGAACAAAGAAAAGTAATTTCAGTAATTAGACCATGCATCCAACATAAGTGTCAGTTCCAGCAGCAACCTATTACCAGAAAAATAATTACAATGCTCATTTTTATGTTGGAGAAAGCTACTACATCATCACAGGTAAAAAAAGAAGAGCAGATGGACACAAATTATGGCCCAGAGGTTGACACTGATGAAGAAAAAAACTATGAAGAAAAAAACTAACACCCTCCATACTGTCTTATAGCACATGTGCTATAAGACAGTCTTGCACCATCTCTAATCAGAAAAAACAGCACTGAATCATGAATATATAATTGAGCTAATGTGGGATTAGATAATGTATGATTTTGCAAACCCTTTGTAAATTATGTATTTGCTTTGTTTCCTTCAGGTGATGAGCTCCATAAATCTCTGAGTGGATCCTGACAGACCTACAGTAAACGGTTTTGTGGGGTTTTCCACATCCAACAGTGCCCCCCCCCCAATCCACCCATTCCCCATAACGACCTTCAGAAGTTGTTTCAGCGTGGCTCAACTCTCGTCACTGGACTTTAACTTTGGGGACCTGAAGCTCATAGATCGCCAATGCTAACAAGGAACTGCCTGCTGCTGTTCCTGTGGATTCTCGTCAACGCAGGCCCAGTGTCTTCTTTACGGCCCCCTTCGCTGCCATTGGGGCGGAGCAAGACGGGGAGGGAGCACGCCAGGAGCTTGGAGGGCCCTATGAGGAATGGGGCAGCTGGGTTTCAGCGGGTCAAAAGGGGCTGGGTGTGGAACCAGTTCTTCGTACTGGAAGAGTACATGGGGTCCGACCCACAGTATGTGGGAAAGGTAAAAAAAAAAAAAAAGAGAAAAATAGCTGTATTTTTCCTGTTATTTATGGTGCCCAAGAAGTCATAAATCACATAAGTAAGGAGCTTGGGAGAAATTGAACTGGTTGTAAATGGAGGACGCAATAGAGAGTGAGGGTGTGAAGACAGGAGAAAAAGAAGGGAAAAGAACAGTTACAATCAAGTTTCGGCTTGGCAACTTATATCCAATATGTTTATTTCTTACTGGTAAATAGGTGTAAACACAATCTTCTGTGTTTGGCCGTCCTCTTAAAATAATCATGCATACAAATGCATCCACCAACTCTGATGGCAGTTGTCACAGGTAACCCATTTTTATTTTGCCCTGTGGAATTGAGTTTCACTATTCTAATCTAATAATGCGCTTATTGTAAAACTGTCCCTGCTTGTTAGTATTTTAAGATATAAAATGTATCAGGCATGAGGAAAATCCATACATTCTAATGGAGCTGAGCCCATACATCTCTTTGTTAAACTAGGAACACGCGTGACAGTGAAGGGGTGATGGAATCAATGGTGCGGTAGAAATAAATTTAAACTACAGTCATTGTAAAACTGTCAGGACATCATAGTTAAAAGCCAGGCAAGATGCTGACAGCTGTAAAAGGCCAGCAGAGAGAACAGATAGCCTGAGCTGAATTCAGAGTGGGATGCATGCATCTTCTCACACTGCTTTCTTACCCCCCACTCAAACCTTAGTCATGTATGTTACTGGTACAGGATTTTTAAGGCACTGAGATGTATTAACACCCTATTGTTTTTATACAAATTATCTCTCACCTCCTTGTCAACTGACAGGTTGGACATGTACAAAAACTCAAAACATTGTTGCCCAAAATTCAAAACTCTGTGCTCTTTTGCTTTGCCCATAGTAAAAATGACTCAACAGCCTGGAGCCTTGCCCCCGATCTCATATATCCAAGGTATTCCAAATTTGTTAAATATATGTCAATACAAGGATATGCTTCATCCAACAGGACGTCAGGTATTTTGAATTTTGTGGTCATTTTTTTGGCAATTATACGTCTCGTACCAAATCTGCACAAAATTTAACACATTTGATAGGAACCATGGCATAAACACATACATGTCAAATTGTACACTCCCAGTCATAGCAGTCCCAACATGTGTGTGAGGTCCCATTTACCGCTGCTTGCAGCTTAAAGATTCATTTATTTATTTATATTCTACGTTGTGGCTTAAAATATCCGCAAGTAAACTCTGCGGGGTTTAGGGCTAAAGTTGTAATTTGGCACTCACAGCTTATACAGGATAATAGTAAGACTGACTTATCTGGCCCAGTGCAACAGCAATCAGCACTGACAAGCCATGTTGTTTGTGGACATCTCGACAGGCTAAATGTAAGGGAGGCAGGCTGCTGTCTGCTGCTCTTCTAAGTCACTTAATCCTGCACTGCAACATAATTGACTGATTCTATGCCATAAGAAAAGCATTTGAACATGAGATCCTTGGTCTTTGTCAGGTCAAACATAAATTTTGCTGTCAAATGTTTATACAGCTGTAAATAATATCTAGTGGCTTGGCATTATTTGACAACAAACTGAATGGTATTGACATGTTTTCAATGGAATTACCAGTTACCATCTCAGAAACATATGCAGAGCTTTTTCTATTTAAGACAAACAAATGGCCTGCAAAGGACCATGACTTTTGTTGCAATGCATCAGTGCTTGCCTAATGCCCAACTGTAGTAAGTTATTCAGTGTAAAGTGATTTACATCTACTACCCTGCCAACATTTGGAGCTATGGTAGTAAAGGAACCACATACCAGCATTATTTTATCTGATTTTCAATGTATATCATACAATTACATAAGGACATTAGGACCCAGATTGTTTAATCAAGGTCTTGTTTCCAACTTTTTCAGATGTGTTACATTTCCAATGTTGCTGCAATTCTTTGGCGGTTTTATCCAAAACACATCCACATCAACAAGATAATAAAATAAAAATATATATTTTTAGTTTAAACTTAAATGCATCACTGCCACCTGTACGTGCAGCATCCAAGTAACTACTAATTAGTGTAGACCGTGTAAAATGACATCACTAACATGTTGCAGTGAACTTGTCAGTTCTGACAGCAGCACAACAACTAGACTAAGAAATGAGGATGGGGCAAAACTATTGATATGGGTATCTGATCAATTAGTTTTGCCTATCCTGTGGTTTATGCCTCTATATTTTCAAGAAATTTCGGTGACAACAGATGTTTTTGGGTTTTTTTTTTTGGTTTTTTTTTTTAAAAGGCAGTGAGTCATTTGCAGGAAGTGTTCCAGAATGAGTCATCACACCACAAAAATAATTATTTACCGATTTTTATACTTGCATTTCACCACTACATCTTGTAAGCATCTTGCAAGGCACCTATTTGTTCACCTGTTCACTGTCTTGGCAGTAGTTCATGTCCAATAGTATAGTTTACACAAAGCTTATGTAAAATAGACAAATAAAAAGGATTTTTCCACAATAAAACACTGTCTAATAGACAATATTTCCATACACATACACAAAGTCAAAAACAAACATGAATAACCGCCTCAGCAGAAGCCTGATTTAATGCTTTGCATATTTCTGCAAATATTCAGCACCCTACTGAAAATTAAATAAATAAACCAATTAGGCCTGGCATGACATTTGTGTAGTCAGAAAAAGTATTCTTGTTATACTGACTGTGGTGATTATATTTGGAATTTAGTTTAGTCACTGAATTTTAGATATCAAATTATAAATAAAACACTGATAAATCATAGCTGGAGTTTACTGGGCAACTTTTCCTCATGGCCTAGTTTATGTCTGATGTAGACATATTTTATACTCTTATGTTGCTATAATATACATGATAGGTAAATATGCAGATAAGAAAATTTTAAAAAAGGAGGAAGGGAAGATATTAAAAGGAAAAAAAGCATGCTTCTCTCCATGCTGTCAGGTCTATTTTGGATTAATGAGTGCAGGCTAAGCAACATTTTTTACCCCCTCTGTGACACCAGTGAAAAATATGCATAGTCCGCATTTCCATTTGTATGGCATGACTACAAAATAAAGCAAGAATGAATTTAGACTCTAGTCTCTTTTATATAATTTACTGCAAGTGGCCTAATTTGAGAACAAAACACAACACAAATTGTCTAGCTGTGGGGAAAAACAAGTAGTACAGCGATATTCATATTGATTTCACAAAAAAAACAAGCACTCTATCTCAATATTTGTGTTAGAATTTATATATTCACACCTTAACAACTCCTTTATCAACCAAGTTGGGGTGACACACACTGAGAACGTGAGAGGAATGTTAGGGGACACTATAGTCGCAACAGAGCTGTACTTACACTACTTAATTAATTATCCTCCTTGCACCCTGTGGTGCAAATAAGGTGATGACACACTCAGCACAACCACTGGTCCTACTGCTATCATAATATGGCAGCAACTGCTCTTGGGCCTTGCTGATGGGCAAGTGAACTTCAGTAATTTAAAGTGGTCACTTCTTTGCAGATAAGAGTTACCTTGTCTGAAGTCTTAGTCATACACTAAGATTCCCTTAAAAATTAAATTGAGAATTGAGAATCAATATACTTGTGAAATAATGGGCCTACACTGTAAATAAAGAAAAAAGGGACAGGTAACAATAATTTTTAAAAACATATCACTAGTTACTTGTTCAAGTTTACAGCAAGGCTAGATCTGACAAACAGTGCTGTGACACTAAGATTCAACATGTACATACATGTATACAAATACTAATACTAACTTACTTAAACTGCAAATTTAAGCTGCAGTTTTTAAAAAAAAAAAAAAAAGCACAAATAATCATTGTCTGAACAATGTATCCATTCTGAATCTTCATCACAATTAGTCAGTGCAGAGTCAGTCAAATTCAAAAAGGCTATAATTATACTGATTGTTGATCACAACTTGAAAAATACAATTCCATACTGTACATATTGGAATACATTATTAAGTCATCCAATAATACATCATACATCTAATTTCATAGGCTTGCATTACCTTATGACATCACCACATTTTAAATCTATTACACTATGAACATTTAAAAGGAAACTTTAAAAAAAATGAAAGTACATTTTCCAATTGTCTAGCCCTAAGAGGGTCCAGAAAAACATGTCAATTAGAAATCACTTTGAGCCTCCATGTAGCAAAATGTCTGACAATCTTCCGTTGACAACAGCCACATTATTACAGATTAGCAATTAAAACAAAGAGGGCTTGAGGGGTTTAATGCAACACCATGTGCACTCACAATTAGATAATACTGAGGTCTTTTCTTTGCCAAGCAGTGTTATCTGCAAAAATAAATCTGCCTTTTTTGTTGAAGCCAAGCTGCTTCCTTTCACTCTCAGTTCAGCAGCTACTGTAACGCCGGCAACATGGCTCTCTTCTGATTAAATGCAATCTTTATGAATTGTTGTTTGACATATTTTGTCTCGTATTATAGAAACATCGGGATTCAGAATCCACTTAAAAGAAACCACACTTGTCATTTCCATGCATTATAAATGTTATGATGACTACTCACTACCACATAATAGATGTAATCAAAAGCAACACATCTTTCAGGATTGGCATCACTAAAAATGCACAACACAGCATTCAGTGTGTCACTGTGATGAGGGAATGAAACTGAAGAAATTCAAGTTCTCTATAGCAGACATATGGATATACAAGTCTGCAAAATTAATCGCAGAAAAAAAAAACTTCAGAATTAATCGCAAAAAAATTGAAACACAAACAAGTGTATTATCCAAATCTAAAGACATTACAATTATTAGATAAAGAAAATGTGTGACAAAAAAAGTGCTATAATGAAATTATTTAGTAAGTCACTGGCCCAAAACCTTGTTATTCAGATAAGAAAATAAATAATTGATAAGAAAAAAATAATTGTCGACAGAGTATTAGTATTTTTCACGAAATACTAATACTAAATAATACATTTTTTCATGAAAAAGAATAATATTGTGAACCTCTAGTAAATCTAAAAGATCATTTATCAACAGTCCAATCCTTTCCAATCTCACTGATGAAGGATTGGGCCCACATAACATAACATGCTCTCTAGATTAATTTTCCAGTCATGTGAACATGACTGCATTGAAATGAGTAAGACTTTCTCATAGAAAGACTAAACAAATTATGGCACTTGGCAAGTAAATGTACAATGGGAATCGGTTCCATTAAAAAAGTTCAGAGAGCAAACATCACACCCGTAACCACACATGCAAAGAGAAAGCTAAATCAGTTTAGATAGAGTCACACTATTTAGGACCTAAATAAAATAGAAAAAGTTAACTGCAATATGGAGCATGGAATGACATGCAGCAGTATGCTCCAATGCCTCATTTCTTGCCCACAAAAGGTCGCCCATTTAAATAAAAGTCAATAAACCACTTTTGCCAGAAAGGGCAGCCCTGTTTCTCCCACAACTTGTTTATTCCCTTGCTTCCCATCTGACAAGAAATGGCCATCCTTCTTTTTATTGATAGCTCTTCAAGCCGGGCCCACCCTACACCTGGCGGAGATTTATCACCAATGTGTAGCCTGCAATTTAATCTTTCAATGAGGACCAATAAGAAGGACATAAAAAGCTTTTCAACAAGACTTGCGTGCCAAGTCCCCATCAAAGAGAGATTCCATCATCTGACCATGTGAAATTTAACAGCCTCACTGGTGATAGTGTGTTCCACACTGGTAAATATGGTTTCTTTTAAATATTCTGGAGTTTGGCTGTAATATTCATGGAACTCAAAAGAAATTCATAAAAGAAGCAAACCTGTTTACATGACATGATGATGGTGATAGCTGCTGTGGTAAAATTCTTCAGTGCGACTAAATGCCAGCCAACAGCTAATAAACATCATCGCCAAAATCACAGGTGTCACAGGTTGAGTTAAATTGTATTGTATTAAAAAAGGTCTGGTCAGTGACCTACAGCAAAGCAAGGCTGCTACATGCAGCCCTGTGCCCCATAATAATCTTGTTGATCGAGCCATTACTTCCATTAACCATGACACAAAAATAATATTGCAGTTTGCAAGTAGTGAGACAATAAACATGTCAATCTTCATGTGATTCTCAAACAGATTGATATGGTCCTAAAAGCAGTTATGTATTTGAATAAATGCTGAAATATTAGTTTAAATGCAAAGAATGTTCAATAAATGTACTCATCAAGAAAACTATGGATAAACACTTTCAAAAGCTCATACATGATGTTATACCTAAACAAATCAATAACTACTATCCAAGGTCAATATCACGTAATAATGGTTTTTCCTAACATAACACTACAATCTGCATTTAAAGACAAGAGGCAATGCAATACGAGTTATGTGAAAAGAAGGTATCTTAAATGCGCAGAAAAGGTGAGTAAATATATATTTTAAAAAAAGACACTCTTGCACAATGATCTTACCCCTAAATTCATCTAGTGATTTACTGTCAAATTAACATTCATTTCCAACCCCAAAATAATACTACAATCTGCAATTTGACAGGAAACAATGCAAAGTGAAATAATCTATGTTGAAATATTAGTTTAAATGCATGAAAGGGAAAAGGAAGTACAAGAAATGTGATGTAGTTAAAATACGCACACTAAAAAAAAAAAACACAATAAAATACACATATACGTGAACTTACCCTTCAATTTATCTTGCTATTCATTGTCAGACTTCGAGTAATTTGAAAGGATTGCTCTCATGAGATTATGCAGGAGGTGTGCTGGCGATTCAGCTGCTCGTTAGAACATATTAAGAGGTTGAGGACATTTACAATTGTAATGTATGTTGATGATGAATATTGCTTGAAATTCTGAGAGAGAACACCTGAAATAAAAAGGTAATGATACCATTCATCTGTGCTGACAAAGTAATACATTTCATATATTTTGTCCTCGTGGGTAATGGGGACTTTTCTCCCGAATTGCCCTGGATCATATTTCCAAATGGTGGGCTAATGTTCCAATCTGTATCACTTACTACAGTGGTCATCATTATTTTTTTCCATTTGGATGTTGACACTGATGCGTAATATTGTTATGATTCTGAGTAGAAAATTGTGTTCTGTTAATTTGTATCAATATCACCATGTTGTTTAATCAAGGGTGATATGAGAAAAGAGAATCAAGCCTTGACCCACGTCTTTAAGATCGATAACAATCGTGTAGATAAATTTAATGTGTCACAATAACAGTCTTACACTGCACATTAGTTTCTATGTAAAATCACAGGGTTAGAGTTACTAATATACGATGAAACAGCAACATATTTCAGTAGCCGCTATACCAACAGCCCGTGTTTGCAAAATTCAGCCAGTGCACCCACAGCATTTTCTGCGCATTTTGGCTTTTCATTCACATCTAAACTGTGGGTTAGGTCTCCAAAAACATTTTGGAAACCAGGGTGAACATTTTCAGAATCTCCACACAATGTGCAAATGTAGACAGGGAAAACTACATTTCTGGCTCATAAAGTCACATTGTGCTTGTGTAATTGCATCGGATGCAGCGAAACATGAGCTGTGAGGTCTACTTGGAAAATTCCAATCCAAAGAGTCTGACTACATGTTGCAGTAAAGACAAAGACATTCCCCTTAGACCACAGGGGGGTCATAAATCAAATGGGACTTCACTACCCACAAGCAACTGCAACCAGTGAGTCAGCAAGATGCTGAGCCTCTACTTGTGGAGAGAAGGCAACACCACCAGCGCATCCCTGTAACTACCGGACAAACCAAAGTCTACTCTCTATTTCATGCCTGACTTCAAGCCAAGAGGATATACCCTAACAAATGTACCAGTCTTACCCTCACTGGATGAGTTTAGAGATTTGCCCCATTTGTCTTTTTCTTGTTCTTTGTGGATCCACTGGAGAAAACTTGCAGCCAGAGCTACTCCAACCTTTACCTGCAGAAGAGGAAGTGGTGACAAGTATCACTCTTGCCTTGTCGACTCTGTATCCCGCTGCCAGCCGCACAGCAGCCAGCAACGCTAGAAAGCGCTCGCCTGGCCCCTCCATCATCCCGCTGCACTTCACACTACGAGACGGACCACTGTAACGGACCAGAA
The DNA here is from genome assembly GCA_016785285.1 of Brachirus orientalis. NCBI lineage: Eukaryota > Metazoa > Chordata > Actinopteri > Pleuronectiformes > Soleidae > Brachirus > Brachirus orientalis. Next base: position 1,386,309 of record JAFBJR010000027.1, read on the forward strand.
CTCCTACTCCTCTCCCAAAGAAGATGTAATTCTATCTGGACTGACGTAGATTAGGAGTCTGTTATCACTGTGTTAAATGTGGTTAGTGCAAACTTGCCTAGTTTCACTGTGTTTTTAGTTTTGCTGCTGTTATTGCAGTGTGTGGAAACTGCCACCAGCTCATTTGCGTTTGTTAGTTCACTGTGGATCACTTATCAGTGTGATTATTGCTCCGCTGCGTTCGGCACGGATCCCGATCACTCAGAGGAACAGATTTCACGAGATTTCAGAGTTCGGATTTACGTGAGAGTAGCGACGAGATTTTGTCCATTACTTCTGTGACTGACCAACACAACTTTAAAGTTACAGTTATGTCGCCATCTGTTGACTTGACATGCTTTTAATAGCACTCAGCAATGGGGTTTTTGTGTTTTCATGCATTTTTGAGAACTCGGTGCATGTGGAAAGGATTATATTTTATAACTGGAGGGGAAAAACCTTAATTTTTAAATAGCCACCTACATGTGGACATAGCCTTCATTAAGCTACAGAAACTGAAGTTTAATTGTGTGGATTTTCTTGATACAATGCAAAAAGCCATGAAATACACTAAAACAGGTTTAGAGGTGAATACGACTCAGTGGTTTCTATTTGTTGTGACACACACCCCAGGCCATATCTGTCAATCTATTCCACTTTGTCCTTTCTCCATCTTCTAATGATTTCTCTCGCTCTCTCTCGCTCTCTCTCTCTCTCTATCACACACAGACACTGCTACACATTGGTGTGTATGTGAGCTTTTTTTTTTAACCTCCATCCCTATTACCTGACTGAGGCATGACACAACCCAGATAGCGAGCGCTGAGCTGTCAGCAGCAAAGAAATGGCTCGCAAGCCAATATTGATCAGCTGTAATAAGCTTGCAGCATTTGACAGTGTTTTCTTACCATCAGCAGCTCGCTGGTACCCCGACTACCCTCAAAAACGTACCACTCAATCAAAAGTCATAATGTCTTATGGCATGGCAATGGCCTGGCAATACAACGAATGAACGCGGAGGAACCTACATCATAGCTATGTGCCAAAAAACTGCCACTGTGTCATAACGCTACTGGTTGAATGGCTGCAGGATTGAGGAGTAGTTTCAGACCCTTATAATGAATAGGAGCATAAAAATAAATTTGAGACATTGGGAACGGCTAAGGAGGAATACAACGCACAATGATATGGAAGGATGAATTACAATAGAAGATATACATTATATCAAGCCGTGGTCTTGCTCAAAGCAAGGGCTGTTTTTTGCCACAGATTTCCTGATTTGATTCCGATCTCCCTGGTCATTCATGTGGCCAAATCTTCCTTAAGTAAAGGTAAAGTTTGTGCAACTTTTTAATGGCCAATGCCAACTTCACTGCAATCAATAGCAAATATATGATATAGATTTTTGGAAAGCCAACAGGTTTAGGCAATTTTCTTTTTTCTTCAAGTCCAACTCAATGCAACATATATATTACAATTATGGCCTGTCGCTCCAATTTGTATTTGTGTTGACACCACAGTGCTTTTCCGTATGAATATATTAATAAATAAATGTATTAATAAATTAAAACTAAATGCATTAAATATATTTTAAAAATAAAAAAAGTGTTAGAGAACATAGCAACATTTATCAGGTTTCTGAGAACAAAAATGTGTTAAGCAATCAGCTGATGCCTACTAAAATATAGCAAAATTAATCAGTCTACCTCTGACTGATAGGATAAACTATCCACAAACAAAATATAATATTAATCTGACATTTTTGAGTCAGTAATGGATCTTACACATGAAAATTGGTTTCAATTAGATTTTCCTATTTTCTTATTTACCCAGTCATATAGCAGTCATATAGCATGACCTATCAAACATAAGGCTCAGAATCAATTTTTCAAACCTTTTTCAGAATGTTAACCAATTTGTGAATGTATTCAACAGTGCTGCGTTGCTGGGCCATTCAATGAACAATGTTGGCTCATTTTCAGCAAAGAGCCATAGCTTCCATATGCATTCCTGAGAGAGGCAGGAGCTTCATATAATCCTGGTCGCAGAAATCCAATTACAGCATTTTCTACAGAGGCTGCCTACATTCTCCTCTGCAATCACTCAAATTAATCAATATGCAAGTTTACAGCACGGTCACTGTCAATGAGGCACTGTGTGCGGCACATCCTGAGAGTAAAGAGGAAACACCACCGGCCTCTCTTGGCGTCGAGATTTCCCTGTAAAGCACAATCATTGCTCCCAAGTGCGTGGCTTTTCCATAGCCAGAGAGAGGAGAGCAACCATTCTCCCCACTTGTACCAGTAGCCGAGTAGCTTCAGTCAATTCAGTCGATAGAAGTATTTTGCACAGATGAATAATGGGAGATGAATAATGGGCTTGCCGATATTTTCTTTGACAACAGCGCTGATGTACTACACCACGCCAGTGCTGCTGGCCAAATGCATCACCTCAACATTTGCAGATGGCCAAATGATTACACAGTTGCAGAACTTGTAGGTCACAGTTCTGATTCATTGCAAAATTAGGAGAAGGAGGACTGAACTACTTAAGACTGACCATTGTTCTAGAAAATAGAAAAATAGAAGTTGTTCATGTCTGAAAATGCTACTTGGCATTTTGAAAAACGGAATAATCTAAAAACTAAAAGAAAAGGCAAAGGGTGAGTTCCTTGTACTACCAGTTTCTTTTAATAGTTGCTATGTCAAATAGAACATGGCTGTGATCTATGGCTGCAATATTTGATGTCAATCTTTGCCAATTTTTCATTCTGTTAAAATAATGTATGAAAATGACAGCAGAATATGTGTAGCATGGTATTTGTTTTTAAATATGCTTATGAAATGCCACATTTATTGAAATCCACTGCAATAATTTCTCACCAAGACCTTGTATTTATGATGGAATGGACTTCTGTGCGAGGATACCTTGTAAGATTGAGGTCACATTTTTGAATTCCTGTGATACCAAAAATCTACATCCTGGCAAAATGAGGTCAGAGGACTGAACTACTTCAGGATCCACTGACACAGGTTTTAGCTGATTGTGTGACATATTAATCTCTGACAGTGCCTCTTAAAATGTTGAAAAAACTGATCGATCTGAGAATGATGCCTAGCACCTAAAATGATCACAAGTTCCCTCAGTAAGACTGTGACTGGAAAGCAATTGCAGAGGAAAACACTATTATCAATGAAGATGTACACCCATTTATACTGCCATAGTATGAAATATACAAAGCATTTTGTCCTCCTGCTCTCAAATGTACAATCTGTCTCACACAAAAGCTCACATAACTGCTTTAAGGCTAACTGAGATAAAAGTACAAAATGAAATGAAAATGTGCTGCAATTAATGTGGTTCAGGTGAACACTGGTCCATGAATACTTTTACACAACTACAAAATGCCATAAGTCAGCATCTTAAAATTAAAAATATGTTTACAGAGTAATAAACAAAGTAAAGTTATTTTATAATATACAACATATGTGAAAAAATGATCCAAATAATGATTTTACAGTGTTCCCTTACTAAATTGAGTCCAAAACCAATCAATCCCCGAATACTGGATCAAGACCACTCTGAGGATCACAGTTAGAGTTGCTCCTTAAATGTACTGAGAATAATGTAAAAGATGTTATGTTCATTACTTTAAACATGTTCAGTGAAATGATCTCAATTTAATGTTGTACTACAGATGAGTTAACCGTGTATTTCTTATAACTTCTCACACAAGCAGGAAAAAAAAAAAACTTGCAAACATGATTTATCAAACAGATGGTATGAGTTTAGATGGCAAAAGGGAATCTTATTTCAGTCCCCCACTCTACCTGCTTCTTTTTATAGCTGCCATGTCACCTGCTACCCTGAGCGAAGCATCTTGTTAATTATACTTATGAAAAATGGAGCGTTAGGACATTTCCACCATAATATATGTGCATATCATCACACTGCCTCCATGAACCACCTCTTATACAGTCATTCAGCACATGCTTTATGCCAACCAGACGTATGTGTGCTTGTTTTTCATTTACATAAGGTTAACGTTAATTCCATCATTTGAATTTCAAGCATGCAGACCCTCCATTGTTAATTCATGTGTTATAAATTGGAAAGAACTCATACGAGAGAAACTGACATTTTCCCTTCCTCTTTTTGAGTAAAATCACTTATCTTCTTTTGAAATACTGTTGAGCCGAATGTAAATGTTATTCTACCTCTTGTCTATTTAGTTCAATGGGTGTTTTATACTTGAAAGAAATCACTGTCTGGTTTCCTATTAATGGACTTTTTATATAATTACTGGCATTGTTGGAGTAATGGAATTTTTAATTAATATCACTCAACATCGACGTACAATTAATACCACAATGTGCCTATTGCAAAAAAGCATTTGCATGTTGTTTTCATCTTTAATCATCAAGATGTGAATTGATTTGCAGGTGCATCTTCTGTATATAGAGAGTTAACCAACTTTCAAATGACAAATATGCTTTGTTTGTTTGGATGTTTTATACTCATTGTCAGTCAAAGGACAATCTATGTAAACAGAAAATAATTAATGAATACAAAGTGATTATTTATTCAGTAAAAAAAAAAACAAAAAAAACACATATACATGTATACATATATATAACAATAGAAACATGAATGCCCACTGCTCCCTCAACAGTTTCAGGTCCAGCAGGAGGTGACAGTAATGATATGTTGTTTTGCTATGGGGTTCTAATTTACCTTAAAAGTAGCAGCATTTCATGTAAAAGTAGTTTGAACTTGAATTTAAAAAGAGTGGCAGCCCTAATTTAAAGTAGTCAGAAAGATGTGAATTCAATAATAATTTCCTGGTTATTTTGTCCAAGGGTCAGTGAAAACCCTAAATGTGTGTGTTTGTTTTGAATTGTTTTAAAACTGTATTTTTGCTGGTCAAGTCTAACAAGTGCACCAGACTATGTGCAATGCTGACCTCTCCAGTAAGCCACAAAGTCAAAAAGCAACAAAATTTTCATGGAAAAAAAAAACCCAAAACTAAACTAAACAAAAAAAAAACATACACTGCTGTTCACTAGCATTATTTTTAAATCCCTCTGACAGGAACAAACTGTTGGAGCACGTCTGTAATGACAATCTTGAGATAATCACTATAATGAGGTCGCAGATAACAGGCTGCAGATGATTACAGGATTACAACAACAATAAGAAACAAGACGGATAACCCATGCAGGATTTGCTGATAATGTCAGATTACACCACTTGTTTTATTTAAGAAGACTATCATGGAAACTCAAGTTCCAAAGGGGCACCCAAGGGAAATCAGACCTTTTAACTTGGAGCATATTTCTTGTATTTGGTTGGTGTTATAGATAAATAGAGAGCCAGCTAAAACAGTTGCTGATAAAGTGTTTAGCAAGAGCCGTTATTGTTCTACAGCCTCTTCTTTGCCATTGGGAACACAATGGCAAAACTATGAGCAGTACAACTACGATGATCACGTCTTCATAAATATACATTTCCCAACTGCCCTAATGGTAGAATGTTAAATAGATTGCGGAGGCTCACTGCCCAGGTAATTTTACACAAGACCATGGAGCCATTTTCCAACACAATATCAATAAAAATAACAAACACTGCCAAGATTGCTGCCACAGGTCGACAACAGTGTGACACACAGACATTTATTCATGCACACACATACACACAGGCAAGTGGGGTGAGAAAAGAAAAAGTTGTAAATGGCCAACTCTAAGCATCATGGAAAATACACCAGATTGGAGACAACACAAGATAGGAGCTTGTAATTTTGTGGCCAATGAATCCAGCCAAGAGCAAAACCACCAAACTATCCATGTCCAAGTTTAAGATAAAAAATCTCTGCAGTGACTGTGGGGTGACAATATTTCACACGTTCAACTACTGCAGCCCAAAAATGCCTCACCTGCCTGACGACATAATCAAAACAACCAATATCTATTACTTAAACCCACCATCACCAAAACCCACATAGCAGGGGGGACAAAATTATGAAACACACATATGCTCACACCAAAGGTGAGTCATAAATAAAACCAGCATACATAAAAAGGACACAGTGGCCAAACAGCAAAGAACAGCACAACATAGAATAGAATAAAAAAAAACTCAAGTAGGGAACATCTTCAAAAGCTTAAAATGTGCCATCTGCTCCATAACTCCACCTGTGAGCAAAACCCTGAAAATATCCTCTACATACTCACAATGTTAGTTTTATAGTACATTTCACAAACTGTTGGGAAAATAAGTTTGCGGAGTCAAAAAAAAAACTAATTATACTGCAGCAAAAGAATTTGAAATGAAACAAAAACTTAAGTACAAATATTGAGATTCATTCACATCCAAGCTCACATTTTCGATACCAAACACGTCTATGCAAACACATGCACAGAGACAAATTAGCAGCAGAACAGGAAATCAAAGCATACTGGCACAGCAGCAAAACAAGGGGACAAAAAAACAGCACAACACAGAACAGAAAAGAAAATCAAATAACTGCCTGTGTATATAAGTACACCCAAACAAGTACTTAAGACTGAGCAATGAAATGTATATAAATATCCTAGATAGTAGAAGGCTTTGTTTGTTATCATAAATTACTAAAATAGTAATTTAGTAATTTAAATGAAATAAACTTTGTTCCGGTGTAAAAAAAATAAAAGCTATGAGTTGTTTATTCACTTCTGTGAGATAACTTGGTGAAATAATTATGCGCACTGCATTCATGTCTAAGGGAAAACTGATTTATCTAGTAAATTAAGTTGTAAATGGAAGCTTCTTTTGTTTAATGGAAATATCTAATTAACGGAGGATATAGGTTATTTAATTTATTATCCTAATTGAGAAAAAAACTGCTGAATTTTCTATTATGTATTCTTTGATCATGAATATTATGGACATCTTACTAGTTAAGAAAAATTTTGGAGAAAATTATGTTATACATTTGCAAAAACTGGGAAGTTAAGAAAAGCTGAGGCTGTTCAATATCTCATCAATTTAGAAACACAAAATTCTTTAATTCAAAAATAAAACTGAGTCTTTTTTATCATTTTTAGGTGAATAAAATACAAATTTGTACAATTCCAATTAGAACATCAGAACATTCTTGTACTTAAAAGTCCAGTCCTGTGAAGCACTGGCACACAACATAACGTGACACAGGTACAACGGCCATTTCAGCAAACACACCACATTAAACAAAATGGTGTCCTACCTTTTAATGTCCAACCTGTCCCATTACTCCGCTGCCGTCCTCAACTCCAACTATCTCCGTTAACTGCTGAAGTTCAACTCTTCCGTCGTGTCCATGTCACCGCGGAAGACCACACATTGTCGTCAAAATATTCCCAAACAACGATGAGCTCCATGGATGTTTGCATGGAGCTGTCAGTTGCCAAGTAAGCTCCATTTGCTTTTCTTAACTACGTCATCCGTTTTCTGCGCAAAAAAAAGACGTCGCGACGGACTTTCCCCTTTTAGATAATTAAAGAAAGTTATATATACTTTAGTATAATATAAGTGACTAATCCACCGAGCGTGCAAGTATTTATATCCTCCAAGTTGACGCAGGAACATGTCGCCTGTCTCATGCACTTAACCTGAAAACTACTACGTCATTACTGAGCAGGTGCGCGTTTTGTTTTGTTTACAATAAATAAATAAAAATTATTTACATTTTTATTCGAATACCAAAACAATACAACAAGTCAAAAAATTTGAACAAATATAGCATAGGGAGAAAAAGAAATTGTTTAATAATATATCTAAATTAATTTTATTGTTTTTAGGGGGTTTTGGACTCAATTGCCCCTGCAAAGAAGCAGGGGAAACCCCTTAGCACGCACAGTCTCTCTCTCACACACACACACACACAACTTTATCCACACACCACCTGTACATGTACATTTTTAATGTGCAAATATTTCTTTATTTTTTCACCCTTGACTCTCCATTCGTTCTCTTATTTCCGAGTAGAAACTCAGAAATAAATTTAAGCATAACTGGCCCACAGCCAGTTTTCCTGAATTATTTTAATTAAGCACACACTAAAAATGAGAGAGAGAGAGAGAGAAAAGAAAAGCCATGATCAATTATCATTTCGGAGTCCTGGAGAAAATTAAATTTTCTAAAAGTAGCTCTGTTAAACTGCTTATTTTTTCCCCCACAGCACCTGTTTCAATGTAAAACAGTAGGTAAACACAGGTGTTGGTAAAGACATTAATATAGACTCTGCTCTATTTAGGTGCAGAGACATAATTAATGTGAAACACCTGTGTTTACCCTTTCCATATTATGAAAAGGTTTATTGTGCAAAATAAGCAATAGTTCTTTTTGTCCTATCAAAACCTCTGGTGCTGCTTGGATGATCCCTTATTGATCACAATATTAAAGTTTTACTGCATCTTTTGCTCTGTATTTTGAAAACACCATAATGGCCTAACAAGTCCTCTCTGTCATTTTCAATATTTGTATTTTGGTGCCCAGGTCATCAAGAAACACCCCATGTCCTGATCTGGAGGCATTAAAAGGGTAATTAAATAGCCTGCAATAAATTATTTCCCTTTTTCACGTCGGAAGCCTGTATTGGCTTCTCATATAGGGCTATAAAAATGCTCAGTAGATGGACATGCATACTAATAAGCAGGTACCTTATTTGACTGTTATTATACAACTCATTAAAACTGAGTGTCACTGAGGAACACTTGGGGTAGTGATAATAATAGTCGTCTTTAACTGGGGTGCCTCCTAAAAGCACATTTTTGAGAACAGTGATTAAAAGCAAGACTGTTTGACAGTGAGATTCAGCTGTTAACTAATTGCATTGTCTGATTCACCATATTTTAGCATCCCCTCTGCCTCCCTGAACATAACAATAACAACATCTGCCTGAGCATATACCCATGCATTTATCTGAAATGGAAACAGAGTGTTCACTTTGTAATTTATTGTTTTGCTGTCAGATTGTCTGTGATAGTTTGTGGAGGAGGGAAAATATTGTCCATATTTTTCACACAAAAACGTATCAACATTTCAGATTTTGTGCCAGAAAGTGTTCATGGTCGTGACCCAACAAGGGTCACATACAAAAAAGAATTATTTCATTTGAATAGTAATGAATAATGTACCGCACCGTGGGAGAGAACATTACACTACTGTGCTTTGCGCGTCGGGTAACTGGGCAATTTGCACTGAATCACCAATCACTCCAAATGTGCTTCTGTTTGCATCTGCTCATCTTGGGTTATTCTGAATTTGCAATCTACACAGAATTTATTGCTGCATCACAAATTTCTTCCTGTCTTCATGGCTGGTACTTCCATGGAGGTTTAGTGGAAAACAGGCTCTGTGCAAATTATTGCTTGACGTTCATGAGTGAGAGTAGAGAGTCAAACATCACATCCTCAGTCCTTTCCTATCGACTCTTCCTTGCCCTCAATGGCAAAGGTCACATGGTCAAGGAAAGATGTGAGGGAGAATTCATGAGAATGTATAAAGACAAAAGTGGTGTTAAAAGAATCTATAGTTGCTCAGCGGTGAACATTAATGACCAACGTTTGCTGTAATGAAACTACAGTGTTCTGGAACATTTTGTCCCATGCAGGTTGTAGAAATGAGTGCAAAACAAAAAACATAGCCGCATCACTGAGGTTTGGTGACATTGACATGAGTATAAGTACATTTGCAAAACATTGCATGGACAGTTATTCACAGGCGATGGTAACTTATGATGATAACTCATGAAATATGATGATTTGTTCCCTTGTTGCTCTTATCGACTGCTACTTTTCACGATAAATTGTAGGTGACCTTATCTCCTTTCCATTCACAAAGGCTGCTGCAGTTTATCCTATGCCAAAGGAGATTCAAAAGAAAGCAGCAAAGCTCCTTTTTAAGCATTTTGGAAAACTGTAACTGCTTTTATCATTGCTCCCACTGAGATAATTCTGAGGTATGTTAGTCACCTACGTCCTATAGATTTGACTACTTTGGATGTTCCCTAAAAAGAACTAGATTAAGTTAAAAAAGTCTAAAGTTAATTATTGTTGTTTTCATGTCAGAAGCCTGGATATGCTTCTCATTCAGGGGCTAATATGAAAGTATGAACGCATAATATGAAAATTTTATGTTTTAAAGTTATGGTATTATATGGTTTCAACAGTTATAAAAGACACATACAGCTAAGAAACAACTATTTGTTTGAGCATCACAGGGGAAAACAATAGTCTTAATAAATAAAATAATCAAAAATCATTTTTGAATGATAGAGGCTCCCCCTTGTGGTACTTTAGAATAAATCAATATAGGACAGAATGTTAGCAAGTGTGATAGCATTTTAAGTAAAAAAAAAAAATAAAAAAAAAAAAAATCAACTATTATCCCCATTCATGATCCTCACAATAGTAAAAATTCACCATCAACTTTTTATAAGTTGTTTTAATTATGATGTGAGTGTGGGGAAGGCTTCAAAATGACAAATGTAGTGACAGCAGTGCAATAATACAGTGGAAATCAGTATTTATCAAAACAAATTATGAAAGACTCCTGTCTCATGATCTGTTCTGTGTCCTGGAATATGATTTTTATGTAGTAGTGTTTGTTGGAAAGTTGTTTTTATTGACAAGAAGGTATAAAACAAAATCCATACCCATGCCTTATATGGTAATAATGACACAGCATTAGAGCCCTTGAATATTTTAAATGTTTTGAAATGCATAACAGAGCTCTGCAGCGAGGTAAACATAATGTTATCTAGAGGCTTTCTGCTGACTGCACACAATGCATTTGTGTTGAACAGAGAGCTGCTGCTCTGGCCCTGGATAGAAATGTATATAAGAGCAAAGATGTTCTCTGACTGCAGTGGTGATACTTTGCAAGTGTGCTGAGAGTCGTCTGGTCACAGTCCTTGGCTGTCAGGTGAAGGCTTTAGAAACTGTTCTTGTGGAAAACGAATATTTACCTCTAGTTTCCTGATCTTTGCCACTGTGAGAGAAAAGAAAAGAAAACTGCTGTCTCCTAAGAGAAGATTCTTGAGTCATGCTTGAATAGAAAAGACTCCACAATGCTGAAGAGTTGTCACCAAGACATAATTGCACTTCAGGGAGAATACATTATTTATTGGAGATTTAGCCTCATTAATCTGGGAGACATTCTGAGGCTGCGATCATTTTTACTTTTTCTCATGATTTAGTGGTTTGCAGATTTTTGCAGGAACATGAATTTGCTCTTTGATGCTCAGTCAGTTTCCTTGAGTGTCTGTGAAAAAGTGTTTCTTGACAGCGCTTCCCCAGTGCTTTCAACGAATCATTATCTGTGCCAATGTTTGCACTCAACCTATCTTTTTTTTTCCCCCCTCTTTTGTCTTGCAGCTGCACACTGACCTTGATAGGGGAGACAGCGTGGTGAAGTACACTCTCTCTGGGGAAGGGGCTGGCTCCATTTTCACAATTGACCAAACAACAGGGGACATCCATGCCTTAAGGAGTCTTGACAGAGAGGAGAAGCCTTACTACACCCTGCGCGCCCAGGCTGTTGATATCAACACCAATCGTCCACTGGAGCCTGAGTCTGAATTCGTCATAAAAGTTCAAGACATCAATGACAATGAGCCAAAATTCCTGGAGGGACCGTACATGGCCACCGTCCCTGAGATGTCGCCAGTAGGCAAGTGACAATCTGCAGTGACTTGTTCTGAAACACTGTACTTTTCATTAAATTGATAGTTCAAGTTTTTTTTTTTTTTGACATGTGATCAGACCTGACTGAGCTGTGACCTGTTATGAGAACCAGCTGGACATATAGAAGCGTGTTCTCAGTGAAAACATGTCTGCCAGCAGGGACACACTCACCAGTTAGAATATCTTAAGAATATATTCACAGGTTTAAGTCAAAGCTAGAAAGACGTTTCCAACGGAAAACTGTAAAAGAAACATTTTGCAGACCACTCACTCTCACATGCCAAATTCCATAGAGAAAATCATTGATTTAACATCACAGCACACAGGAGTTTGTTTTTTTTTATCCAATGCTGCCTCCACCAGTAAGTTCACATTTGTTATTTTGTGACTTTGGTTTACATATTCCGTCATTTAAATTTACCTCAGTGACACAAACTTACCAGAAGAGGCAGCTGTAGACCAGCGTGTCACCGCAAGCTAAAAACACTGATTTTCTCTGTGGACTTTGGTGTGGAAGAGTAAATGGTTTACAAATATTGTTTCCTGTGGGAAAAGACTGTCTAACAGCAAGGCAAAGGAGTAAAGATATCTCAAAATATATTCTTAAAATATATTCTTAAATTGTAGATTTAAATTGGTGTATGTCATTTTTGCTGCTTAATCCAAACAACAACAGAAAACCTAGTTTGATGACATCGGGGAGCCGTGTGGGATCATGGGAATTGTCAAAGACTTTACACTTTACTGCAAGAACTTTGGCAGCAGCACACATAGCAATCAGGAATGAGTAGACACCAGAAAAAAAAGAGACACCACACTGGCTAACTAGTTCTACCGAGCAATAAGCAATACCAAAGTCATCATTAAAAGGCAACCACAATGAAACATTCTATCATTTTAAAAAGAAGTATGGCTATCTTTGGATTTTAGGAGTGTTGGAATCATTTTGGCTAATAATTATACGTAATAAATAATATTAGTTATAGTTAGTTAGTTAGAAATGCCATATTTTTATATTTTTAAAGTCTGTTTTTTCCCCTGTATCCCCACTGGCATTCAGGGTTGCTCAAACAACCTCACTTCAAGATAAAAAATCTGAACTATACCCGGGATAAATTGGAATTTATCGCAGTGAAAGCTTTGTTTTCTCCTCTTTAACTGAGTTTCAGAGCAGTGGAACAACCAGAGGGGCCATAGCTTGCTGCTCCCAACCGAATTCGACATTTCAGAGAATGAGTTATTCTTGGTGTGCCCTGAGTACAATTCGCAGCGCTCTCTTTAACCCCCCAAACCCTCCAGGGAGAACTGATCAAGCTAATTCGCTGAGAGAATGGTTCCTCTCAATCTGAATGGCAATGAAGCCCTTGAATCTCCACAATCAGCAGTCTCCGGAGAGAATATGAGTGGAGAGCAGGAACAACACTGCCTTCGGCTCCCAGCAAACCCTCGAAATCACGCATAAGCTCTGAAACTGTTGACTGTGGAATCAGAGGAGCTTTTAAGTTAATCAAAAACACATCTAGAGTGGCCACAGGAGCAGGGAGCACAGATTAGCTGCAAATACTGACCTCACTTGATCACTTTGGTGATTGGCAGATAAATGACTTGGACAGTTTCTGAAAAATTTCATCATCCTATCATTTTACATACAAACTTTTTTTCCCCTTTTTTTACTATTATTTTCTTTTCATGCTTGTCAAACTACAAAAAATATTTACTTTAATTACAATAAATGTGTATAGTTTATAGGTCAAGTGTGTAAGAATTAGAGTTGCAGCTCTAATACGGATCATTAGTTATGATCCGTATTAGAGCTGCAACTGACGATTATTTTCACAATCAATGAATCAGTTGAATATTTTCTCAATTGAGTACTTATTTACCAAAAAATAACAAAAAAATGTTAATCTGTGTTTACCAAACACGGAAATGATGATGTTCTCAAATGTCTTGTTTTGCCAAAAAACCAAATTAATTCAGTTTTAATGATTTCTTTGTTATATGGAGCAAAGAAACCAGAAAATATTCACATCTGAAAAATCTGAGAAACTTCTTTTGAAAAAGAAGCTCAAATCAATTAATCTATGACCAAAATTGTTTAATTTAGTAAACAATTAATGATCAGTTAATTGAACAACCATTGCAGCCCTAATCTGGATGAAGGATGGTCTGTGGAGACATCATACATGATTAACACAAGGAATAGTTCAGTCCAGAAATGTGGCACAATAGGATGCAAGTTTTGAATATAAATTATTTTTTATTTCATATACCCACATGAATAGTCCTGTCAAAAAAAATAAAAAATAAAATAATATTACAGTTAATTTCTTTATGTAACAAAATGTCATTGAGATCATTGCGGCAATATCAAATTAATTTAACTTAAAAAAAAATTGTCAATGCCTTTGTGCCTGGAAGTGTTATGAGAGATGTTATCCGAGGTGCTACAAATAAACTAAAACATACTTGTAGAGTGAACAAAGGAACATTACCGATTATAATGAAAAAGCTGTGGGTTTCAAAATAACCTTCTCTGCCACGCATCACAGTTTTGATACCACAAACACTCCAGCTGATAATTGCTGCCAAATTATGAAGTGTAAAACTTCTGTTTTTGGAGTGAATTTAATTGTGACTCTTTCAAACGTGGTCGAACAGTTAGGGTGAACACTATCTTTTTCCTTCCTGTGCAAAAATATAAAACACTGCGGGAGAGCCAACCATGGTTCAAACACTGCATCCACTAAAGTCTTTATCTGTATTTATACCAGCGAGACTTGTGTAATCAATGGGCCCATTAACTGCTGTTGTCTTTGGCTAGAATGTCTCTGTGCATTTTTTCATGGTGGCAGGGCAAAGTAAATACTAAAGGAGAGAGTTACTGAACATAAATAAGCATTAATGGTCAGTAATGAAGACTAATCTATAGGCAAACATTATAAACTCGCTAATGGCAATATTCCAGCGACTCCCTCAGAGTTGTTAGCAATGAGCTTATCCCCTGACTCATTTAGAGAAGTGACAAATAAAACCAAGTCTGAGCGAGTTTCCTGAAACGACAGTGTAATTACCATGAGCTGACTTTGGCTTGATTAATTTGTTGATCTCACTCCTTGTGTCTGCAGACTTGCATTTTAATTTGTTAACATCATACTCTCTCTCTGTATCCTTTCACACTGTGGTCGTTTCAAAATGTAGATGCTAAAACTTTTATACAGGAAAAAAGAACGGATGAGTTGGTGTCATGTTCGCCCAAAGAGTTGGGTTTGTGTTTAAGTTTATAATGATAATAATAGTCTTTATTTGTGAAGCCCTTCTCAACACAAAGTCACGCAGTGCTTCATAAATAGAGACAAGTTACAGAATGTGAACTAAAAACATAAATAAATAGTAAAACAGAAACAAGAAAGAAGTAAAACATGCACACCACCAACTATAACAAGTAAAAACTACATTTTGGTAAAATATGGGAATGCTGATGATACAATGAACCTTTTACAATTTGATTTAAAGGAAACCATTCAGTTTCCCTGCAGTATTTTCTGTGGCTTTTTGTATCTTCTTTATTTTTTTATTTGTTTTAGCTTAGAATCTGTAACTGTTAAAAGGCTTTTGTCACAGGCTGAGGGTAAAAGATTGTTAATATACCGAGAAGCCAGAAGATTAAGTGCTTTAATCATTAAAAGAACCTTGAAATCTACTCTAAAATCTACTGAAATCCAGTACATAAAGAGAACAAAACTGGGGTGATGGGGTGTTCAAACCTGTTAACACTGGTTAAAAGCCTGGCAGTGGAGTTCTGCACTGACTGGAGTCCGTATGTACATATTATTTAGATGTATAAAAAGACCTTTGCAGTAATTCAGGTGCGATGACAAAAAAGCATGGAAAACTGATTTTATATCTTATAAAAGCTCTAAGTCTGGCAATTTTGATGAAAAGATACATGTCTGTGCCAGCTTTTCTGCTCAAAAGGTAAATTAAAATAATATAAATGGGAGATTTCTTGGAACACAATGGCAATTTAAAACAGAAAAATGTTCTCTATAATATTTAACATGAGCTTAGTTGTGTCGCAAAACTCAAAATCCCACTGAATTTGAACACGGTTTATATATATTTTGCTTCCCATTGCTTTTATTTGTTATTGTTGCCAAAATTAAGGTCAGTTTTGGTCACTAAATAAAATTTTACAAATTTAACACAGTGTAGAGGTTTTTCTTGAAGTGAAAAGACGGCAAAAATGTCCTGGTACCGTTTAAGATACATAATAATAAAGAACATATTCACCAAGAGATAAACGCAAATTTCTTGCGGGGAAAAATCAACAGAAATGTATTTTTGCCACTTAGATTGAGCAGGTGCACAGATTATTTATGACTGGACATTTCTGGGATTCTGCATGAAACACACTGTATAACCCTACATAATAAAAACATATTCAGGAAAATACATTTTTCTTATCCCTCTTCCTCTATGTCTGTCCTCATAATTTAATATAATATATGTTTACATAGTCAGTAAATCTGTGTATACTGTGCATCCTGCTGGGTTAATTGCTTTTCTCTAAACATATTGCGGAATTATATAGTTCATTTTTTTATGAATTTAAATAAAAATCTATATTAAGCAGGGCTACCATCCACATTTATCTTGTCTCTTTATCAGCAGTGACCTTTGAATCCTCATTCCCTCCACCTAGTCCTTACTCACACACCTGAATTTCCATAATTATATGCAAATAGATTTTATTCAACTTGTTTACCGTCTCACACCACAAAAGTAAAAGGCTGCTACCTTTTCTCATCTGCGGCTGAGTGTATAGGCGTCTGCTGTGCATAAAGACTGTCACACTTCCACTGCATCTCAGCCCTTATGTGGATTTCTTGTCCTTTGGTGAACTCAGAACATGTCAGTGCACCATATTATCTCGTATGATATATTCGTGCGATGAATCTAATCAGGACCGCGTGAACACTCATCTCTCTCACACCTTTTGTTTTAACACCATTGTTACCATCTGCTCAGACTGCATGGCCTGTTTAATGAATACAAAGTTCTTTACGGGCAAATAGAAGCTCAGCAGAACTTAAAAATGACCATGTGGATTATAAAGCATACTGTAAATACACAGAGCTGTCTGACTGTAAACGCATCGCTGTCATCCTGTCTAAAGAATCTGCCCAAGAAAACACCAGGCAGGCCTGAGTTTGTCTCTGAGAGTCAGGAATTTTTGTTTGATAGGAAAAAATAGGCTTCTTTTCTGCAAACCCTGGGTAGCATCACATTTTAGACATTTTGCACTGGAGGGGAGAACTTTGACTTTTATATTTCATACCCAATTGTCTTTATGTCTCATATCAGCTTTTCTAAAGTGACATTCTTGTCAACTATTGGCTGGTGGCATGCAATATGTACAACCTGTTTTAAACAGCAACATGACAGCAATAATTTCTTTAGAATGCCCTTTCCCTTTCACGTCTCCATAATGCACAGCAACAAAGAATCAGTAATCTTAAATAAATTTCATTAACAAATGGCATAATATCATTCAGAAGTAATAAGACAAATAGAAAATAAATCAATGTAAATATTCCTAATATTTAAAGACAAGAATTATTTATTTGACAACATTTTTTATGTATTTGATATTTAGTTGACACACCATTTTGTCTAAATTATATAAAATTGTCGAGACAGACCAAAATGGCTGTTGTAACAATTTAGCGTATAATTTTTCAAATGAGGGAAACAAAAAAACTGGTCATAACGTATTGACCGAAATGAAAAGAAAAATCATCATCTCATTTTGGACATTGACTGCACTGATTTCTAAAGACATTCTGGTCAACCTCTCGTTAAAACACTATCAGATAAAGTAACGTAAGCTGCTACCTACTTGTCTGATCATGGCTGAAAACTGGGTTCCTCAAACAGGATACTTCTGAATGAATGTGATATATATATATATATATATACAGATGCACAGTCAGTGCTGTTACTGTAAATAAGGACTTCTTTAATGGAAATGCATCTTCAATACCAGCTAGTTAAGGGAGGTGAGCCAAACATCCAGCAAGTAATTACTCTGTCCCTGTTAGTGCAAGAGTTTGGAGGAGTGCCACCTTAATACTGCACTTCCCCCAGACCTTTGTTTCCTTAATGTTGGCATTGTTTAATAAATGGTTAGAGAAACAGCATTTTACCCTTACTTAATTTGTTTATTTATTTAGACAATAACAATTTAGTAACACTATAAATGTGGAACCTCGTCATCACACTCATCGTCAGCAACTGCTCACTGTTACCTGCAGCTTTCTCGCTTCACTGGTGTCAGATCGAGATCATTCAGGAAACAGATCAGCTTCAGACACTTTGGATATCAGTCGCACGGGGGAAACAAATGAAGTCAAAGCCAACAAGTCTTCTCACTGTGTCCCACAGGGACCTATGTGACGCAGGTGACAGCCACGGACGCTGACGACCCGACGTATGGAAACAGTGCTCGAGTGGTGTACAGCATCCTGCACGGCCAGCCATACTTCTCTGTTGACCCCAAAACAGGTGAAGCGCTCATCCTTCTTTATGTTGTAATGATGTATAACCAGTTTTATGACTCTGAGGTACCTGCCAGTTTCAGGAAGCAAAGCCTGCAGTGAAATAAGCTTATCTCGGCTTTTAGTCTGGAAGATATGAGTGATTGAGTGGATTCTAAACACTGAGTGCAATATAATACAGTCTAACTGAACCGTACATCAGGAAAATTAAACAGACCCATGAATTGACCCTTGGGACACCAAAGGACGCGAGACACGACAGTGTATTATTTATTGGACAGGTATTAAATACAGTTGTTGCAATGAAGCCAAACAGTACAAACTGGGAATATGTGCAGAAGGTAAATCTGTTTTTTTTGTGTTCATACCTGACCCAAGTCTGATCTAGTCATGTCCTACTGTACATCTTTAGCCAGGCTAACAGGACCTGAGCTTGTAAGTAAAACAAAATTGTAAATTCATTGATACAGTATTTTTTTTTTTAAACACAAATTTACAAAGACCTTTCACAGACAAAGCAAGAAAATAAAACTAAGCAGGATACAGAAGACATCAGACATCAGTTTTAAGTGTGGAGTTCAGGTGTTGTCATGTGAATAACAGGACGTGGCCAACATGGACAGAAGATCCATCCATTCTTTTTAGTAAAGGTTCAGTGCATACTATTTAGGAAGGTTTATTAAGTGTATAATTATACACCAAGTGTATAATTGCTTTAAAATAAAAGTAATTTTGTTTTCATAATGCTGCGTTCCATCCTGAGAGTGACGTCACTTCAAAGTTGGATAAAACTATGGAAGCAAATGTATCCCAGGCTAGCCCCTGGAATACCAGTCAAAAACAACCTCTACACAACCTCTACACAAACAGCATAGCAACACGTCCTCCGACAATAATGAATTAGTTCTATGTATATGACTTGTTTACTGTGAAACAAATATGACAGTGCTGTTAACAGTATAAGAATCAGTGTTTGTACTGGAGCAGCCACCTTGGAATCCTACGTGTGTTTAAGTCGGAATTCCGTGTTTAATGGGGACACCCAAAAAAGTTCCAAGTTCTGCTGAAAAAAGGTCCTTGATTTACAAAGGCCATCATCTTGTGCAGTCATGATTCTACTGTAGCCAAAATGGACAAACTAGCCCCAGCATGTTTTTTGGAAACTTTCTATGCAAACTAAAAAGAACAATATCCTTCCTGGTCTGCAATGCCCGCCGTAGATACCCGATTAGAAAATAGAGGTTGTGAGTGAAGGCCTCCTCTGTTTGATACAAGCTGCTCTCTCACCATTAGACATCACTAATTCTGGTCCAGAGAAAGCTAATAATTTCCAAAACAAACTTTAAAAAAGACAGGTGGAAATGCAGAAACATATTTTGCAGCATTTCAAAACATTAGACAGTCTTTGGATCAGTAATTAAACAGAAAATGCGAAACCACCAGTGATTAGACCGATGCTAAGCTACACCTTAATTTAATAATAAAACAATTGGGAGACGAAACAAAACAAAACATGACAGTATTTGATGCGGAAACATTACCAGTGTTATTTCGTACATTTTCTACCTGGATTAGTCAGGATGGTGTCAGTCGAGAAACATGGCAGTAAAAAAGGTTGACAAGTGGCAGCAAAAGCAAGTGTGCTCCAAAGCTGAAACACCTTCACAGCACCAGAGTTTGCCGGTTGTTGGCTGCTGTTGGCTCACTATCTGGGACAGTTCAAAGCACATGGAAATAGGTTTGTGCACATCACACAGGCAGATCCTGTGGAATCTGCTGCTGATTATGCTGCGAACAGAGCTCACATCCTGTGACTGCATTTCAAAATGATGCTGGGGAAAAAAAACTCAAACTGTTCAAGTAAATGTTTGCCCCGCTGGTTCTGCATCTACTTCCAAAACACACGTCAACCACCACTGGGAGGGGGTTAGTGAGGGGAGGGAGGGTGACATCTGCATAAATCATCACACATGTCAGGGTGATTATCCCTGTCAGAGACAGACACCCCATCCTTCGTCCCAAAAATATGGCAGGCGTTTCAAAAATAAACACACTCTTTGATTTTTGGATACACACATGTTCAGAGCAGAGGACAAGGACTTTTATTTTACCTTATTTTTACTTTACTTGAAATATGTTTTGAGGGCATTTTGGACCATTTCCAGGCCAATGTTATCGTTGTGTTGTATTCCTATCTTTCTGCCAGGGTTTTCGAAAGATTTAAGACATTTAATACATTTTAAAAACAACTTAGAAGGAAATGTAATGTAATCTGCGCCAGTTTAAAAGATATACTTGAGGATCAGTGTGAATTCTAAACCCTAGAAAATTATTATTTACCATTTACTGTCTTAAATCACAATCGCTTTTAAAAATAATTGCTGATATTTGGTGGCTAATTTGCATATTTTTTTTTAAAAAAAATCTTGATTTAAATCTAACACTTATCTAGTCTGAAATACTACAACACTTTTGTAAGCTTACATTAATAGGCCCCTTCACACAAATTTCAAGGGCAATTTCAGATTTTTTCAAGAGCATTTTGCCTCTTGCTAATTTCCTACCCTTGGTTAGGAGTCTGTTGAGGACATCCTCACATCCCCACTGGTTTTGAACAGAATAAGAGAAGTGAGGATGTGAAGTGCAGACCCACCTATATAGTACATTACCTGGTTCCTTTTAGCCTGGCAACCTCCCACTGACCTCACTATTAATTTGCAGTACAAACGCTCTCTGATCTCAGGCTCTCTGATCCTCAAGTGAATCATTATATGGCTTCACCAGGGTTTCATAGTGAATGTCAAGTGTCTCCAGTTTGTGAAATGACCTCTATTTCAGCCTCGCTCGGTGCATATGTGCAGCTCCAGGAGCTCTCCAACTATTTAGGTGGGAATATATCGTGCATGTTGGAGTTAATCGGGCATTTGGCATCTTACATATTTCGGGAGATTTTATTATCCACTGCTTTTCCTGTTTTTTTTTTTTTTTTTGGCCAAAATTGTCCATTTGTCATTTTTACAAGGAGTTGTTGTTAAAATCTAGGCCAATGAAATAGACGGCCCTTCATGAATGTGACATGTAAGCAGAGATTCAACATGCCAGCAGAAAAAAACACACAAAATAAAACAAATTACAAAAATTCCCCACCAAGATGATGTTGTGTATGACGTGACGCATCTCTTTCTGTCAGGCTGGATTTTAACTAGCACCTCTTGTAAGCTAAGTTGGGGTAAAAATGAAAAATGGTATTGGGCCTATGTCTCCGTCTCACTATCTCTTCCTCTTCCTGTTATTTCAGCCTCTTTTATTGTCTGCATTTCTCATCAATCTTTCTCCACAACAGGAGTTATAAAGACAGCCTTGCCCAACATGGACAGAGAGGTGAAGGAGCAGTACCAAGTCTTAATCCAGGCCAAGGACATGGGTGGCCAGCTGGGGGGGCTGGCGGGGACCACCACCGTCAACATCTCCCTCAGTGATGTCAACGACAACCCGCCCAGGTTCTCTAAAAGTGAGTGCCCTTTTGAGATAATAGGTATTGAAAGTATATCAGCTGTTTGACAACCATCACGTTTCGTTTCGTGGATAACAGCAGTAACGCTGATGACCTTTCGCAGGTTGACACATTTTTATAACAGCATAAAAACGGTGCAATTACAGCAGAGCTGAAGGTTACTCATACTTCCTCTTCTTTGTAATTGGTTTTCATTATTTGTCATAATGCTTTGTCGTCATGTGAGCACAGCTCTGTTTATTTAGCATGATTGCGTCTGCTGCAGCCTCGACTTCAGGGCAAATTAACCCGGCAGAAATGGTGTTATTTCGCTCTCTGGGCATCTGTCTATATTTAGATCAGGTTTGAATGTGATGGCACTACAACAGGGATTGAGCATGAGAATGAGGTGTTAAAATACTGCATTTTAATGCGGTATTTCATAGAAGCTGCTGTATAAGAAATGATTCCATTGTACTGTTCTTCTGAAAAGCCGAGCTGAGATCACAGCGGTAAACTCATTGATCTGTGCTTTATATTCATAAATATTTAAAGACAGGCTAAACAGGATATTTGTGGTGTCACTGAACAATAAAGTGCAGAGAACAAGACTTTTGCTCTTCATCTAGGCTCTGTTTCAAGCCTTGAGGAATTCTGTTCCATGACTTAGACCAATCACAGACAGTTCAGAGAGAGAGAGAGAGAGAAGGCATTCCTATTGGCTGTTCTACTGAGCAGCCAATAAACAATAAATTAATGCATTTACCTTTAACCAAATAAAACCATAGTGTATAACATATGGTGATTTGATGTAATTATTCTGCCTCTGTTTGGTCATCATGAATAGAAACAATGTAATGTCCTTTGTTCAAAACTAGGGTCTGACAGGCAATACTATCAGACCTGACAGAGGGAGCTTTGTGTGTATACACCAGCAGAGCACAGGTGAGTGGGTTCAAGTGATTAAGAATCCACTTCTTAACCTTTCTGTGGGTGTTTCTTTGTGTTTTCATACTATAAAATAGTCACTTCCTGTGTGCAGTGCCGGGATATTGCTGGGCTATAGGAGGCATAAAACCTGCTATGCTGAGAAACACAGTGAGAGTCACGTGGAGCTGATTGGGTCAACATTTTTTTTTATATTTAAAAGTTACGTACAACAGGTTTAAGTTTATGGAAATTAATTAGTGCTCAAATAAAGCTATGACATTTTTATTCTTTGTTGTAGCCATAGCTATATTCTTGTGACAAACTAAACAAAACAGGGGAGGATGTAAATATTTTTCAACTCTTTCAGTTTCCAGTTAAGAATTAGGATGTTGTTTTGTCTTTGTATGCTTCGTTTATTGATAATGATAATCATATCTTATCAATGCAACAAAGCATGTCTGCATATGAACACAATTTTTTTGACACAGAGCTCATTTGATGTGTATGAAGCACATGTTTGTTCTCATCTGGTGGGAAGGGCTCTAGTTTTTCCTAGTGACCCATTGCAACTGATTGTATTTTCATGCCGCCAAATCACAGGATACAGTAACTCCAGGCATTTTACATAGGTCAAGACCTTATTACGGAGAAACCATGTGGAAAATTTGCTTTATTCAAAGCAGCAAGAGTATGTTTGGAAACCAAAAACAAACACAGCTCTGCTGCACTGATGCAGGCTCTTCACGTGAATCTGTGGGGTGGTACCAGGCTGCTCTCCTCTGAATGTAAATTCAGGCAGTGTGGTGGTCAAGCTCCTTTGGCTGTGTGTAAAAGATTATATTTCCATAATGCTGTCACAGCACAGCGGTCTAAGTCAGGAAGGGTGGCTCCTTCACCTTTTCCCAAAGTCTCTTTGTCTTCTCTCTTCTGTTGACAGAGACGGTATGGGTATTAAAAGAAGAAATCCCAGTATGTGTTGAAATTGTGGCTACACTACCAAAGCTTCACTTGACTTATTATACAACTGCATGAATCCACCCCACAAATCTCTCTTTTCTTCCCTCATCATTCCCTCATAGATTTTGCATCTGTTATCAGTCAATCCGCTAAACCTCCACGATGGCACCGGAGGGTATTGCAGCCGCAGAGGTCGTGAGTAATAACGGTGAACTGTGCCTTAATCTGGCTTTTCTGAATTATCCTAGCAGCTTGTTTACCTCGCGACTGACTAATGCCATCCAGGCAACCGTTTGTTAACTTCTTTGAACCCACAGTCTCCCTCCATCTGGAGTAAACAAAACTAAAAGTTACTCTCCTATCCTTGCAAGGACACGAACCTTAAAGGACATTCTTAAAAATTAATGCATGTCCCCAAATGTGCTTGATTATTTATTGAAATTATAACTCCCAAATTCTTCCCTATGCCTCAGCTTCCACCTTTCTAAATCTTAGGATCAACACGGAGGGAAAGAGGAAAAGCCAAAGATCCACAGTAAAATGGTCGAATGACAAATGAGGAGTGCAGTGACAGAAACAGCACATGGCAGCTGTACCAGTATTTTTAGGTGAAGCTTGATGTGTAGTTTTGACCCTTAAAATTATGGGATGTGAATCTGGAAGAACTAGGCATTAGGAGGCTTCACTAAATCCTTGTTTCCACCAAGTGGTTCGGTTAAGTTTCCTTTGGTAAGTTAATGCAATTATTTGCATTTCAATCATCATAACATGTGAAGGTAACAAATATCTAATCTGATCCACTGGAGTCTGTTGATTGGTCATCAGATAAATGTAATTAAAGGCATCAGGGTGGTTTGTGCTTATTTTTTTAACAAATATAACTAAGGAGGGTTGCTGAAATTGTCATAAGTCAATTTTCTTAAGGTCAAATGGACACATCCAAATAGTCCTGTTCAGAGTCAAATACATTGGCATGTATATAATCAGTTGGACCCTAATTGGCCTAAACCCTTGGTTTTCAAACTGTGGTACGTGTACCACCAGTGATACATACTTGGAGGAAAATCAGAAATACTGTTCTACTGTATTACTATGTATTACTATGTACCACTATATACCAGCGTAGGTTATTGGTGTGGAGCTGAGGAATTTTGACTGGAGTGGATAGAAAAGTAAACAAATACCAAAAAATAAAATAAAATAAATAAATAATAAATGAAATAATAATAATTATCAGAGTTACCTTATCTTAATTTCACTTTTCTAGTGTCTGAAGTATATGTGAGGAAGAGGAGGATGATGAGAGAGCAGATTATTTTATGCGGAATAAATCTGCCTCCTGTCAAAAGTCTATTGCTGACTTTGCTCAACCTATTTACACCACTGTATTTTAACGTTGGTGATAATGATGTTATTTCCAGAGCTCAATATTTTCTCAGGTGGTGCTTGTGAGAACCACTGGCGTAGAGACTAAACACATATCTATCCAAAATTCCCACTCTGGGCTTTGATCTGGAAATAACAGAAGAAGCCATATGAAACAGTGAGAGAAAAAACAAAAACATGGCAAAATTTAGTGAACTTTTGAATATATAAGACACAAAGTGTAAACAGAGTTTAATCAGAATTTTATATTATTTACAGATTAGTCATTGTAAATGAATTCTCAATAGGGACATTGCTCTGATTGCACTGATATTGCACAGTGTGTATATCACAATTACATGAATTAAAGTGAGGAATATTGCATATGGTCTATTGAGAGCAGTGCTGCTTGTTTTAATGACATTTAATGCAACCCCATACAATAAGACAGGTTTAGTTTCAGCACGTCTTAGTCCTCCACTGAGAACAGAGAAAAGAATATCTGCAACATCATTTATTCAAATAGTTTCTGACACTCTGGAATATTGAAAACACCTTGTATTCAAGTTCATCCTTCTCCACCTCACTGTTGTGCGTGAGGGAGGATGCAAACACCCACTCCTGTCTCTTTGAGGAGTTTTAACTTCTGACTGAATGAATGTTGATTGACCTTCGACATGGCGTCAACGTGTAAAGTGATGTCGAAAAGTAATGTCGCAAAGATTCACTGACATTTCTTGAACTGCTGAGTATGAAAATGGAGGTGCATATTGAGCCCTCTGAAGACGGCAAAAAAGTCTTTTATATGCTTCTGGCCTCAGCAGTTCTATGATGCCAGTGGGTGTAGATACCTGATTTGTAATAGGAGTAAACTTTTACTGTGTCTGGCACAAGCAGCTGTCAGTGTTTGAGCAGTGTTCCATTGCAGAGAGAGGAGGAAAACACACAAAAATGATTTCCATTTCCATCTATCTTCTCCCTGTAAGTGGTAATGAAACAATGCAGTGTTGGGTAATGTGCAGATTTCTTCCTCGGCAGCAGTGTCTGTTATTGAACGATCAAAGCTGCCGGGCTACTTTGTTTGTTGATCTTACAGGTCGAGCCAATAAGGGGCTGAGCAGCCTTCAAGTCCACACACATCAAAATTGAATAATGTCATGCCTCTAGCTTCAGGCCTGACTTCAGACAGAGAGCATATCAGCCTCTTGCCTGTGGGTGGATGAGACATCCTTGGGTGGGTGAGAGACTACATAAAAGACAAAGGATGTGAAGAGCTCTGTGGTTTTCCGTCCAGTGTCAGGAGATGAGAATTTAACGAGTCTCACTCTAGTGTGATGTTTGCTTGTTCGCAGGTTTCTTTCACCTAAGAGTTCCCGAGTCTTCTGCAGTGGGTTCAGCTGTGGGGAGAATCAAAGCCCATGACTTGGACATCGGGAAAAATGCAGAAGTGGAATACAACATCGTACCAGGGGATGGAGGCACCATGTTTGACATCACTACAAATACCCACAACCAAGAGGGGATCATCATTCTCAGAAAGGTATGGCACCTTGGAAGAGAAGTGAAATATTTAATTCATCTGCAAATTTGTACATTAAAGCTGAAATAAATGAAAACAAATAAAGGCAGGGTGCTAATCAAGGCTGAATCTGCATAATCCATATTTTCACAGCACTGATTCATCTGCGCAACGAATGAACACATTAGTTGAAAGCTGACATTCATTCACAAATGAACAGCTCGCCCTCATGACCAGAGAGGACCCGCCTCTTTGTGGAGTTCTGGCTCCTGATTGGACAAAATGTTGTGGCATACAGCAAAAGTTTCTACCAGATTTACTGTCCAACACTGAAACTTGACCCATGTCACTGAGCAAACGCTGTAGATCAGTGATAGCTTTTGGGCGCTATTTAACATGTACTTTAACTGAAGTAGACAGCAGCTTTAAGTTTTTTGGGTTTTTCCATTAAAAGTATGGAAACCTTTATATGCTTGATTAAAAGTCCAGTGTGTAACATTTAGGAGAATTTATTATCAGAAATGAATGCATATTATTTGGTTTGTGTAGCCTCCAAATAAACCTTTAATATGTACTTGCAAGGGTCTTGCTTTACAGAGGCAGCCATCTTGTGCCACCTTGGACAAACCAGCTAGTGCATGGGCTTTGCATTTTGAAGGAAAGCTTATTATGCACATAAGACAAATGACTCACTATCTTTAAATGGCAAAGAATTCAAGTGTTTAAACATCTTCAAAACACCTGGATCTATGAGAACCTTATAGTTCAGTTGAAGGAAAACTCAAAGCGCTTGTTAACATTGGCATCATTTCTGCTACATGAAGGCCACTTTAGTTCCCTGATGGGCAATCTGCAGTTAGCTGTCACCAATCCTGACACACTATATGGTTAATTAAAAAGGTTTCAGGATGACAGTACCACTTGGCTGACAGTGTAGAATCTGACACAATACTTACACAAAGGAACATAAAGCAAATATAAAAGTAGATATTGAAGGGTTTATAAAGATATTTTTAAAGTTTTAATAATAATGTTAGATTCAGGAAATAATATGTTCACCAGTGGCACAATTCATGAAGTCTGCTAAACATTATAAATCACTTCACATTTGGATAGATCCACATTATAGTATCCCACAATTAGTTAAAAATAACTTGCTATGCTAATGAAGAAAAGAGGAAGCTGATGAGGTTTAACACGACAGACAGCGTAAATAACTATAAATACTTACAAAGCCTACCTCAGCAGCTATGTAGGGAGGTGTGCTGCATGTGGGACATGAGTGTGTTACTGCACTGTTGGCACCGCGACATCCCACAGGTATTTATTCTCTATGTTTTACATTTATACCCAGACACGTCCCAGTCTTACTGTCAGCCCCACAGCTACCACTGCATTTGTTGAGCTCCATGGAAACCTTACATTTCGCAGTACATCTTACATATATTTGCATAAAGCAAGAGAAGCAGCTTTTAAATGTTAACGTCAAAAAGAGACCTAGAATAAGACAAATAATAAGTGTGCAGATAGTGGAGCGTCTCGTCTCAGCAGGACACCTGGCAGATGCAAGGACTTAAACCTTAGGAACCTTAAAGAGCGTTAAGTTGTGTGATGTCGGGCTCCAACTGTTTGTCTTCTCGCCGTTCATGTACCTTAAAGCACAGATCAGAGCCGAGGCATTACTCTCTCTGAGTGACTGTGCTTATCGAAGCATTCACTCAGAATCTCCGGGCGCTTTTACCATGTCATATGTTTGTTCTTTTGCTATGTAGATTAAAGCTGGGTGACCAACAACAAGAGATTGTGAACTTTTGGTTGTACTGACAGAGAGTATCTGATTTAATACCAACTGACAAGAAGCACAAAAGTATCACTGATATTAGAAGAATTTATTACGTCTACAATAAACCCCTTGAGATCTTTCATCTCATTTTAAAAAGGGGGACCCAAAACTGCTTGAGGTGAAGGTCATTACAGCCACCGACTAAAATTAGATGGAGAAATAGAGCAGTCCATTCAATGTGTGCAATGAAGCTACTAAATAGCTCGACTATAATAAGACTTATCATGCAATCAATTATTAAATTTGGCCTATATATTAAGAATTATAAAGCTCCCTGCTCCCAAATTCAGTTCATTAAGTAATATCATGACTGTAATATCCTTGGG
This sequence comes from Brachirus orientalis, assembly GCA_016785285.1. Classification (NCBI taxonomy): domain Eukaryota; kingdom Metazoa; phylum Chordata; class Actinopteri; order Pleuronectiformes; family Soleidae; genus Brachirus; species Brachirus orientalis. Next base: position 1,415,022 of record JAFBJR010000027.1, read on the forward strand.
ACCTTAATAAATATCAGACATTTCATTTAAATTTTTTTAATTTAGCTATAATGTCAGGACACTGAGTGGAAGGAGAGCTTTAAACTGGCACTGTGACGAAGCCTGATAGTTGTCAGGTATTCATGATTTATTGGTTTATTTGACACTAATTGGCTCATTTATGTACATTCTCAGCTGTGTTGTGGTGTTTTCCTTATGCCTTATGCCTAAGACTTGAAAATCCATTACACTAAATTAAATAAATAAAATCATTCTTTTGCCCACTAGCCTGACTGTGGATATTATTTCTCTTTAGACGCTGAAAGCTTTAAGCTCAATGACAGCGGGTGGGTAATGTGCATTTATGAGTGCTGCATGGGCAGGAGGGAATGAAAAGAGCCTTGCCATGGTCTCGTTAAGGTTTCAGCAGCCTTCTCTTAAAAACATACACACACTTTTAAAGAGTCTGCAAGAGTCGACACGACACTAAAGGGCATCACTTAAATTATTCGTTCATACACCTTCATATTAATCTAAATGTAGGTGTACTAGAGGTAGAGTGGAATCACTGATCTCCTCTGTCTTAAACGCTAAAAAAGAAAACAAACAGTCAAACACACTGGAAGCATGAAGTGTCTTTGCATTTGTCTTTGCGCACATAAACGGAACAGATTGCCAGAGCTCAACTCATCCACTCCGTCTGCTGTTTACCACTAACACATGCTAACGTTGAGCTCTCAAAGTAACACCATTATCGCCAACGGTAAAATACAGTGGTGTAAATAGGTGGAGCAAAGTCAGCTACAGACTTTTTCACAGGAGGCAGATTTATTCCCAATGAGAGCAATTGCTCTCTCATCATCCTCCTCTTCCTCACATATACTTCACACACTAGTAAAGTGAAATTAGATTAAGATGGAGCGAGAGGAAAAAGTAAGCCTTGTAACATACCAACGTACCAATATGGGCCTTGACATTTCCTCACAAGGTTCAGTTGTCCGTCACTGTGTCTTTTATACAACAATACAATACAGCACCGCCAGAGGAAGTTCACGTACCACTGGTGGTACATGTGCCACAGTTTGAGCACTGTGGACATAGACATTGCTGATTTGCGTCCCAGCTGATGATGTTGTTACTTTACATGGAAAAAACTTATGACGTTGCCAACTTAAACCACAGCTGATGACATTACTGATGACTTGATAATGATTCACAGTCTGCTTTTGTCAGATTTGACATCTTGATTTATATTGAAGATTACTGAAATGTGTTGGAGGCAACTGTGTCTTAAAAATACCATGTTACATTTCTACACCTTATACTCTGTGTACTGTTTAAGATAAAAGTTCATCTCAAGTATTCACACACCAAAACAAATCAGGTGCACTTGCACTTTCAGTCTGCTTTGGTGTCACATACTGAGACAAAAGAAACACCTGCACATTGATTCCCTCCGTCTCTGTGCTGCAGGATGCACTACACCCCTGTGGTGGGTTTAAATGCCATTAGTTGTTGGTGCTATTCAGGTTGAACGGAAAGGGAGGTGGGGGGGGGGGGGGGGAAGAGAAGTGAAATGTAAAGGGGGGGGGGGGGGGGGGGGGGAAGAGAACTGCAATGTAATGCTAAGTTTGCATAATGCAGCAGTCACAAAATGTCTCTTCAATAGGGCGACGACCAAGGAGGACAAAATGTAAATGTCAGGCACTGGAACCGTTTTTATATGCAACGCTCTAATGCACAGATGAGATGGATTACCCCTCTGGAATGAAGTCGCTGTTTATTTTCCCAAAGTGCTGTTTGAGATTTGGTTACAAAATTGGCCCTGGATATTTGTGTCATTACTTCTCATACATATACAATGCTTATGTTGAAAGGAAATGCAACAGATAAGTAACCATCATGTCCAGTTGTGTATAGACAAGCATTATGTCTGTCAACCAAAATGGTGAAGGTCTTTAAAACTTCTCTGTACTGAGACATATTTTCCTAAAGTGAAACTAAAGCTGTGTGAGTGGGCACGGTTTGGTTTGGTACAGTCCATTGTGTTATTGTCTGTTGTGTCGTCTTAATGCAAGTCTGACCCAGGGCTTTACCATTCCATACTGAACCGTACCATAATAGAAACACAGCATAACTGTAGAAATTAAAGCTCCAGAGCAGAAATTATGTCGCCCCCTGGAGGAATTCTGAGTAATTACCAAAACACTGCGTTTGTATGTTGTGTTATGTCACACCAGTGCATCATATTTGCAGTCAGTAAAATTTATGAACATCTTTGTGTATTTTTAGGAGTAAATTTATCTCCCAAAACCTTCTGTGGGCTGTTTTTGGTGTTTTCAAGTCCAACCATTTGCTCTCATCTTGCTGTACTCATTTCACTTGTTAGCTGTTGTGCTTCTACCTAGTAACATACAACAATGTACATGTACAGTACATGCGCGTGCAGAACTGTGAACAGCCATGCTGACTAAACATCTTATTCTTCCTGTTTCACTGAAGAAGTCATTATGGTTTGAATCTGTGGGTTTTTCTGGGGCCGATGCTGATGTTTAGAAATCAGGGCAGATAATTGATGCATATTTAAAATATAATTGTTGATATGATGACACTGCAGTGCTATTATAGTATTTTCAATGAAAAATGTATAAACAAAATATTAAATTCGTAAAACGAGTTATAAAAAAAAAAAAACCTAAAACAAAAACTTGTGGAGGAAAAGTTGAGTTGTCTCATGTTTCGGAGAGCAAAAATGTACAATTTGTAATAAGAGGCTGATTAATAAATAAGTATTGACCAATGCTGCTTATTAAAAAAAAGGGAATATATCTTCTGCCTCTAAAGAGAACACCAGATATCAATTTTATTTACCAGCACATCTCAAATCCTTGCAGCTTTGCATATAAATTTGCCTGTCGAATACTGAAAAAAGTGACTTTCTCATTAAATCTGGCCTTTTATATGCAAATAAAAATACTTTCAAGGAGTGGGTAATTTATCTATTTTTGTCATTTTTTTATACACCAGGGGAATATTTTTTCAGCTGATTGCAAACGTCATCAAAAAAATAATGTCTTTCAGGGTGCTTCTGCTGTAAAAAAAAAAAAAAAATTTTAAAAAAATGTTTTTTTGGGGAATGCAAATCTGCAGCTGTTTTTCCTGATCTTTCAGACTCAGGTACTCGTTAACTGGTACATTTTTAGTTCACGCCTCAGTGCAGAATTGCACAAAAGGTTGTGTGATCCTTTGATCCCAAAAAATATGCAGCTGAGCGAGTAATTGATTCCCGGCTCAGTGTGAGAGCTCCATCCTCCATGTGCATGTGTGTGTACAAACACATACAGTATATGTGAGTAAATCAGGCATGTATACATTATATGTCATGCATTAATGAATGGTGCTTATACAGTAGTTGCAGCTATACATCAGCGAGTAGTGACCTTCTTATTCGACACTAATGGAATGAGAGAATGAGACAGAAAAGCAATTATGATGTAAATGAATACAGTTATTTGTTTATGTCATGTTTACAGTGGATGGATGATACAGATGCATTTTCCCCTCTAATTGTTTTACCTCCAATGTGTCATGTGCTATAACAACAAAGAGGCGGTGTGATAAAGTCCCCACACAGTAGGACATGGCTGCACTGTAAGCCATTGTTGATTAGAGGATTGTAAGCCATTTTAACTGACCAGGCCCCCTGCTGTGTCATTTATGAAAACACCATGTGATCCTCCACATGTGAGATGGGGATTTTAGCAGGACGTGGACAAGGAGGAGAGAAAGAACGAGCCGTGCTTTGGAGAAGGTGTGGAGGAGGTAGAGCTGGAGATGAGTCGTTCACCGTGTTCCCAGAATACTGACCCGCCCACAGGCTTGTCTTATTTCAGATTGGTAGAATATCCCCAGAGACAGGTGTGCAAATGTGTGTCGACAATTCCTCCTCTCTACCCATCTTCCTCTACCTCCGTTTGTTTCCCTCTTTTGACTTGCCAGACACACAACTCACACACGCAGGTTTGCACAGCTATTCTTCCAAGGACACTGAAGCTGACAGTATCCTTAACCTTAACCTAACCACAATTCACATTCACCCCTAACCTTAACTAGTTCCTCAGAAATGAGGCTCTGCCAGGTTATTGAATACTGGTCCTCACAAGCTCAGCGTTTATGCCAGAAAAGGTCTTAAAGAGGCAACAAATACAAGTACGCACACACAGTCTTGTAGAGCACTCACATGATATGAAGTGTTCCCTAGCTGCTACTCAAACCATAACCATCACAATTACGTGTCTAACCTCCTTAACCTAACCTTAACCTAGACTTCAGTCTCACTGCAATCTTAAAACCAGGTTTTAACCCATAAACAGTCAATTTTAAAGTGTGACAGAATGTGAGGACCAGTCAAAATATCCTCTCTGTCCTAAAATGTCCTTGTTTCCTATGGGTTATATGTTTTTTTGGTCCTCACAAAAATGTATGTGCAAGCACACATACACACAGATTTGCACTAATCTCAACCACTAACCTCAGTGCATAACTCTTAACCCAAAGTCAAATCTTAGCCCTCAACTAAATATGAGGTTTTGGTCTCCATGAGGACTACTGGTCCTGACAAGGTCAGCATTTATGCCAGAAAAGGTCCTTAAGAGCTAACAAATATGAGTTCACACACACACAGACGTCCAATAGAAAATAAAAACAGCAGGACAGGGGCGAAAGCCACATTGTACATGGAGCAAAATTTGGCAGACTCTAAATTAGAGACTCAGAAAGGTTGGTTATGATAAGAGGATCAGGCTGAGTAATGGGTTCAAAGGATGATCATCTGTTTCCCAGTCTGCCGACACAGAAGGAGAGAGGACAAACAAACAAACAAACGTAGAGGCACAGAGGCATGGAGTGGGGGGGGCTCGCACATCACATCTGCAAAACGCAAGATTATAGGAGACAATAGGTAAATCCCTTGATGAATACCCAGGGAAATGTGCAGACAAATGTGAGCACACAGGCAAACATGAAAAAGCATGTGTGAATGCAGTTGTACTCAAACCCTGCCATTCATAGAATATAGGGACTCACACACATTTACAGTGAGGGAATGATAACCTCAGGTTTCCTGAAAGATATAATATGTAACATTATTTTTTTGGTGATATATCTTGTTGAAAAGTGTATTAACATTAACCAAATACTCTTCAAATCCATATTTCTATTCAAGGTTACACACATTTTAATCACACTATCCACTTAACTGTCATGGTCATTTACCACTCAAAGCAGCTTTACACTACAGTTTTGCTTTTCACAGATTCAAACCCATTCTCCACACATTTATACAGTCCAGTACTCATATTGTTCATACCCATTTCGAACGATGCAAACACAGCCATCAGGTGCAACAGGTACACATCTGCACGTAGACTAGTAGAGAGCCAGGAAATCAATCCCTTGACCTACCGTTGAAAGACTGGTCACTCTACCACTGAGCCAATGTCGCCCCACTGTCTCTGCTACAACTTCATAGTCGTGAAACCATTTTATCGCATGTATATGTCACTAGTGGATCACGACTACTCAGCCCGTAAAACAAAGCACGGGGGGAAAAGACAACAATTCCCATGATTCCATGCTGTTCCCCAATGCCCTCAAACTAGCTCTTTAGTTATTGTTGCAGAAATTACACACTGTGTGTTTCAAAGAGACTGTCAGTCAAATAGAAAGTAATTTGTCTTTTTAAACATTTATGTATTTCCTCCTGCAAGAACAAAAGATACACTTAATCCAAATTTGCTCTCAGCTTAAATTTGACTCTCAAAGGGCAGCTTGTACTGTGTGCTCTCTGCTGGCTCACATTCAGGAAATCCATTTTAATACATGAGACTATAACTTTCACCCTCTCCCTTTACAGGGGGCTCACAGTGCATTGAATACAGAGCCTTTTCTGTAGACCTATGGCACTGCCTCCACAAAGCACTGTCACAGAGTGTCACAGCCACGCATTCATAAAAAACAAAAACAAAAAAACCCAAACCACTGTAGAGAAGTAAAGCCAGGCAAGTTCTCGCCTTCAAACCAATGCAGATATTCATATGTATCAATGAAATCTAGTTTAATTTAAGAAAATATCACAGCCATTTGATCCCTTTTTCCTTGTCCTTATTGATTTTATTCATTATTTTTTGTTTAACTATATTAGCAAAACAGTCAGTGGCAGACTACAAATTTAAAAAGAGCTAATGAGAAAAAAGAAATTAAAGATAAAACAGAGAAATAAAAGTGAAAAACATTTATAACTCATATTATTGTAAAGAAAATGATTATGGCCAATTTTGAAAAGGAAGGAAACCAAATAATAAAAAAGTCAGAATTCTGAGAGGAAAGTCAGACAGGATTCTGAGATTAAACTCTGAGGAAAGAAATCTGAATTCTGAGAACTGAGATTAAAACCAGAAATCTGACATTAAAGCCAGAAACTGAGATGAAGGACAGATTAAAGTTTGACTTAAAGAAACTCAGAATTCTTACTGTAAGGTATTTTTTGTTGGTTATTTGTCACAGTTGTTGGACCTGCACCAACAGTATTGAATTGCTGTGTGACTGAAATCATGAGAGTCATACAACTTACAGTAAAGTCACCCCAAGGTTAAAAAGTACAAAGTATTGTCAGTTTAAGAGGCTTTGTTGCTGCCCAGTTTTGTATTAAAGTTATTAAAAGTTATTGAGTTAAAGTTATTGAGTTATTAAATTTGTGCTTACTGTGTCCATAATTAAGTGGGAAGTACACTCCTATAATTTGTTTGAAGGATTTGGATAAAAAAGCAAGATCATTGTGGATTAAAGAATTTAAAATTTACATTTTATACAGTAAACTAGTCATTATATTGTAACAGGCTTGCGACTGGAAACAGCTATTTCAGGAAGCGCCACTCTAGAAAAAGGTGATTCATCCAGTTTGCATAAGGCAACATGTTTCTATTTCCAAAGCACAGCACATTTATGTGATTGCTGTCACAGCATTGCATGACATTTAAGAAAAGTGCTTGTGCAAACTGATAAACATTGATAAACATTTGCATCAAAATCAAATGCAACTAATTGCCTGGATTGCCTCGGCTCAAAGATTTAGCCTCCCCCAAAGTCAGAGCTATTGGCAGAACTGAGGCAAGAAGGCTTTTCATCCTCCCTGCCGTCAATTAAGGACTTAATTTCACTAAAACCAGACAGTGACTGCAGTCTAATTTCTCTATCAGAAATGTCATTACTGAGCTGTTTGAACAGTAAATCGTTTTATAGAGAGTGGAGGCCATTAGTGCCTTTTAGCTTTGCTGAGATACAAGCAGGAAGTTAAAGAAAAGGGAAAAGGAAGGGAAGGGAAGGGAAAATATGGCCAAAAGGAAAAAGAAATGAACAGACTGCTAACCTGACTGAAGGCCAGAAAACAGCAATGAATGTTGGCTGAATACTAAAGAACACAATGCGCTCTTGGCTTATGTAGATTACAGTTTACATGAGGACACAGTCATACATTTTAAATTCTCTTTACCTTGAGAAAGTCTCTGTGACTCATAGGTAATCGCTAATTGCAGGATATTGCAGCTTTAAAATGATAGCCTTTGTATCTGGAAGCTCACACAGCTGCGTGATATCACGGGTCCCGCTCACAGACAAGATTTGAGACTAATCTATTGATTATAGTGCTGAATGTTCCAGTGGGAGGTGAAATGAGTTATTTTAGGCCCGGGTGTGAAAGGAGCCAAAAGCAGAGGGTAAGACAGAAACAATACTTCAGAACAGCAGGAGAAGCAGGTGCCCAACGCCGAGGAATAACACCTCACCAAGCAGCTGAGAAGGGTGCAGTGTGAGAATGCATGTGCACGTCTGTTGCTGTGCGTAGGGGAATTTGCACATAAAGAAAGGCAAGAGAGCAAGTGACAAAGAGGAGGCTGAGGTTGTGCAAGGAGTCGATGAAGTGCCTTCCCTCTGGTGGCCTGGAGAGACGAGGGCATAATAGATTAAACTGGTATCTCGGGGCTCATCCCATAGTGAGCACAGTCCTATTAGGAGAGGCAGTGTGAGTCTTTCACAGTCACACAGTCCACTCCACTGCAGGGTGGACGAAGCTGCTGGCAAGGCTCTTGAATGGCATTCCAGTGTTGTGAGCACTGGCATGATTGGGGAGGGGGGGGGGATGCTTGGAGGCGGCCAAGGACACAAACCGATGATGTGACGGATGGACAATAAAGCACAATAAAGTGAGCAACTCTTTCTGCACAGCATCAAAACCCTATGGTAATAAATAGAAGGGACACCAAATGACTCTCTGAGTCATGTATGCTTTTCTTTGCTGATGATAAACTCATTGTACCCTGTGGTCAGTTTTCTGCTGATGATGCAAAGCCAGTGAAAGGCCTTCTGGCCTTGGCCCGCCTCCTCCACTGTCACTCAGTTATAAGTGAGTCATAATTGCCTATCGCTACAATCTGAGGGAATTTTTTTCACACCGCCGTGGCTTCGCAGTCCTAAAGTAATGAGGTAAATAATGAGTTATCTGGCATTGTTGGGGTGATTAGAGCTATAGTGTTGCCCTGATGATGGCCGCTGTCATGTGGGATCAAAAGGTTCTGCCCTCACTAGAATTGAGCAACAAGGCTTGTCCTAGTGCTTCTCCTTGGAGAATTATGTGGCTGCAATTAGAATTGCGAGCGATATTCTAAGCGTGTTTTTTGCTGAGCTTTGATTTGCTCCCAGGGGATAAAGCGTGCGGAGTGGGTGTTAATGATTCATAAGTTGCATTGTAAATACATAATACGTGTGGTTAAATGGATTTAAGGCCGACCTGCTTATCTCATATTAAACAACATTTGCGGTGTTTTCTGCCCTCTTTACTCGTCGGTGTCTTCAGGTTCAGCGTAAACAAACAAAATTAGCTTGCTATTGACTTGCTGTGTCGTGATAAAGGATCTTCGAGGGGGGAGAAGTCAGGATTTACCCATGGGTGTTAGTAGTAGACCATTACTCCCCATATCAGTGCCAGAAAAATATTGAACTCTGCTGTAGTAGTACTCAAGTGAACACACAAACAACCTGAGACGCTATTAAATATGCATATCAGCCTGCTTCCCCACAAAAATAACCAGCATGCTGAAAATAAACTCAACTGCGAGTAACATTCAATACCGAGCTGAGGAAAAGCAGAAGAGGAAAGGACAAAAAAAAAGAGCAAAGTAACATCTTTCTCTTCATATTGATTTTCTCCCAAAGCTGGAGCTGACACCATATTTTACTGTAAATTTCATGACAACCTTTCAGCATAATTCATACTAACTGAACTTTTTGCTCCTCTGCGTGGCTCTGTCTCCAGACATGGAGACATGGACCAATCACAGGACAGTTCAGAGACAGGACGCTTCCTTTTTGGTTGTTCTTCTAGGTGGCTGCACTAGAGATGTGCTAGTTTTTCTGGTTTCTTTGCTCCATTGAACAAATAAATCATTAAAATGGAATGATTTTGGTTTCTGGACAAAACAAGACATTTGAGAACATCATCATTTCAAGGGTTGGGAAACACTGATCAATATTTTATGGAACCAACGAGTACTCGATTAATCGAGAAAATAATTGACAGATGAATGGATTAGGAAAATAATCTCTAATTGCAGTAGGGCTAAAAGATTTTGGGAAAATATTTAAATTGCAAGAAGCTTCAGCCCAGTACTTACTATATTATAGATTTAAAACACAATGGATTATTAGTACATGAGACACCAGTAAGTTTTTAGGATGAAAAGTAAAAGAAAGATAATTTCCAGCGTGAATGATTTTTTTTTTTAGAATGTAAAGCAATCAAATACAGAGAGTTTAATTTGAAACTTTTGCTATTGCTAATTGCTTTTTTTGCAATTTATGATTTCCATATGAAAACGATTAATTGTTCAGCCCTGGTTGCAGGCAGTGAGAGATTGCTTAATGAGATAATGCCTAATCATGATAAATGTGAATTAAATGCTTGTTCAATCTACAAGTAGAAGTGAAATTTTAGCCTCAAATGCAACATACATTCTATCTATCTATCTGTCAATAGTGGCCCAGGACAAAGAACTGCACTCCCCAAAAACATTATTTAACATTTAAATAAAAACATTTGAACATTATGGTTTAATACAGTCAACAATCAATCAACTATTGTTCTCGGGATCCTGCCAACTCTAGCATTATCTCATCATAAATCAACAATCAGCACATCCATTGTTCTGCAGCCACATGTGACTCTGACAAGGTAAGGACCTTCTGACGTGTGTGAAGTGGAAAACTGTACCGGTGAGACTGCGACGCCTTGATTAGTCCCCTGCACTTAATTAACAAATTCCCATGGAATATAACAGGTTCTGGCAAATACAAAAAAAAAAAAAAAAAAAAAAGTTCCTTCATTCAGTATCACTTCCAGTGCAAAGAAGGTGCACATTTACATATCAAAGGGCGAAGCACCATGTCTAGAATTTCAAGTGTGTTCTGTTGTGATGTTGAAGAGCAGCAGCACTGACATGAGAGGAACTCGGTTTGTCCTCCTTACAAATTCTACCGGTGATACACTTCCTCATTGTGTCCGTGGCCAAAAAAACAAAAAGGGTGTGTAACACAACTGAAGCCATAATGAGGCTCTTCAGACACGTAAGTGAACATGCATAGGTGTTTGGAGCTTGTTTTAAGAGTGACACATCGTTCCTCGTACAGCTCTGGGTCTGTGGGCAGAAAGTAGGCCATCGTCAGGGATGGAAGTTATGGGGGGGGTGAAAATTGATAACATGTAGTGAGAGAATGACTGTCCATTTCTTCCTTCCAGGGAAATTTCCCCTATGGCTGCCAGATAGGATTAGATTCTGCCCAAGTCAAGTGTTGACCCATTAGCACATCTCCATATTAACTTGCAGGTTTCTCATTAACTCCTCCCAGCCTCGACTCATTCCACATTAACAACAGAAACCCCCGCTATGCTTGGGCCATCCTACCATTTTGGACGTTTATATTTCAAAAATGCTCTTAGCAGGACTGTTTTTTACACCCCAAAAGTCAAAATATGTAAATGAATCTGTGTGGAGTTCTGCACTGTGTCAGAAAGGTCTCTACCTTTTCCATCTGCGGGGAAAATGAGCTGCAATTTGTTCCTGCGATGTCACCTCTTTTCCTCTTCTGCACTTTAATGAGTGCCAATCTCCACTCACGACCTCCCAGTCCTGGCCAACTGGACAAATACATCAAGTTAACTAAGTTCATTTTGTAACTCTGATCAAACCAAATCAAAAAGTTGTTTGTTTGTGTTAGCTGCTAATGTTAGCCCATTAGCTGGTTCACGGAGCATCTGGCAAGGTGAGACCAACTTACATAAACAACACTTTTGTCTTGCGACGGCGCCTTATTTATGCTGCAGTGATGTTATTAGTGAACTTGGAGTTTGGTGGTAGCATTAATGACAGAAACACAAGCTTAATGATATCCTATAATGATACGCAGCAGTAGTAGAGGTTGGGTTTACTTGTCTAACACAGCAGATGTGGACTCTGAGCTTAATTATACATTATTTATATATATATATATATATATATATGTAAGGATTTGCATCACTTAACCTCAGTGCCAGCACACATTATGTCTTTTACTGTTATTTGTGGTGTTTTCTTGACAGGGAATTAACTATTTTAATGACAGTGATTACCTCCCCACTAAAGCAAGTGCCACATCCCTGTCACTACATCCAGCTTAGAGCCACCCAAAAATGATTGTGACTGATTTAAAGAATTACATAAGCCAGGATTTTTTTTAAAAGCAGAATAATAATCCTCCAGCGTTGACATACTGCATGTGAGACCACAAGTTTACAGGCTGTGTAACTCTAAGGCCGATTATTCTAATGGAAAATTCACTACCATTAAATCCAAAGCACTTATTTCATAAAATGTAAATGTAAAATGTAGATTTATATAACATGTAGATTGAGCATGGACTGGGAAAATCCATATTTGGAAGAATAAAATGTTCCTTAACTGGTTTGTTAAAGAATGAAATACCAAACTGAATCATTAGGGTGTTATTTGTTAAAAGTTGGTGTTTTCCAATTACTCCAAGTGTAATGGTGGTTTGGCAAACATGGCCTATAAAGGTCAAGTGATGCCACATACCAGTAAATTTTATAAAAAGCTCTACAATGCAATTTTATGTTATAATTATTTGTCAGTGGCTTCTCCTGGACCCCTGGCTGTGCTCGAGTCAACACTGCCCCTGCGTGAAAAGAGCATCTCCCCATCACGCTCCACAGGTCTGTCTTGGGCTTCCTGACAATTACACGGAAATTAGACAGTTATGAAGGGCGAGAGTTTGGGCCCCGATGCAGCATGTAGAGATGCAAAGCAGGGCTTTGCCTCGTCCCCAGTGAGACTCATGGCTAATGAAGCCTGGTGTTCTCCTCCTGCTGTCCACCTCCCCGGGAATCGCCGTCCCTCCTCCTAGTCCACCAGTGCGTGTATTCCAGCTGAGCAGTGCATCTGGGCATGGCACGGCACGGCACAGCACAGTTCAGCACAAGCAGCTAGGGCCTCATATTAGGTGTTTAATTATTTATATTCTGGTATGGCAGTTGGCAGTTAAATTAAATTATTCCAAATTAAAATGAGACAAAAGAATAAATTAATTGACAAAAATTGTCAGTACCTCACAGACTTTGGAGGAAATGAGGATCACCGTAACTGTTACAAACTTTGGTTTATCCACAGTGATTTTACTGGATAAACAATTCAATAATGTGTTGAATATAATTCAGATGCATTTATTGGAGTTTGTAAAGTTGTACTAAGCTTCGTTTGATGCCATTTTCCTGTAATTCACATGGCACAGGCAGACGCTCAGCAAACCGCTGTGCACTTTAAGCTTCTTCGTAGGTGTCGCTTCACAGGTACAGTCACACTTCACAGTTTGTTTAACTGTCGTCATCCAATTTGTGTACATGGCACATGCAAGAGTCATTACGCCATTTTTGACAACTGAGAACAGAACACTACACCTTTTTTTTTCATTTTTGAAATGAAATGGGAAATACATCTTTATTCATACAAACTAGATCAATCAAGCAGACACACATTATGTATGTAAAGACATAAAATGTGTGCTATTGCCTTTACTGTACTGCCACTCTGGTTGTTTCAGAGTTCTGGTTTATATGTTTTAATATATCTCATTCTTTAACAGCCAAATAAATAAGCTTGAGCTGCAGAGCCAAAGTTCTGGCATTCACAGCAATGGTTAATTATCCAGAAGCAAATATTGCATGCATTCACTACTGAGAAACCTTTGCTAAGACTGCCATGGCCATATTTTTAATAATCTCTCTGTTGTTTGTAACTGTTAAGTGGCAGTTAAAAACTAAATTCAGGTGCAGTTTGTCCAATTTGTGTTGCCGTAGCACCTCTGGAAGAAACAGGATGGTCATTTAAATGACACCAACAATGAATCCAGTTCATTCAGTGGACTGTTGCTTTCTTATAGTCTTCTTTCAGTGTTTTTACTTCTTGAATGAGATTGAAAGGGACAGAGTGTATTTCCTGTTGAAGGATCTCATAGCTGGGCCCGGCCAGTTGCATCTGGCACACTGTAATCAAACCAATCACGGCGGTTGATGGTCAGTGATTGGTTTGAGATTGGCTTGCCTTCACATGGCTCTCACTTTTTTTCGTTTTTTACTGCAGACACCTGCTGCAGCAGAAAGACCGTGAAAACATGGGGATAGAGGAAAGACAGAGGGGCTTGAGAAGCATCTGCTCCTCCTGTGAAATCACGACTACACAGCCTCTGATCACTTCTGGTGGTTGTACTCTAATTATAGCACTAATTCATGTGCATTTAGTTGGTACAGATGATTGGTCATATTTATCTCGCATCCACCCCCCCGCCACCACTTTCGCCACTGCAACCTCCCATCTCACACTCACTCTCTCTCTTTGCACATTTCACAGTGCTATTACCAGCTGTTTTCACTTGGTGTCTTTTAGAACAACATGCCACAGAAAGCTCGAGTCCTGGGGCAGAGAGATAGCTCTGCTGCCATGGCGGTTACATGTTAGTCAATTTGAAATACACCGAACGAGAATGTCTCTCATGTGACTCCAGGGCAGCAGAGCATGACCGACTGCGAGCTCGCCAAGTGCGGTCTGTCACACATGAGCGGGCAGGAGACGGGCAGAAGCACGAACACGGGTGTCACTGCTGTCGGATGTTTACACCTCAGTGGTAGACATGCCACGGATGCCAATGCCTCCCCTTGCTTTTTGACTAATTGACCCTGAGCTGATATGTCAGCAGCTCGAAGGTGTAGAACATATGAACCCCTGAGCGGTTGTTTGAAGCACTGCTGAAAAGAGGTGAAGTTCTGCTGAACCAAGTAAGCAAGGGGCTTCACTTTCTCACAAACAGTATCCCGGTCAGGACCTACATGAAAATGGATCCAAATTTCCACTCACTCAATTTTAAGTTGTTATTTAAACAATGATAATCAGCAATAATATCAGAGAATATGATATCACTACTATGTGTTCTCTGCCTCAGACGCAGCTGAGGACTTAGTCATTTGAGTGTCTTTCCTTCCTGGAACTCACCCAAATTCCTGATATAATTGGATATGAAGAGGCCGATGCTGACATCTGTTTGTAGTCGCTCATCCTTGAAAATGCTAGAAAAACAAAAGTAAACTGACAACAAACTGCCATCAACACTGGTGATCTTATTTCCTAACTGTATTTTTTTCAAGGGCTCTTAAAGCCCGAGCACGATGAGCACTGCAGGGAAAGTAAAATGACAACAGATTCTACTCCAGACCACAGCACATTTATGATTTTAAAATAAACCCAAACCCAGTTGCCAGGATCAAATGTTGGCAATGTACTTTATGCAAACAACGGATACTTGAGCTCACTTTCCCAAAGTTGCCTTATCAACAGTTTCTTGTGCTTTTAGCAGGAATGACACTGATGATAAAATCTAAAATAATTAGGTAACATAACACTGCAAAAATGCTTTCATACAGTTGGTGGAGGCGGCAACTAAAATGCTAATCCTCCACTTTAATAGCATTGTCAAACTGTACTGTCCTGTCTGTCCTGGTGAGACTCTGGACTTGAGTGCTCGCTAACTTAAACATCATTTCAGATGTTTTGAAGTGTTTGCAAAATATTAAGCAGCAACTTTTTGTGGACCAGGCTGAATGAATCAAACTTTAACTGTACTCTTCTTGTGTTTTCTTGTTTCTGTAGCCCCTGGACTATGAAACCAAGAAGGCGTACACCTTTAAAGTAGATGCCTCCAATGCTCATCTGGATCCACGATTCCAGAGCTTTGGGGCCTTCAAAGACACAGCGACGGTGAAGATTAACGTTTTGGATGTGGATGAGCCCCCGGTGTTCAATAAGCCTTCGTATGTGATGGATGTGCATGAAGACACACCTGCAGGCACCATCATTGGAGCGGTGACGGCACAGGATTTAGATGCCGGCAGCAGTCCAGTCAGGTAAACTTAAAGTCTTCTGTCTGAAAAAATAGACTGTTTGCCGTCAGTCTTCTTTGCACATACGTCTGTTGTGAAAGCTAAATGCCAGGTTTGCTACGTCTCGGTCATAAGCACAGTAGTTTATCAAAATAAAAGCAATTATCTTTTGTTGGAATATGGCATTACTTCAGTTTGACTGATACAGGTTTATTGTTCTTAAGCAAACACTTAATCATTTTTAGCATGGCATTTAAATTCATAAAATCAGTCATAAATGGATAATTAACATTAAAGTCCATGTCTTTTGAATACAATCATATAAATATTTCATTCTTTGTCAATATTTTTCAAGATGTAAGAACTTTCAATAGATTTATTATGGCCTATCTCTGTCAAGTGCCAGGACAATGCATGTAAACTTAATATAGCTAAATATAAAGATTAAAGTTGTATGACACTAATGTCTAAAAACTTTATGCAGGCTGCAGGAAAGGTTTTGGGACTGTTTTATTTCCCTAGTGATATAAATCATATTAGAGCATGTTAAGGCAAAACTGGTTACCTAGGTTAGTAATATTTAATTATATAATTACCCTGCAACCAAAATTGGTTGCCAAGTGCCACATGGAGAGCAAAGAAGGTGCAAAAACTTTGGCATAAATGTATTAGCTATCAGTTAATCAGCATTTATCTTAATTCACATGCAGGTATTTATAATAACTAACTTTGTTTCTATTGTTTTTTTTTTTTATTAACAGTGTTATTAAGTGATGTTAAAGTTAGTTTAATTCAAACAAAGAGCTTAGTAAGAAGTAGTAAAACAAGAGGTGGTTGAAACCAAACAAGCAGTGAACTAAAATGACATGCAACATGGAGAGCTAGGACAACAACAACAACAATAATGAATTTGAATAAAAACAGAAAACAGAAATAATGAAAACATAGAAATCAATTCACCTTAGGCTAATTTGTCTCCAAGCATCAGCCGACTGGTTCTGCTGCTGGCGCTTTACAAACTGAATTTAGATTGTGTTTTTGTAAACTGAGGACACAGACAGTGTCCAGAGGGGTCGGAATAAAAACTGAAGAAAGTCCTCTGTTTGGAAAATCTAATCCTTTTAAAGAAGTGCTTTGTAAATCATTTTCACATCAGCCACAGTGGCTAATGAAAACTTAAAGTGAATGAAGCAAAGGCCTGGATCTGAGTGCACATCTTCATTTTGAAAAAGGCTTCACTATCGAACCAAATCTCCCCTGTTACTCCCGTGAGGACAAAAGAGCTTAAGGCCGAAGTGGTGTGATAATGAAACCAGTGATGGAAAGTTTTACAACTCTAATCCATTCATCACCGTCTCCCGCCTCCATTCATCAACGTCATCTCGGCTTTAATCTTGAGAGTATCGCCACTTTTACTCATCGGCTCGAGGACTAATCAGTCTATGTAGAACATCTGACATTGTCGTGTAAAATCCTGTCGGTTCTGTGTCTTTGCAGGTTTAGAAATTGATGTTGACGTTGTGCAGCATGGCAGAATATTATGAAGATTAAGGTCATTAGTGTTTGCATATCTGCTCCTGATAAATGCACCCCCTTAAAGTGACTGCAGTATTTGCACGAGAGTGCAGATGTTATCTGGCTTTATTTTGACAATGACTGATAAAACCATATTAAACATTTTAAATTGGGTCAATGATTGTATTAGAAGCTGGGCATCTGACGCACCTTATGGTCTCCTCTTATGTCATTACACGGTTTTTGTAACATTCATTCATGAGAGTGCTGCTTTATGTGGACTCATTATTTTATGATTTTACTAGGAGATTATAAAAGGAAGCTAATGTCTTACTTTTAGTTTCCATTTAGTTTGACTGATCACTTGTATATGCTGTTTGGCTGGAGGCATTTTGTTTTGAGTTGTCTGTCCATCCCATTCTTGTTAGCACATTTTCTCAAGATAGTCAACAAGAAAAGCCTCCCAGATTTGGCACAAACATTGACTAAGATTCGATTAGTAACAAATAAAGTAAAGTAATAAAACAAATAAAGTAATACATTTTGGAGGTCAAAGGGTAAAGGTTACTGTGATCTTACAAATCATGGGTTTGATCTTGTGAATACCACGTCAAATATGGGACAAAGAAGAACTGAAGTGATTTAGGTCATTGAAGGTCAAAAATCAAAGTTTTGACATCTTTTTATAAATGAGATCTACAGCGATCCAATTGGAAACAGTATTGTTTGCATTTGATTAAAACATCCATCTTGACAATTAAACTCATTTCCAGTCAACAAGCGTTTGGAAAATTATGTAGACAGTGGAGGCACAGAACCACTGAACAGCAATGTTAGATTATTAATTATTGCATACTTGTTGGACTTGGCACCGTTTCCCTTAATGTGAAGGATTAATTGTCATTGAGCAAATAGAATTTTAATCTTAATAGCATTGCCAGCTGGCATTTGTCTCTGTTTCTGAAAGCTTTTTTAAGATTTACTCTGTAAATCACATTATATTCTCCTTTCTATTTGGATTTACTGAGCTTTTGTTAATTATGTATTCTTCACTTGGACATATGCACCAATGTACTGACTGCCAGTAATGTTGTTTGTCTTGGCAGGGTGGTAAAGTCATTATATTAATTTTGCCATATTTCTATTGCCTAGCTTGAATAGTGTGGTGTTTATATGCATTTATTTATGCTCAAACGCTGAATTAATATAACAAAAACTAACTCATTAACACCAGAAGTACTAGTTTTGGCTGTGAATACACATAAGCAGGTCTGTATTCAGTGTAAATTATGGCTCCACAGAAGGAAATAAATACTTTAAAATCTCTTTTTCCTCTACAGTCCAGACATATGCTCTGCATGAAAATGAGTTCCTAAGGTGTTGGTTTGATCAATTTTTGATTTTCTAATTTGAAAATGAATCCCAATAAAACAAAATTCACAATGTTGAGCAAGTTAAAGTCGGTAAATTGCTCCTGAAACCGTTTTCTGAAGCAATTTACAGCTGACATGAAGGAGTGGAATCTCTAAATTGCATTTTCTCAAAGTTTAACCTGCTAATGCGAACTTTTTCTGACTTCAGGATCCCCCCTTAACAAAAAAAAACCAATTACTGATCTTTAGTTGGTGCTTTGGAGGTTAGACATTCAAACATCACTGTTTAATTTTCTCCTGATTTTATCTCAGACAGAGTCGTGCACTTTCTTTATCAGTCTCTTTGTCTTACACACACACACACACACTATCCTAACAAAAACCCAGAGTGGTGGATAACAATAGAGTCGATTTTGCAAAGACAAAAGAAGTGCATTAAAAAATGAATGAGAAAACCTTTTTGTTTCTATGGTATATTAGCCGCTCTCACTCAGGTGGATTTTTTTGTAGTAATGGTTCCTGAAAGATACGTTGCCCGTAGCGTAACACGAAGGGACCTGTTGCATGGAGTTGTTTTATTATGAATATTTTATTGTAAGGACAACAAAAGACAGGAAAAAAGGCAGAATGCTAAAAAAGCTAATGCTCTCCACTCTGTGGATCCCCACTTTGTCTCCAGCAGTTTAAATATTCATCAATATCACAGCTGACATTGTTCACTTGTGTGCCTTCAGAGAGCAGCCGAACATTCTTCACATCAGAACAATAGACCTAATGACCCATCATGCATAGGGAAATATGCTTTTAGACTTCAGACTCTACTGATTCTGCTATTTAGCAGCACAGTGCAGTGTTATCTCAGGGGAAACAAAAAGGGCATCATGAATACTGCATTGTTGGACGTTTCTAAAGACTGTCCCGAAGTTTTGAATGAGTTTTAAACACTGCACTTTTGGCCTCTGTCTAAAATGGTAATAAAACAAATCAGAGAACCCTGAGGAGCCACAATAGCTGTGGACTTTACAGGCTCTGCCTCAGCAGCAAAACCTTAAACCCCTAAAAAAAATCAATAGCTGTGGAAAATAAACTCACATCTTCTCTTTTTCTTTTTCTTAAATTACCTCATGTATTGTGCTTAGTGTTCAGCTGGGCTGAATTAACAACACTGCAGTTTAAAGCAGGAGATAAGGCTGTAATTAATTTTCATATCTACAGCCTGTAGTATTGAGTCATGCCTAAAGCTGAATGCCTGATGTCTTCTTCACAGCTGTTGATGGGCTCTGTTTCTCTTTGAAGAAAACTTAGAAGTTGATTTAATTAGAAGTAAAAATGATTTTTCATCTTGTAATCTTGCATGAATATAAAAAAGAGAGGTTGTGCGCTTGGGCGAGGAATGGTTGTTGTCTTGGTGGAGGAAATTTCAAAACATTAATCTGTTTGTGATGCAGCCCTTAAAGATTATACAGTACTGTACAGTCTTAGGGCAGGATAATTATATGTCAGTCATTTTACTGGATTACATCCAGTAAATATGGGTAGCATGTATGCAGGTTAAAAAAAAGCAAAATTGTCACGTTAATATTTCCAGTATTTGAACGCTAGATTAACCCTGGCTGTCTTAAACCGTTATTAATGTTCCAATCCAATCCAAATTTATTTCTATAGCACATTTAAAAACAACCAAGTTGACCAAAGTGCTGTTCATCACAAATACATAAAGTTGAATAAAACAATAAAGTGATATAAACCAATAAAATACAGAGACAAGGTTAGTGGTAAAACCTGTGTTTGTCTGACTATTTCATGTCGACAAATAATCTGCTGTGTTGTTAGGGTTGTGGAAAGTGAAAAATTACAGTACATAATATATGTTAAATATACACTGACTAAGAGAGTGTCACCTAAGCTCAGCTGTCCAGGAGAATATGAGACCCAGTTCACACTGGATGCGTTTCATTTTATGTTAACAAACGAGACACTGGCGCCTGTTTCTGAGCTCAGGCGTCTCGTCTTGAGGAGGTGCTATATGAAGTAATGGATGATACCCAAACCGAGTGGAGCCGAGTAGTGCTAGAGCTTTATAATGGAAAAGCGCCATTCGTGTCTAGGTTTGAATCTGAATACATGAAAAAACATGTATGTTGATGTTTCTTGTCATAATCACAATGGTCGTGTGAGGAGATGAACAAGACGCAGCGTGAGTGAAATGCAGCAGACACACAGTGGGTGTGAACCAGGTCTGATCCACAGTGGTACATCTGTCTTCAACATCCTGTTCGCTAACACATCAACTCTACACAACCTCATGGTGGCACAATGGTTAACACGTTTGCTTCATCCCAGGCCTTTTCTGTAAAATTTTGAGATGTTCTCTCCGTGTTTGTTGGGGTTTTCTCCAGTCCTTCACTTTCCTCCTACAATCAAAACATACATTATAGGGTAATGCTCCTCTTGTCAATGACCCTGACCAAGGCACTTACATTCAGTCTGGACCTGGTCCCCTGGAACTGCCTGCTTCCCATAATTCTCAGAGTGTTCCCGGTAGAGGACGGGTAAAATGCAGACGATGAATTCTCCCCATGGCGATTAATAAAGTGACCTTAAACTTCTCCTCTGGTAAAGGGGTTATTGAGAGCAGTAGTGAGGATTCTTAGGTGTGGTAATGTTCAGCATTTCCAACCTGCACGAAGACTGGTGTCAAAGTGCTACGTTTATTGTCACTGTCACTCTCCCAAACATAAACAGATGTTGTGGCTCACAAATTGAATTTTAACTGTGAATTAACTGTCTGCAGTGAAGCCAATATTTTCAGTTTAGGATGTTTGTTAATCTCTGATGACACATTATGATCATTTTATGATTCATCATGTTACTTTTCTCATATGGAGCATGTTTAAAAGCACTTAGATGCTGGTTTAAATACAAGTTAAACTTTTTTTCATTAATTTTTTTATGTTGAATGAATATAATAAAAGAGGGGTTGTGAGTGAGGGCGAAGAGAGCGGCTGTGGTTATGTACAAGGAAGATTCAGTGCTCAGTATTCTGCTTATGTGGCACTGGCACCCTGACTGTGTGAATGTGTATACATCAGTAGCAGCTTGGCTTCCACCACCCCAAAAAAAGTTTCACCCTTAGGAAAGAAATTGCAAACCATCGATCCCTTGAACTCTTGGTTTGAGTTTGGCTTGTTCCATTTATCAAAGAGACTCACTCAGAACTACTTTGACATGATGGTGTTCGCTTTAAGGCTGAACGCGGTGGACAGTTAAAGCGTGGACACGGGGAAATCAGAATTGGAACTGAACACTTGATCCAATGATTAAAAATATTTTGGCTCATTAAAGGAAAAAAGGGACTTGAGGAGGAGGGGGTTGAATTTGCGCCAAGCAATTTTCTTGCAATGACTGACTGAAGTCCACTTTGAGTCTCTGTAGCGTGTGCAAAAACCCCAAGCAGGATTAATATTAATGAGAAATAGCCTTTTAAGATCAAATAGCATGGGAAAGAAAAAAAAAATAGCAGAATGGTGGCATAGACCAGACTGTTCTTTATTTGAAAAGCCCAGACTCAACCCATGAGAAATTAAGCATCAGTGCTGTGGAGCAAGGCACTAAAATCCCCAACCTCTGACTTTCCCTGTGAAGGGTTGGCGTAAAAGACAAAACAAAACAACTTATTTTCTCCTCTGGGAACTCCACAGAGGATGAAGACAAAATTATTAATGAAAAAACTGCCTTTAAAGATCAAATAGCATGCCATGATGAATGGGGCTGTCAGTGGCACACGCTTTGGCTTCAGATCGCTTTTGTATATTTCGGTTTGCATTCACAGTGACTGGGCAAAACCAGAGATGCATTTCACATAGAGGACGTCTCACACACCCACCAATCCGATGTTTTAAGCTTTTGGTTCTGTGTCGGCCGTGAGAGATTGATACGGCTTCAGAAAGGGCCCAAAATTCATTTATGTTCCCAGGAAAAAGCGTCTGCTCAGCATGGCCAGAGTACATGTGCCCCATTACTAGATTGGAATGTAAATGCAACCCTCAGCACATTTTCTGGAAATGACCAATCAGAATGAATAATGAAGGCTATGCCAACATTATATTGCAACTAATTCATGCACCCTTGGGGGTTCGGCACAAATTATATGGGTTAATTTTTGGTTTATGTTGAAAATTGATGTCATTTAATTATCCATCAGCATTGAGTCTAATCTCAACTTTATTGAGGCATAAATACTGTGTTTTTCATCTTATTGCCTCAAGACCTCAGGACATAATCCACAATAAATCCTCTAAATTTAAAGGGTACACTTGGGACTTTTTTTAAACCCAGGTGAACTGGCTTAAAGGAAGCTAATAAATACCTTTCCCATTAGAAGTGGTTCTTCTGGCTGGTTTGCTTAACCATTTCTGGCTAACAGCAATGCTACTGAACATGTCTTACTTAGCACTGGGCTGGAAATTTGGCAATAATTAATATTCCTGCCCCAAAAAAATTCTTCCCACGAATGCCAGTTGGAGCAGAAGTGGATAAAAAGTGCTCACTGTAGAGTCATTTACAGGATTAAACAGGTTTTTGGACCAGTGGTATTAAGCAAGGGTACAAGCATTTGGGTAATCAGAGTTGTTGATCCCCACTTTTTGTGAATTTTGATTGGTTTATTCAGCCATAGGAAGGGCATGGACACACACATCTACAACTGTCCCCATCAAATCCACAACCGTCTCCCAAGCTTAGGTGTCCAGGTGCTTCAACACTGAGTTTTCTCAGAAGGTTCGAGAATCAGAAGATTCTAGGCTCATCACCTGCTCTGAAAGCTGCGAACATCTTTTTCTTTGACAGCTCATGGCCAATCGGGCTTGTAAATGGAGAGTGGCAAGTTCAAATCCTGGGACAGGTGAAGTGCTGGGGTGCCCCTCAGCAAGGCACCCAATCCCTACTGCTCCTCAGGTGCAGAAAAGTGCTGCCCACTGCTCCTGGGTTAAACGCAGAGGTCAAGTTCATTATCACTTATTGGCGTGTGTGTGCAAAAAGACACTTGTAATTGTCAAATCTTATCTATAATAAATTAGAATTCAAAAGGGTTTGAACAGTTTGGTTGGTAATCTGAAGTTTAAAAATGTATTTAAATAAAGCTTAGTGATATTTCTGGAGTTAAAATACTGAAAAATAGCCACATCAGACCATGAACATTGAATTAAGGCAGGGCTGAAGGAAGATTGGAGGAAGGTAAACATTTTCTTCTCTTCCAGGTATTCCATCGACTGGAAGAGTGACATGGACAGCTTCTTTGACATCGATCCAGTGGCGGGAACAATCTCCACAAACGAGCTGCTGGACAGAGAGAGCATCGCCCAGCACAACATCTCCATCGTGGCAACCAAACTTAGTAAGTATGACAAGAGGATGACAAGAGGAGATTGAGTGTGATTAATACAGGCGTCAATGTCCTTTCCTAAGCCATAATCTGTGTGAAGGATTTAACACACTTTAACTCAAGTCAATACTCAATCCCATTTTCCTGGAAAGGTTTATAGGTGACAATAAACCGCGATGACTCCCCCGGAGGAATGTATCTCCAGGACATTTTCTCCTCGAGCACACTCGGCTCACTCAACTCTGTTTTCATTTTTAACTACCGCTTTTTTAAAAAAAAAAAACACAGTTGATGACATTGGCATTGGAGGAGAGCTTTCTGTGCCAGAGTCAACTTTTACTTACACTGCAGTAAAGTGACAACCTTCCACTGTTTCACAGCGAGCAGATGTATGAGCCGAGGCTCGGGAAGAGCAAACTAATGCCGAGCCGTGGCTTTAAGACATGTCATCAAGCTAATTATGTTTTTATGAAGGAAGTGGAGCAAATTTCCGGATAAATAAGCAAATCCATCGTCATCAAGTCATCAAATCTGCTAAGAACCGTCAAAGTCATTATCCCAGAGGCAGGCTGGTGCTCAATCAAAATTACCCACGCTGTATATTCATTAGGAGGGACTGTGAAATATGGGCTGTTAAAACTCCAGTCATTGTTGCCTTGGAAACTGATATTACACACTTCCCCTGAAGGTCATGGCAGTGACATGCTAATTTTGATTTCAATGTGCACGTGTGTTTCTTTGTGTGCCAAGAAACCGCATTTAAAGGACACAATGTGGATGGAGGAGGGATTTAGACGTGATTTTACAAGTGTGTTAAATGTTGATTCCTGATGCAGGAATCAAGCAAGCATTTCGCCACCTCTTTCCCTGGCACGTCTCCACCTCACTACTCTCTTATCACCTTAAACACCAGGTCAGACTCTGAACCAGCCCTCTGCTTCACTCTGGTTCTCTTTCCTGAAGCACTGATGTTTATCTGGAGACAATTTCCTGCCTTTGCAGAAAAGTAAAGCTTGTCATGGAGAACCTACAGCGGGCTGTTAATGTTGTTCAGGATATGATTCTTAATCTCAAGATAGCACTTTGTGCAGATAAAACAAATTATATGATTTTACTTTTAAAATTAAAGATGTAAACAGTTTAATCTGCATGTGTCTATTCCAAAAATCATTTTTCAGATTGAACTGAAAAGTGTTTGTAACTACGCAACTAATAAGTCAAGTTTATGCTTCAAATTATTTTGTTATTGGAAGTAGTATGTACATGTTGAAAGCAATCATATCTTTAAGTTCTCATCCTTGTCTCAGATGATAATAATACATTGTTGAGCCACTGTAAAGTAAACCACAATCACAATATCTCTCAGAAAAGTTGTGGATATATATTTCTCCTACAACGTTCAACACCACGTTTATTTTCTCACCTGCAAACTACAGTAGGTCAAAAAACTTTACAGAAATAAATCTTTTTTTTTTTTTTGCTCAAACCTGTGAAAAAATTGTAATTAAATCAACTCTCTTACTTTCTATGTTCTGCATTAATTTACAGAAACGCTGCTGCCACTTCACTTACTCCATCAGATTCCATTTACCACTCAGCTCTGAGATTCATTAAGACTGACAGCTACAACACTCATCAGTGTGTTCTGTATGAAAAAGCTGGTCGACCATCTCTCACAGAGGGGCAACAATAATCACTGGCATCTGTTTATCTTTAAGGCTCTTATGGGAAAATCACCTTTATACATTTTATGGGCCTCAAACAAAAAATGACCTGGGGGTCACTGTGTGTTTTATCTGATCAGGAAGGTGCAGTTAAAAGAAAAAAAAAAACAAAAAAAAAAAAACAACAACATATTTTGTGGGTGATATGAGCTTAAATTTATATCACGAAATTCCATCATGACATTGCAAAAACAAATTCATGAAGATATTTTACTGAAATTTGAAATAAAAGTGTTTGTCTGTGAAGATTCTCATTCATCCAGGTCATGGTATCCAAAGTGTAGTAAAAAAAGTCCAGTTGCCTTTTTTTACTACACTTTGGAAATAAAAGTGTTTGTTTCCATATGAATCTATGTGAAGTTCACAATGAAAATATTTGCTTATGATGAAAAATGTATCCATAAATTGCCAAATCTAACAGAAATAATTACATTTTAAGTGGCACGCCTCATGAAATCAACTCATGAGGCTGCATGTGGCCCGGGGACCACGAGTTTGAAACTGGGTCCGGTTTCCTCCCACATGTCCAAAAACATGCTGGTTAAATGGACACTGTAGGTGTGAGTGAAAGAGTGAATGGTTATTTGTTTGTTATTATATGTTGGCCATGCTATGCGACCTGTACCCCGCCTTTTGCCCCACGTCGGCTGGGATTGGCACCAACAGCCCCATGTGGAGGACAAAGTGTGGACAATGGCTGGATGGATGGATCCACAGCCAGTGTTTAAAAAAGTCACTGGTGCAGTAGCCGTGTAGAGATAAAACTATCACTCCAGGGTTTGTGTCCCAACTTGATGGTTCAAATCTGTTTCTGACCTTGACTGAGATTTGGCAGAACTTAGTGTTCTGCGTATTGTGTAGCTGTTATGGCTCCTCAGTGAGTCGCTCTATTATTGTCGCTGGGATTTTTTTCCTTTTGCCTGTCTGTCTGTGTTTGGGGCTTTGAACCATGAAGAGCATGAGTGCGCGCTAGATGCCTTAAATGCCTGTGCACATAATGCATACTACTGTATTCCTTGTATAAAGAGAGGTCAGTCGCACACGGATACAGAAAAACATGTCTTTTTCTACATTCTTGAGTGGCCTCACAACACTTTTCAATTAAAAAAAACTAATCATTTCAGACATTCCATATTTGACCTGTGTCTGCATCTATTGTGTGCCTTCAGAGCTGCTGCTTTTAAGACACTTTCTGCCCACACTGTTTCATTTCCAATTAGAACAACTGATAAGAAAAAAGCCATGAGAGAAAATGAGTCATCCCGATGACATTGCCTTACGAACAAAGCTGCATTTTGCGTTCGGTGACGAGCGTCAACACCTGAGTTGGAGACACCTCACTTCACAAAGCCTGGGAGGATTGTTCAGTCACTGTGAGACACCGCAGTCATGCAGCAGAATGAGAGCAGCAGTGTCTGCAGCTCCCCTGGGACACAGTACACAACAGAAGGCGTGCTAAATAAGAGCCAGGCCGAGATTAACACTCTGCTTCCTGGCATTTAAGCCCACTGGCGATTTTTAGGAGTCAATGAGAGGGGCAAGATCTACTTAATGCAATAATAACCTTGGCAGGAGGCGATGCCAGCAAGTGAGCACACTTTCCATCTATTTATGGCCACTGAATTTAATTTCACTCTTAACATTTGTGTTCTTCATTTGCTTACTACTTATTTTAACAGATTGCCATCCACAAGGAATCTTTCTCTGTCTCGGTTTTGCAGCAAACTTCCTTATAGATTTGTGCTTTTGCTTGCAAAGAGTGACACTTTTATTAAAAAGAACCTCATTAAAAAAAGTTATACCCAGTATAAATGTACAGTATAAGGCAGGAGTCTGCTTTATGGCCGACCACTCAAGCAAAGCAATGCAGGATTCAGATTTTTAATGAAACAAATGGAGCGTGTGTTACTGCTCATCAGATCAGAGCATCAGCACAATGCCATTGCTCCATCTAGTGGCCCAAATGGTGCAGCACCGATCATGTACTGGGAGTCAGTTTTTAAAGATGAGATAAGGAGGAAATATTGAAGAAAGGTTAACATAGGCTTGGCTGCTGTGTACGTTTTTATTTATAAATTTATTTTTTTTGAATATTATGTCTTCAAGTCTTCCTTTGAATTTCTGTTTCCTCACAGAAATGTGGGAAAAAGGCTTTTGAGTATTCTGCACCTGAAAAAATGAGCTATGGCAGGATTTTTAAACTTTGTATTAAGATGTCACTGTTTTCAACTAGTTATGAAGTTAAATTCCATTTTTTTTTTGTCATTTATGTCTGAAACTTCTTGTGCCACTGCCAGTCTCTGCATCCTTTATTTTGATTTAGAAACGGGGTGAAAAAATGACAGAAGACAAAGACACAATGTATTAACAAAGTAAGCACAAAACAAATGATGATACTGAATAAACACAACAATACACAGTGTGAGCAAAACCTGCCACAGATCTGTTAAAATGGGTTTGAAGTGAATGAGGGTTAAACTTTTACAGTTTTGCATGTGTCTCTCACTTTTAATAGTAAAATTGTTTGTAGTAATATGTAAAATCAGCAGAGACAGAAAATATTATTTTCCAATAAGTGCCTTTTATATGAATTGAATGCAACAGTTTGTCATTCATCACTGCTCCAAATTGTGCAACAATGTGTTCCAAATCTCCAATGATGAATCTTACAGCTCAGTTCAGACAAAAAAGTTTGGTTTTGTAAAAGGAATGTAAAAAGTAAAAGTAAAAACAACATGGAACAAAAGCACAGGGAGATGAACATGAACACACAAAACCAGAGCATTAAAAAACAACAACAGATGTGACACAAACAAACAAACAAACCAGCAACACGAACCAACACAGAGACTAAATACAAAGGAGGGAGGCAGGAAGACAATCCAGAGAAGACAGGACAGGAAGTCATACTAAACAAGATACATACAAGGAAAAACTTCAACATAAAACAGAAAACAAGGAACTGAAAACCAGATAAAACTAAAAGCACACATTTACCAATTTGCTTTTGCACAATAAGCCAGATTTTTGTTAGAAAACCTTTATAACTGTGGAAATTTGGAAATGACTTGTTGAGTGGAACGACGGTGTCGCTTATTGGACTTTATTATGAAAGTGCAGACAGGATTAAAAAAAAAAATCAAGGAAAAGAATTGGAACTAAGAGGGTAAAAACAGACAGTGAGGGATAAAAATATAATCTTGTGGAGATTAAAGCTCTTATTACGAGCGTATAAGTTGATATATGAAGATTGCTTTAAATGTAACTCTTATTTGACCATTCACTTACATTTCCATCTGCTCTCTCTCTCTCTCCCTCTCTCTTTGGAAATAGCCCTTGCACCTGATGTATATTTGTTGAAAATACATCATGGATTAAGACTTTGACCGGACGATCACCTTCTGTTTCCACTGCTCTGCTAAGAACCTGTTAACTCTTACTGTAAGGTCTTAATACTGATCAGACTGGCCTTGAAAAAGTCTTACATTAGGCATCTGGAACACTGCAGATACACCAATAAATCCACATGTCTGAAGCTGATTTTACACATTTCATTGATCCGGAGGATTTGAAGTTGCTCCAGCCTTTTTTAAAGGCTAAAGATTTAAGGACCTCGCTGACTGAAGAAATCTGTGTTTCTGCTGTCCAAGCATCAGTCGTTGAGCCTGTGCAAAGAAGCAAATCCCACTCTCAGTGTCATTTTTTATTTTATTTATATATTTTTTCTTACCTCTGTCGGAAGATTTCCTGCTCCTTCAAGGTCAGAGACAGGTTACAAACTGAGCCGCACTGTCGCCGCGTCTCCCCCCACCCCTCCACACTTCTTCTTAACCAACCACCTACACCAAGTGCACGTAAAAGCCCCCCTGCTGAAGAGAAAAGCCTGTTCCCACATCAAATCCATAAAGTTTACCTTCATTCGGGCTTTCACATAAAAAGAACATTTCCCCGCTGTGCCCCTGCAGAGAGGAAACACTGTAACAAACAACCCTGGATTCAAGTTAGTCCCTCTCAAGAGGGCTTTCTTACTATAATTAATATGGGCTGCACATCTTATGGCTAAAACCCATAACAGAACCTGAGGAGGAGGAGGAGGAGGAGGAGGAACCTGCAAAGAAATGAATCTCCACAGAGTCATATCCCATAATGTGAGGTGTGCTTTACTTGTAGGCAGCGCATGGGATGCATTTATTGTTTGTTTTTATTTAATTCTCCTTTTCATCATCAATCAAAAGCATCATAAAAAGTCCCAGTGCAACACCGGGGGGTTTTCTAAAGCACAGCATGTCACAGTGGACAAGCAGATCTGCTGTGGAGCATCTGCTCAAGGACACCAGGGCGTGACGGCCTCTTTAAGCACTCAGCCATCCTGCTTCAGCACTGATAATACAGTCTTATCATAAGGTGTTATGAAGGAAAAGAAGTTGTTTTCCCAGCATTCGTGTACAACTCCGCTTTATTTATGACTGTTTTCATATTTTGAGTTGCAGCAGATTTAGGAGGTGATCACAATGGATATTAAAAACATTAAGACAGTGGTTTGTCATATAGAAAAATCACTAAATTTAAGTAAAACAAAGCTGTTTAATCAGCTGGAAAACTCACATAAACCGCGTGGGAGCAAAGCTGGAAAGATGAGGCACATTCTGGTTGAAAAAAATCATTTTACATTCATATTGATCGTTGGTAATTAGTCACACTATTGAGGTCTGTGGTTATTATGCAAACTGCCACAAAGCACCCTTAATAATGTAGGATATAGAAAACACAAACTCCAAATCACAGTTTATTTAACACCTACATGGATCAGGTAAAACTTAGGACGGCACAAATAATACGGACTACTAACTCTTCTACATTTAACCTCTGATATAAAGAGGATAAGACAAACAAACTAAACAAATAAAATTACAAAAATAAGATTATAATGAGAAAGCATCATTAAATATTTAAATAAAGAAGCTACAGCACAAAACGCATGACGGATCACAGCAGAAAGGGACGAGGTAACACCTAAAACACAGGTGCACCTACAGAAATGGGGACAATAGGGGAACATACAACTGAAACCAAAAGTTCCACGTGTCTTTTAGCTAAAACAATGGACATGTGGAATTCTAACACGTTTTACAAAATATATTCAGGAAAACAGTCATTGTTTACACAACAAACAAATGAATTACAAGTGAGTACAAATGTTAATCAATTTATGTGCAAATAATTCTTCTGAAGAGAAACATGGACAAGGATGTGCAGTGCGTTAACATTTTAAAAGTGTTTCACTGGGTTGTAAATATTGATAATGTTCACATTAGTAATGTAGGTGAACAAGAGGCAGGCTTTTTATGTTACGTGTTCTAAATAAAGAATTCATTGATTGTATTAATTGTTTTTCTTCCTCAGACAGTCCAGTTCTGACCAGCCGGGTCGCTGTAACCATTCATGTCCTGGACATCAACGAGTTCCCACCAGAACTCTCCAGTCCGTATGAGACCTTTGTGTGTGAAAATGCTCAAACAGGACAGGTATGTGTGCACATTTATTCGTCTTTGTTGCGCCCTCTTACATGTTATTTCACTTTTTTTACATCCCATTTTTCCTGCATTAAGTGGTGTTGATTTATCAGTGAGTTGACACCAGTTCAGGGTGTTGTTTGTTTGGAGGTGGTTATGAAACACTTGGTAAAAAAGGTGTTAAATTGTACCTGAGAGCTGCAGATTCATATAAATGCTGACGAGGAGCCATTGTTGTCAGAGATAAACAGCTGATTTTGTGATGTGTGGAGTTTTAAACTTTCTTTATGTTGAGCTCATAGATTGAAGGTTGTTTTAAAACAAGGTAAACCTCAACATGAATAGTTTGATTCGACAGGGGACTAATCACAAAACCAAAGCAGTGTCTTTAGATCACATGTCACATGTGTGCAATGTGTAACCCTTCTGCGCCTGTAAATTAGCCCCTTAACTGGCATCTATAGGCACTACGATGCGTTATGAGGGAACATCTCCCCTGGCAATCTGTCAGATTACTGTGGAATCCTCGCCACGTTGAGGATGTTCCTCTGCTCTTCAGGTCTCTTTCAATCAAACCAGC
The DNA here is from genome assembly GCA_016785285.1 of Brachirus orientalis. NCBI lineage: Eukaryota > Metazoa > Chordata > Actinopteri > Pleuronectiformes > Soleidae > Brachirus > Brachirus orientalis. Next base: position 1,446,618 of record JAFBJR010000027.1, read on the forward strand.
GGCTGCGTCCTGCATTTGAAGGCATCACTGTCTTTACTTCTGTTTTCAGCCGTTAACTTTAAGTCAAGGCACTTGTAATGGAAATGGAAAGAGAGGCCATCTTGATGCTGGAAATCTTATCAAATATAACTATTTAGCATTTTTGTGAAGGACCTGGTAATATAATCTTTGGTTTAGTTTAAATAATTAAACTAAACAATTATTGTGTAAACCAAAACTGTGATCTTTTGTTTCCCGGACTCCGTCAGGGTTACAGTTTTTACACTGAACACAAGTTTTACAAGAGAGGATGAATTCAGTCATAGAATCGCCCATTTCTCAGTGAAGAAAATGTCCATAATCAATAGTAGTGCACATTTTGATTCATGCAAACTAGTTTCTTTTAATATATTGTATAGCTGTTTTTAAAGATTTTTAATCGTTACATCATTTATTATAGACCACAGATCCTCTGAGAGTTGGGTCAGGATTCAAACTCTGACCTTCTTGCTGTGAGGCAACCATTGTTGCATGATTTGGTAAACTACTGTCACAAGTCAAAAAAAAAAAAAACAAAGGCACTCATTTCCTCCTCTTGGTACTTATATTTTTAAATATTTACTCTTAATTAGGGCTGAAGCTAACAGGTTTTTTTTTTTTTATAATTAATAAAACTGATTATTTTTGTCTGTAAAATGTCAGAAAATGTAAAAAAATGTTGCTCTGTGTTTCCCAAACCTGGAAATGATGATGTTTTCAAATTTCTTGTTTTTTCCACAAACCAAATGATTCAGTTTTAATGATTTCTTTGTTATATGGAGCAAAAAAAAAAAACCCCTGAAAATATTCACATTTAAGAAGCAGAAAAAATAAGAAAAGTTGTTTTAATTATTGAAAAAACACTCTGATTAACTGATTATGATTGCCAAATAGTTAATTATCCATTTAGTAACTGTTTAATAATTACTTAATTGAATAGATTTGCAGCACTAAGCTTTCTCCAGTCTTTCCACAACATGATTCCAGTATGTGTTGTTAACAAATTTAATGATGATGTTCAAGGCTGTTTAAAGATGCCAAAAATCTAAAACTGCAAAAAACAAATCTCCTATCTTGGTCACGGATCTCAAACTCAAATGACCCCAGGACCAATCGGCATCTTCTCTGGTCAGGAGTGAAGAAAACAAAAAGTCCAACTTTTTGAGGAAAAAAAAAACAACAGTTCAGTCAGAGTGGGCGAAATAATCTTAAAATTATATCACGACAACATTTAATCGAATTTCAAAATAATAGTTGAAAGGTTTTGATATGGAACAATAAATGAATGTATTTGTGGTGCAAAATGAGTCTGTCCATTTAAAATTAGACAAAAATAAGTAACTATAACTTAATATTAAACCGTACAATACAGGGACATGACTCGACTTGAGAGAGAAAAAAGACTGTGAAGAGAGTGACGTAAAGTTAGAAAAAGGTCAGAGCTGTGGGGAAAAAAGATACAACAGGAATATTTTTATATTTTATCATCGACTCTTCTCTACACCCGGACTGGTCAAGTGTGAAATGGCACAAAGGAAACATACAACACCACTTAATAATTTGTTGCTCTTTCTTTAATGTGTTTCTCCTCCAGTTTTGTATAAAGCCACATTCGAATGCTAACTGCCTGAATCAGTTTGTTCTTCTGCTATAATTGCATTTACATTTGCAGCATTTAGCCTGGCTCTCTTATCATGCTTAGCTTACAATGCAGCCAGCTGAGTGCAAAAGCAGAACACACTTAAAAAGCCATTTCCGTGCACAATGGCAGCAGATAATACAGGGTTACAGCAGCAGACGCGGCTCCACTTGTGATCGAGAGGAAGTGGGAAACATGTTGGAGTGCAAGAGAAGGAGTTTGTGCATTTGTGCACTAATTAATGTCGCAATTAGATTATGTGACAAATCCTGTTGTATCAAAAGCTGTCAAACACTGTGGCTCAGTATGTAGCAACAGTGCTACAAGTGGAGAAAATAATAGTAATCTTACATAATTTGAGTCTAAATAGTGAAAAGAAAATTTTATTTGTTTGACTTATGGATTGTTTATTGTCTGTTTTTTTCTTTCTGTTCTTTTTGTGAGTGGATATTAGATGTTTGTGTGTTGTTGACTTCTACATACATACATATGTGACTAAAAAGCAACAAAAAAAAGAGAATTAGATATTATTATGTGTAGTCATAAAACCAATTTCAGTTTAGAGTATGGTTACTAAACTGAGATTATGTACATATTAGGCCTGCAACTGATTATTTTCATGATCGGTTAATCTGTCGATTGTCCTTGATTAAAAAAAGTAATCGTTTATGTCCATAAAATATCATTGTTTCTCAAACCTGGAAATGACGATGTTCTCAAATGTCACATTCTGTCCACAAACCAAAATGATTCAGTTTTAATGATTTCTTCGTTATATGGAGCAAAGAAACCAGAAAATGTTTACATCAAAATATATAAAAATAGTTGACTTTGTTTCAGCTCTAGTACATATATAGTGCCTATAAATTAGAGGTAAAATATAGAAATAATCATTAATTCATTCATTTTAATTTGGGTTACACGTGTTCTTATGAGTTGAGCACATTAGAGGTTTGAAACTAATTAAATGTATCATAATAATAGTAATAATAGTAAGAAAGGATGGCTGGAATGAAAGCCTGGACACTGGTCTGATGAAATGAAAAACACAGTTTAGTTGGAGGTAATGTTTGACTGGCACAAGCTATTCTTTCTGACATAATTGGTTCGCAGTTAAAAAAAAACACGGTTAAGTAATAACACAGAAATGTTATTGTTAGATATAGAGCTCCAGATTGAGTCATCACGGAGCTAATTTGGTTGCAGGAAAATCAATAGTGTGAAGTGTACACCTGCTGCGGGGAACACAACAAACACTCATCACACCTGGTGTCAGTTTTACTCGCCTTGTGGGAGTTTTATTCAAATACTGAGAGGTGAAAAAGAGCAGGAGCAACACGGTCAGGTTGATGTAACAGAGCGTGGGGCCTGATTCTGATTACACTGGATGGCCTGATGCCACGTTTACATGTCCGACGCCGATATCTTTGTCTTTTTACGTCTTTTTGAACTACATACATTTATGGAGAAAACAGACAAAATTATTTGTCAGAAAGTTGCTCCTGCTTTTTAATTTCTTTTTTTTTTTTTACAGGTTGCATCTGATTTTATGTTGATGATTTTGACCAATATTGGACCAATACTGAGTATTGTATCAGCTCATCCCTGAGATAATGACTCATGAGTTTCTGTGTGTGAGGGCAGGATCTAGGATCAGGTGAAGGACAGACTGGTAGCACAGTTAGTCCCTCCAAAGAGCTACGAGACCTTTGGGGAGGCGGAGTATAAATCCGTCAGCAGTCTGCTACGGAGGAGGCTGAGTCAGCATGTCTGTGCAGAGCAGAGCGGAGGCAAAGCAAAGAGTCAGCTCAGTGTTGGTTCAGACAACTCACTTACCTTTTATTGACTTTTCTGTTGGACTGATCGAACTGCGTCTCTTTGTCCTGTTTCATAGTGATATTTCATTCTGTGCTTAGGACAGATGCACTGTGAGAACATCAAACTGTTTACAACGTTTTCATCAGCCACAGAAGTTTTGAATTAACTCCATCAAACAGTTTTTATTTAAAAAAAAAAAAGTAAATCAGAAAATTTCAATAAGTTATCGATGCCATGCAATAGCAGTTCACTGCAGCAGCGACATGTCTGACATGGAGTCACCTGATTCTTCTGCTTGGTGTTAATTTTCTAGTACAGGTATTCCCAAACCTAAGGATGTTTTGACCAATTTTATATTTAAATAAAACACATCAACCAAATCTTAAAGCACAACTCTCATGAACACATAAGGGTGTAAAAAAAAGAAGGTTGTTGGTTAGAAACCTGGTGTTTCTGTGTGGCGATTATGACATGCAGTTTGAATTTAAAGTGAAAATGGTTTGTGTATTGGCCCTGTGATTAGCTAATATCAGGTTGAAATGGTATGACCCTCAAACAATAATGGGTATAAATACTCAACAAAAAGTCAGATGTGGAAGAAAGTCAAATTTAAATAGTAGAACGTTTATTTGAATACTCAAATATCTGTAGAAATATGACACAGCACAGCAAGAACCACCAGAAGTTTAACTATAACCTTTACATTTTCACCAATTTTATGTCATTTTTTTCCTAATAGGTGATTCAAACATTTGGTGCCAAAGACCAGGATCTTCCTCCACCTGGACAACAGTTCTCATTCAAATCACTGAAGGAAGATTTGAAAAACAATAAGAACTTCACTATTCGGGACTTTGGAAGTAAGTATCAGCTTTGTTTTAGTGCCATAACTGTTCATTGTGTGCCGGTTATCTCTTGTATTTCTTATCCAAACTCTGCACGGCACACAGTGGTGTGTCTTTGTCAGTCACCTGTCAAGTGACATGTTGGACAGTTCTGTGATTAACAGACAGATTAAAAAAATATATGTACAATATAACCATAAACTGGTTTAATCTGAAGAGACTATGAGGTTTTTGACCATAAATATTATTTAATTTATCTAAGTACATATCAGTAATATCGATATTTGGTTCGAAAAGACCATTCTATGTAACCATTCTTTAACTACAGAAGAGTGTAGTGGACCATCTAGTGGTTCACAAGTGGAACTTCATTGTGGGTTTGCAGAAGTGTGGGTGAGAATGTTTGAACAAAAGGTTTAATAAAGTTTTGACTAAGCTGAATAAACCACACAATTTAATCAAAGTGTTGATTAGCAACTTTAAGATGACAAACACAATATTTTTGCTTTGGGAAAGTTCTAAAAATGGTTATATGAGACCGAACACTGAAGGAAGTTTAAGCATAAGTAGTGAGACCATGTCATGTGACATGAGCATATGCCTCCATAATGTATGTGCTGGCCAAGCCCTTTGAAGTCTAGTTAGGAAAAAGTGGGACATGGCAGGATGCAGTCAGAGAAATTAATGCGTTCACTCTCCTTGACAAGCCCCGCTATGAATCTCTGAGCCTGTTTTACCTTTTGGACACACTGTCTTGCAGTTTCCTTGACTGTCAGAAGCCCCGCAGGTACACAGTCTCCAGATCTGATAGGCAGGGACAGGAAATGGAAACGCCGCAGGCATGGTGGACAGGTTCAGCAACAAGAGGTGGGGAGAGTGAGGGAGCACAAACCAAATCGCAGCTGTGCACAAACATGCGAGGTGTGCGAAAACGCCTGCCCTCCTGTCTCGAATATGTGCCGAACTTTGTCAGTGGAACAAACTGGTTTTGACAGGGTCAGACTGAAGCAGGCAGGCCCAACCTGACACGTTCCCTCGCTCTGGTATTCATTGTTGACCTCCAGTCCGCTCGCTGTCCTGACGCCTCAGGCCCTCTCCCAAAGTTGTTCCCTTTTTTTAATACAAAATCTATCATTTTTCACATGCTGTTTCTCTGCATTGGCACTTCGGGAGCTAAAAATCTACTTCAGATTCAAAGTTGTCAGAGTGAAGGTAGAGGTAAAATCATATGAAAATTGATGTAGCCACCACTCATTTATTTTCAAAAAGGACTGCATTTGAATGGAAGTTTGTGGGAAAGTCAAGTGAGTTTTAATTCTCACTTAAACATTTTCCTGAGGACTTAATGGTTTTAGCTCTTCTTCAACAAAACATGATGACATATTTGTAAATAACGCTTCAGTTTAGCAGAAAATACGATAAAGTATGAGCATATGAGCGGACACCAGTGTGATTAAACGTTTGTACCATCTGATTGGTGCTTGGTTCCGTCTGTGATTTGGCATAAAGTCAGTCAAATCGCTAATATTCAACCTTCACAATTGGACTTTGTTTTGGAATGGGAAAAAAATACTTCCAATTTTAAATAAGTGTGTTTAAAATTCTGGGGCTCAGAGAATGATGTGTGCCATATGTGGTAGGGCTCAGCACAGTTTGCAACAAAGAGCTTTGATATGTTGCTGCTGTTTCAGAGACACATATAACAAAACTGTTTCCCTCTCTGTCTTTGACCAATAGTGTTGAAATGTAGCTCAGAGGATTTTCTGTGAACTTTCTGTGAAGTTGCACACGGGCCGAGTATTTTCTCCTGCTTTGGTCGGCACTTGCTCTAACCTGTGTAGATCAGGGAATCAAAACTTGCTGCACAGTTTTCACACAAATGTATAAAATCCTTTAAAAAAAAAAAACGTGAGTCAGCATAAGTTGTTATTTCCCCCTTGTTTTCCTTCTTCTAGATAACACAGCTGGAATTGTAACAAAGCGGAGTGGCTTTCGGCGGCGTTTACAGGAGATCTATTTGCTTCCCGTGGTGATTGAAGATAATGGCTACCCACCTAAAAGCAGCACAGGCACACTGACCATTCGAGTGTGTGGGTGCGAATTAGACGGATCCCTGTTAACCTGCAGCGCAGAGGCCATCTTCCTGCCTGTGGGCCTGAGCACAGGAGCTCTGATTGCCATCCTTCTGTGTATCATCATCTTATTAGGTGAGACTTGTTGCCTCCTGGCTTGAAAACAATGTTCATTTTGGTTTTGCAGTTCCCAGGAAACCCTCAGCCTTCTGCTATATTTATATTATCAGCCACATTGTTCAGATCTGAATCAATTCTGCCTTGATTCCAGATTGGATTTCATGGCTCACATTCTTAATTACAAGTGTCTTGCATTTGACCTTATTGTAAGCATGACTGTTCCTCTGTGCAGACGAACAACAGCAGAAAGTACCGTATTTGTGAGACCACTTGATATTGAACCTGAAAATAGGTCGGAAATTGAAGCTATAACAGTGACATTGTGGGTTAAATTAGCTCTATTGTGTTATGGATTGATTCTTCCATTCTGTCAGTACTGGTTGATTACGTCAGTGCTCAGCACATGATTATAGTAAAAAAAAAAAGCCGCATGGATTCTGATATGACGTCCTCACTATGGCTGGTCTCGGACCACATACAGTGCATAGGTGACACAAGTCAGATTTTATTTAACAATCACATTTCTCCGTCCACGCAGCCCTAAAAACATTGATTTCTGTTGATGTGACTCAGATCCAGTTATGAGTCACTGTAGCCTGGATCTGACCCCAGCCTCCATCCCTACACCTGACAATTTGCTGGATGAAATGTCTTTTTTCTGAAAAAATATAAGAACAAGATATTACACTTTAATGGCTCCAACTGAGTCTGTGCAGTGTAAATACAGCGTCTCATTTAATTTCCAGAACCATATGATGTACTCAGTGCTTTTAACATTGCAGTAGATGTGGCAATTGTTTTACCAATGTCTATAATTTTTCAGTTGTTATGATTATAAAAGCATGCCGGGAGTAGTTTAGAGCTGGAATTAATAACGTTTTTATCATTTTGACATTTAAACTTGTAATGACTAATGTCATTTCTATTGGTCCCCTATAAGCCCACATTATTCTGTTGGCTCTATAGTAGAATGACGACTCTTTTATGTTTTTAAGCGGGAGTGCTAATTATGTCACAACACAACAACAGCAGCTTTGCTGCCATTTCTTTACAACAATGGAATCTTAACAAAGGGAAAAAATGTCTCTGTTGTCTCTTTAAATCTTCCCTGGTGCTGGTCCCAGTTTTTAAATGCCGATTATCTCGGAAATGTGTTGGAAACATATCATATCTAGATAGATAATGTAGGTTTTAACTTCTAATCTATTTTCATTTAGCTGTGCTCCAATTTCTGACAGCACCTGACTTCAAATGTACGCTGTTTTCACCATCAAAGCCGTGCTGACATCTCTCTCTGGGAGTGTCTGCAGTTAATTACAGAGCTCGTAGGATCTTACGTCATTCACTGAGACATTTGAGATCGGAGGGAGGATCACTTGGCCCTATAAACTAAATCCGGTTTTGCTGCCCCGTGGCAGCTTCCTTGGCTTTTATGGCACATTTCCCACAAGGTCACAGTTGTAAAACCCCTCTTTAATTCGCTGCCATTAATGTCCAAACTCATCTGCATAGCGTGGAAGAAGTAAATGTAGGTTTATGGCATCGTTTTCTAAATTATAAATGTGGGTCGGTTGTTAAGGAAGGTCTTGTTTTACAGTGGAAGTCAAGAGTAGCCATGACCTTTGAATTGAGCTGTAATTAAATTTCCCTTTGTCTAATATGTGGCTTTAAAAAAGAGCCATCAATGCAATTTCAACCGTAGCTCAATATGAATCACCTTTACATTAATTCTAATGTGAAATATCGGCTTGGTTTAATATGTAAGGAGACACATTCATTTGTAGTGCTGTCCTGGTTAACTTCTACTGAGATATGATGTTTGCAAAGCTCCAAGGCGACTCACACCTTGGGGCGAGGCTGGTGACAAACTGTCACGCAGTCCCCGAGGAAGAAAATGGCGGGAAAAAAGTCACAATGCTTGCAGATAAAATTTGCATAAAGCCACTTAGTTCCTGTGCAGGATTTGTCAGGATGACCCAGTTGTCGTCGTCCTCCTGTGCGGAGAAATGATGAGGTAGATTAAATAGACCAGCACAGAGGCTTTCATCTCTTTGCTTCCATACTGATGTGGTTTGGCTGCAGCCATTGACTGTCTGTATTGAAGCTGCGTCCTGGTGCGCTGCTGTACTGTGAAGGCGCCACTAGGGGGAGGTGACACACTATCTTTACACAGGTAGGTAAATACTCAGAATGAGGAATGAAGAGAGTGAGAATGAGGGAAAAATTAAAGTATAGAGACCTTCTTGAGGGCTTTTTCAGTCTCCGCGTATGTATTGGACTCCTTTATTCGAATGACTTCAGTTTTATTCTGCCCATTGCTCTTCCGTTGAGATGTAACTGTATATTAAAAAGAACCCAGAGGGGAAAAAAAAAAAAAACCCTGTCAGATTTTACTGCATTTTTCTACCAAGGAAGGAGACAGAGAGAGGGACGCAGACAGGGAGACAGACAGAGGGAGACAGATTGCACTGACAGGAGAAAGGGCGAGGAGGAAATTCATTGTAACATTACGTGTTAGAAATCACACCATACTGTGCTACTGTGCCCAAAATATGCACAACCTCATACCACCTCTGAGGAGATGTGTGCTAAAACAGTAAACAGTCATTTTGGTAGGAAAAACGTGCCCCTAATGGTGTTTACAGTTATTATGCTGCCACTGCACATTATTTGCTGTGTGCTACAAAATTAAAATATACATTCTGATGCATTTAGTGCTGCTATTATTTCAACAGGACTTTCTTTTCTGTATTTCATTGTGAAGCAGGTGCCACCTATATAGATGGTCACTTTATTAGGCACACATGACACCTAATTAAGTAGCAGGTGTGGCACCTGGTGTGGTCGTCTGCTGCTGTAACCCATCTGCTTCATCAGAGATGTTTTCAGAGATGATCTCATGCATAACTTGGTGTAACAAGTGGTTAATTGGGTTACTATTTTGGAACCATTTTGATAATTCTCCTCTGACATCTGTCCGTCCTGGAAGAAGGATCCCTCCTCTGTGGCTCTTCCTGAGGTTTCTCCCATTTTTCCATGTACAGGGGTTTTTTGTGGAGTTTTCAATGTGAGGGTGTAAGGATAGAGGATGTCCATTGCTGTACAGACTGTAAAGCCCTTTGAGGCAAATTGTGTTTGTGATGTTGGGCTATATAAATAGAATTGACTTGACTTGACATTTGGCATCAACAGGGCATTTGTGCCTAACACACACTGGATATTTTGTCTTTTGCTGACCATTCTGTGTCACCCTTGACATCATTCTGAAATACTCCGTACCGTGCCATGTTTGATCAACATTACATTAAGTTTAGCTATGGGTTTACCATTTTACCTTAATGTTTACTAATTAGCATGGCATGAATAACTGTGAATGTAATATGGTGAAAATGTGTTTTTGAAAAGTAGAACACTTAATAATCTATGTTAACCAAGATAGTGCACTAAATGTTGATTCAATGTTGAAAAACATGAAGACATGCACATTTGTGCCAAGTTTAATGGCATCATCATTAATGGAAGCCAAACCAAAGTGACTCACTGACTTACATCAGTGCATTCTCTTTTTATCATTTTATTATTATTATTATTATTATAATTTTTTAATCCCATTTTATATGACACCTGTCATCTAAAAAAACAACAACTAAATACTGTGAAAACATTGTAACCTAAATAGCTTCAAATCACCACTGTCATGGTGATTAGGAAGTCAGGCTTCATTACAGGTAGTGTTTGAAGTCATTTGTGTCTGTCAACAGCGCTCTAACATGTAATTCTCTTGATTTGGTCCTTCAGTCATCGTGGTCCTCTACGTGGGCCTGAGACGGCAGAAGAAGAAGGAAACTCTCATGTCGTCTAAAGAGGACATCCGCGACAATGTCATCCACTACGACGATGAAGGAGGGGGCGAGGAGGACACGCACGCTTTTGACATGGGAACACTTCGTAATCCCAAGGTTGTCAAGGAGAACCTGTTCCGCAGGGACGTCAAGCCTGAGATGAGGAGGAATCCCAGGCCGCCCGTCTCTCAGGACAGCGCCGACATCCGAGACTTCATCAGCCAGCGTTTGCAGGAGCACGACGTGGACACCTCAGCTCCTCCGTATGACTCGCTGGCCACGTACGCGTACGAGGGCGATGGCTCTGTGGCCGAGTCGCTCAGCTCCATCGATTCCCTCGCTATAGAACTCGAGGAGGATTATGATTATGTCAATGACTGGGGGCCCCGCTTTAAGACATTGGCAGGGATTTTTGGGGAACAATCAGAAACTCAGTCGGACTCAACGACCACAGAGAACAAACACTGATGTTATTCACAGACTTAAACAAGCAAATATGTAACAATGTTCTTTCAGTTCCATGTTTTAACATGGGTCCCCCCCCCCACTTCATCTGTTCTCATGTTTTCTCACTGTTTTCTGTTCTAATGTGTTTCTTTACTATGCTCAGTCCCAAATTGTAAACAACGTGGGAACATGTGGATTAGATGAGCAAAGCAACCATTCAATTCTCTTTATATTGAATGTTGTTTCTTGTCTGAGACTTTAGTTTCCTCCTGGGGAAATACACATACACATGGAAATGTTGTCATTTCCTACAGCATCCTTATAAGTGCCTGAATATAATTGTTCTTTCACTTGCTGATTCATATACAGATCCAGTGTTGATCCTTATAGAACCCCATATGAGTCATTCAGAATACAGTACTATGCTGAGACTGACATCTACGAAGACCAATGTTGACCCTGCGGGGACAACAAAGTGGCCTGATTTGGCCAAAGATGTTTTGAATGTTATTTATTCTTTATTTATTTATTGGCTGATTGAGTTTTATTAGAATTTTTTGTGTATTTATCTATTTATCTCTCCGTCATCTATCTGTATTTTTATTTTTTTGGAGACACTCGAGTAAATTTTGTAATTAATCAAGGCCCACATGAAAAATGTATGTTTCTGTTAGGTGGGTCCTGTGAATAGACTTGTACTAGAGTTGTAAAAAAGATGAATAACTAGGGCTAAATACAGCAGTTCAGTCATGTAATAAACACTGTTTTCTTAAATAAACCACACTTGGACAAAATGTGTCCTGTGATAATTGGAGCCAATTCCATCTGACACTGGGTGACAGCCTATTACAGTGTCGAAATCCATAATCCTTTTTTTGCAGAAGTCACAGAAAACCCATGAAGACACACACTAGGATTCAGTCTCCAACTGTTTTTTTGACATGTCACTCTCAATTTTCTTCTCCCAAGTCTTTTCTCAAAGTATCCCAAGTATTTTCTCAAGCTTTCTTCACACCTATCAACAAATAACTGCTTTTAAGGGGAATGATTTCAAATGTTTTTCTTTGCTAAGTCACAATGCATTCAGTTAGGTACCAAAATGTGCCACTTTCCTCAGCAATTGAATGGAGTGGCTGGAAGCTTTTTAGCCATGGTCTGCTGATGATGTAATGGACAGCCTGGAGGGAAACCAGAGCAGCCAGTGACAGACAACACAGAGACCCTACCAGTGAATGTGAAGACACCCTCCTGTCATGCTTCTCTCTCCATTTACATTCAACAGGTAGACCCAAAGGCTGAACATGAGTAAATGTGTGCTGATTCATTTGAATAGACATTAAGTGAGCAATAATGAAGGTGACACAAGTTACCTTCCAATGTTATACTGGAAAAGTAGAAGATAGATGATAGTTATAGTGCAATAAACACCATAGCTCAGTTGGATCCAACAAAAAAATACAGGCAATAGTTTTTTCAAATGTGATATTTTAATTTCCTCCCATTTTATACCACATTGCTTTATCTTTTTGGTCGTGTTATAGCAATCAATCCTAGATAAACTGGCACCAGATTTCACATGGAGAGGTTTTTCACTTTCACAGGAACTCCAACACAGCATAATCACTTCCATGGTGTTGTTTTGTTTCTGGCAGGTTTATGATATAACAATCAAAGCATAAGTAAAAAACTAACAAACCAAACACTAGACCTAAAAAACCCTGAACATATTGTTGTCTGAATCAATTTTGCTTGACCATCTTAAAGTAATTGAGTTGGATCAGTTTATTTATAAGTTAATTTATTTGGTTTGGCTGACTTTAGCATAATTTAAGTGGGTTGGTCCAACTAGTTTTTCTTTGGCAAATTATATGCTAATAATTGAAGCTGAACCAGCTAAAGTACTTTAAGATAGACTGGCTAAATGGCATAATACAGAGAGCCATTTAATCATGTGGAAATGGTGATTTAAATAAGCTATTACTAAGTGTTTCTTTTGCATCTAAACTCTGAATAGGTGTGTTTCAACAATGTCTACAGTCTACACCACTAAAAGCGTGTTTTTAATAAATATCTGTGAAACTATACATTCCCCTCAGCCTCAGCTGCACAGTGTGCAGGTCATCTTGGTGAAAAACAGTCTTTCTGTGGCGTGACACGAGGTTGCGATCACTGTATGCCTTCCTGCTGCTTCATGGCCTTTCCCCAGACACACCATTTCCACAACACTTATGACTCACCCAGTCTAGTGGATTTTTGGCTGCACAGACAGACCAAACAGAGACATCAGCACCAACAGTGAGGAGAAGGAGGAGAAGTGGGTGTGGGAGTGAAGGGTAGGTGGGTGGTGGTTGCCATCTTGTGCATAAACATGAGAAAACTGGCACAGTTAAGCTCAGAAGGGGAGCGACTATCACAACAGGCCAAAAGGGAAAAAAAGTGATGGCACTGATACTGTTTATGCTGGATCTGCTTCAACCCTCGCTGCTTTAGTAAACAGCTCTGTCCACTCTGCTCTCCACACTCTTGACTGCCACTTTTCTCCACTGTGACTCAATGTCCCCTGCTTTGCAACTTATTTATTAATAATTTAATCATAACAAGAAGTGCTGTCTACCACAGGAATAAGACAATCAAGACAGCGTTTGTCAATACTTTACTTTGCGGCACGGACAATTTACTGAGCTTAAAAACTGATGGCAGCATTGTTGGCTTGTGAACCATTGTGTTTTTGCAGCGGTTAATTTCGGAGCGATACAAGTCTGCGTCAGCATGGCTGTCATGTTTCAACAAAGACGTGTTGTCTCGGCACAGTTTTGAATAAATCCCATCTTTTGTTACTGGCACTGAACAATTAGTTTAGACTCCAATAGAAGGAACACACAATACACCAATTTTATTATTAGTTCTCCGTTTGCCATAGAAATGTACCTCATTTTCTAATGAAACCCTATGTAGTGCTGCTTCATTTATACGTATTAAAGTGCTGATACATGTGGGTGCTTTAATTAAAAACAGTCACTCTGCATTAGTTTGCATCCAAGGCTCTTTCCTGAGAAGGATTATGTGTGTGAAAATAAAGCTGCCATGGCTGCTTCGTTTTTATTTTTTATTTTTTTTTATTTTTTTAGCAGAAATATGCTGATCTGATATGAATAATGCTGCATATACTTGTGGCCACTATCCTGTGTTAACCCTGATAATTATGTAGCAGCACTGGTGACTGCCCTTGGAGACAGTGGTGGATAAGTAAACACAGCAGAGTGTTCAGCAATGTTGTTAACAAATGGAGGAAAAAATAATTATTCCAAATATGCATTTGCACATAGATGACAACAGGGCTGGCCCAACACTTTATGGGGCCCTAAGCAGAATCTGATTTTGAAGCCCCCTCACTCCCTCCCACCACCTCAGAGTCAACTGACACTTATTACTGATCTAAATTTATAATTATAAATTACATTATTATAGTTTTTTTCTTTTACACCAAATCAGTGTCACAGCAGTAAAATCACAAAAGTGGGCTAGAATTCATTTGCATGTTCATATTCAAGGTGAACAGCAGACATTGCATTTGCTGTAAACAAATTAACCAGTTTAATTGCCTTTGTTTTGAAAACAGATGTGCATATGTGTCAACGTACTGTAATTGGAGATAAACACTATATGGATTTCTAAAGATATTTACTGTAGATTTCTTTAAAAATGTTTTTAGTCCACACTTTATTGGGCCCCCCCGGTGATCAAGGGGCCCCAAGCAGCTACTGTTTAGTTTGCTTATGCCTTGGGTCCAGATATTGTGACTCTAATCACATTAAAGTGTTGGGGAGGGAATTGCAAGGTTACTCATGATACAATGCGCGGCAATTACACGAGTCAAATCAATAGCAGCTTAAATTGGACTTAAAGTATTTTATTGAATTTTAGAAAATAGTGAAAAATCAATACTGTATTACTTTCCAGTAAAATTGAAAGTTGGGAGGGGGAAGTAGCAGATCCTCACATTTTGAAAAGCTGGAGCCTTAATCTTATTTAAACAAAGAATAGTTGATTCAGTTAGTGCAATACTATTTATTTCCAATTAAAGAGATACTTTTTTCTCTTAAAGTATTAGACATAATATACAGGTAGATGCATTTAAACACATTATATCCTGTTATTGCATATTTATACAAACTGTGTCCTTGTTTGTCAAAACAAACAACACAAACATTCTGCAATAAACAGTATATTAAATGACAATTATACTGCTTCTGAGCATTGTATTTTCATTAAAATGTAAATTAAAAATATTTAAAATATGTGCCATCAGCTAATTGATGATTGCATATCTCCTGGGTCACTTTCCAAATAATACTGTGCCCCACCCTTAATCAAAGAAATAAGAAAAGTTCTATTATGTAAAATGTCGACATTTTGTTAACACCGCATGGAATTCTAAGCTTGATTTGCAGGAAACAGTTCCATAAATGTTTGCAGTATGTTGGTGCTGAACCTCATTCAAGTCAAAAAATGTGCACTCTTTCCATTGGTGACTCAAAACCACAGATGACTCTGTAAATTGGAGGTACATGCTGCACAGCTCATTGACTTGGAAATCACTTAAGAAGACACGGCAACCAAAAATACAACCCTGCATCTGGGATTACACTCACAGAAGAGGGTGAAAAAAGGCACTCAGTGGATAAAACACATTGTATTTTCCCTTTGAGGGTATTACATCCAACTCCAGCTGCAAAGCAAAGATTTTTAAATCCACCCTTGATGTTGCAAAGTCCAAGAATTTTAAATATGTCTTTAGTGTTGCTGTTCTTCAGCGTCATTCTCTCAGGGATTGAGTCAAAAAGTTTGCTTTGGAGATGCATTATTGTTTATTTTTTTATGCTCAGCAGGATTAAAAGTTGCTCTAAAGAATCCACAGAAGTGAAAACCTGAGATTCCATGACTGTCCTTATTTATGTTCAAAAGCTTGTGACTCATCGTTGTTTTTTATTATTAGGTGACCTCTAGCACCTTGTGACAGGAGCAACGGAGGAACTGAGGTAACTGAACATTACTCCTTTAAGTCAAGACGGTTTCACAGTCTACACGTTTGTTGCAACCATGACAACCACGATGTTCATGCAACTTTAAGGAATTAGTTATTTTAAACCAAAATTGGGAGCTTTTTGAAGATACAGTGATGATACAAAAGAGGCTAATCAGAAAGATTAAGTGCTCAAATTAAGTGCTCTTGAAAAGTGCACCAGTGCTTTTCAGAGGATAAACGCAAAAGTAAAACAAAGTGCTTTGTCTCTGTAACAAAAAGAAAGAAAAGTATTCATTCATTCATTTATTCCATACAGAACTATCTTCCATTCTAGTTCTTGCCTACCTGAGTGAAGATGAAATAAATGTATGGTTTTAGCAAAGTAAAGTTATTATTCTGTCTCTGTTTGACCTTAATGAATTTTTAAAGCTCCTTCTCAGCTTGTTTTTGCTTTTGTCTTGTAAAGTTTTGTGAATTACATCATATAAAGTGAAAATGATTTATTGATTGGTGGACCGATGAATGGATTAACTGACTGATTTTCATTTGCTTAATGTAATGTTCATTCTACTCAATACAGAATTATTAGGAAGAAGCAGCAGTACTTTTTTGCATACACAGCAATTGATGATAGTGAATTTGACCTCTGCCCTTCCCAGGATTTAACCGATGACCTTATGGTTACGAGCCCAATTCCCTTTCTCTCCTCTTGGCCATGGGCTGCACAGGAAATGCCTGGGTTTCTGCATCTCTGCTGAGTGTGATGCTCGTTTCCATTTTCTGAATCAGGTAGTAAAATTGTTCCTTTTTGAATTGTGAAAATAATTGTCTTTTGCTCACCATGGTCTTTGCCAGTTCATTAACCACAGAGAATCAGCTCCTTTGTTCCCCACTAAACCAGTTAGGGGCCATTTTGTTCCAGTGCTATGTCTTAACGTGTATGTAGTAAATGCATGACTTGAACTCGTCATGCTCACTCATCCAGTCGCCCACATGTGTACTTTACTCACATGAGCAGAGGCTGTTTCCTGTGCAGCGTCGGCCCCAAAGAATTGTACGTGATATAGTAAAAAGCTGTGTGAACTACCTGGTGAAGATGATTAAAATAAAATTATATTTGTCAGGAATATTAATCTACTTGGCTTACCATCCAAATATTTACCACAGTGTTTTGCCTCTCAGTAAAACCCTGAAAACTCCTGATAAAATTAAAGGATTAGGTTTAAGAGTCAGACATTCACGATGCTTGAAGCTGTTTTTTCCAACTTTTTGGACTCATTTGTTAATTTCCAACTCATTAAGGCACTAAAGAACAGCACTGAGATAATCCGAAATGCAACGCTTCCCAGCTACAGAGGCAGATGTTGGAAATCCAGTCTGCACGTTCAAGAAAATGAACTACAGCTGCTGTGAAAGCTTTGATAATGTTTATCTATTCCATTTACTGCAGAAACAAAAGTGATTTAGCATAACAAAACTTGAAAAGATTTGACCACAGGTCTATGAAATGGAGGAGATTATTGATTAACACAGTAAACCTCTGCCAAGCCTTCAATCAACCTTTAAATCTGTTATTTTAATAAAAGTCATTATTGGGATTTGTTACCCGTCCAACAAATGTCAAATGATGACACCAGTATTTAGTTTAAGTTTAGCTTGAACCCTGGAATCTTTTAATTGTAACTGAAAAGGAAACTACCTGCTTAATCTCTGAATATTATGTATAAAATATAAGAAGTATAATTAAGGAATAACCAAGTCAACAATTCTAGGCAGACTTACTTTTCCTCCTAAAAACATCAGTCATTTATCACATAAATACTAAAACAGACATTTTTAAAGAAAGCTAACTATAGCAATGTTATAAATTCATAGCAAACGAGCATGATAATGATGAAGATAAATTATAATCCGTGGGACACAAACCATCAAAGGTTGGATGAAGATGCAAATTATTCATCCCACTAATCCCAGAAGCAGCCATTTAAGTAAATTTCTGATTATGTAAAAGGAAAAAAAAGAAAGAATCTAATTCACATTTAATTGACTTGTTATTCAGAGAACATCAGTTAGTTTGGCACTGCAGTGAGGCAGGGAATAAGCACCAAAACTCCTCTTCATAAGGCTCGCTATTCAGCGGATTTATCCTCGTTCTTTCCAAGTGTCCTTCCTCGTCTAATCTCGTCTAATGTTTTTCTTTTTTCTCTCTACTCTGTTATTTGTGTGCGACCTCATGTAGCTGCAGCCTTGTGGCATGAGTGTCGAGTGGAACTCGTCCTTGTTGAGCAGCTGTGAGTTGAATTAAACCTCATTATTATTTCTTGAGACAAATATAAGTCCTAAATTTATAAAGGTAAAGTATTGATGACATGATAATGACATTTCCTGCCATAACTACACTCAACACAAAACAAGGTTGACTACAAAACCAAGATGTTTTTTTTAAATAATATTTTATAACAACCCAGTGCAATAATATAAATACTGAATGTGGGGTTTGGTGTTTTATTGTTTGCCTGTTATTTGTCTAATTATGTTTCTGTGTTTTTTACCATTTAAGCTTTTTTACTGCCACTGTAAGATTTGCGCTAAATTCCCTTACACAAAAATGCAATGACAATAAATCTCTATTCTATTCTATTCTATTCTATTCTATTCTATTCTATTCTATTCTAAGAAGACTCCATGTTGCCTGGCAGTTTCCATTAATTCCCTTTTTCTACTCAGACTTAGGTGTTTTGGAGAAGTTATTATTCATGCTGACTCAGTCAGTAAATGAATGAATGAATGAATGAATGAATGAATGAATGAAAAGAACATTTAAAGTATTATTTAACATTTTCTCGGCAGACACACAGATTGCCAATATAAACCTGTCCCTTTAAAAGCTACGTACATTTGTCGCCGGAGCTGAAATTATGCAGTGATTACCATAGCAATAACTTTTTGGAATCTATTCATATTTCCTGTAAACTCTGCTAATAATAACACACTATGAATTTGCTAATATCCGCACTTGGGGCCACTGAACAAAGGCGTGATTGAAAAACAACCAAAATAATATCTCAACCATGTAATACGATGTAATGACTCCTGTGATTACCCGTGTGAAACGCCACCTCTGCCTCCTCTGTTTAACTCACAGACGTTTAATCTGCAGCAGACCAGTCAGGGAATATAAATAAACAAGCTAAAATGGCCAAAAAGCAGGTAAAAACGAAAAAAAACCCAAAACAAAACAGGCAATAAATACAGATTTTTATCGATTTTTAGTGCTGTATCAAATGCTGCAGCATATTTTAAGTAATATTTGAATATGTTTGATACACAAAAGAAAGCTGTAAAGAAAATGACATTGCTGACGATGGCCTTTCCCTCATATCCATACAAAGATGTGACAGGTTTGCTTTCATGCGTTGGTTGATTTATTTATCAGCAGCATATAATGTTGATGCTATTCTGACAATTTGATGATAGTAATCATGTCTCCATCCCTCAATCGTGTGAATGCGTACGTGCCCAATATTTTATCTTAAAAAACACCATGATTTGCTGTGAGAAAAATCCATGTAGTTTGACAAATATAGTCATGATGAAACTTTTAATTCATTTCATATAATTCTGTCCTTAATTATTCCCTATTATTTTAAAAGGTCTGATTTAACCACCATATAAAACACATTTCCTGATATGTAATAAACATCTGCCACTGTCCAAACAATAAGCAGTATTCTGTTTGTCCACAGACCTGAGAGGCAACTTGGAATATTAATTCAGATTCATATCTGCCTGTTAGTCCAGGATAAGCTGGTCTAAAGGTGAGATCACAGCTCTTTTGTAATTATGGCCACAGGAAAGGTTTAAGAAATAATGAAGGTTGTTTTTGAGGTTTCCTATAGCTTCACTCAGATGCCTGGCTTCTAACAAGTAGATCAAAACTTTATTACACGGGAGAAAAAAGCATAGTTTTTTAATTATAAGTGAACAATGATTATTTGATTCTTGCCTGAATCCCTAACCATGTTTTTATTCTATCCTTGCAGCACAGAGTAGCACAAAAACACTGTAATGATAGTTGGAAATAAAAACTAAAGCATCTGACTTTTGCCAAACACCAGTTTTTTCCACTTATATTCAATTCCCACTAATCAAAAAAACTAATTTAAACACTAGTTTTGACCAGTGGGAGTATGTTTAATCATCATTCACTCCCCGATCAAATTACTTTTTTTATGATCATTACAGTATATGGTTTTTATTTAATAGCTTCGGCTCCGATTGTTTCCCCAAATCTTTTCCAATGTAACCCTATGATGCTGACTATTAATATAAGCATTTTTTTTTACAACTAATATATTAATCATATGATAAATTGATTGAAATAGGGATTGAAGTGAAAGAAGCAAAATTGTTACAACAAATGTTAACATTATCACTCTCAGGTGCCTCAGTCTGTTTTCAGTGTCACAAAAATCCACTGCACATCCTGTGAGGTGGAACATCTTCTAGACAGTGTGAATGAAACAACTTAAATCTGTCGCTTTGATGCATCTGTTGTTGTTTGTTTCATATCTTGTTAAGTGTAATCATTTGTCACCACCCGGTCGTTTTATCACTTGCCTTTTGTCTTTTACTCGTCTACCACTAAAACTTCCTCTCGTGTGTTGACACACGTGTACGACCTGAGACCCTTGTTGATACCACCTCATTTCTTGTGACAGCGTGTCTAACTGTTACACTCACATTCATCATAAGAATCTTGATAAAACGCTGGAGTGTCTGGAAACTGACTTGCTAAAAAATAGACAAACCAATTAGATGTTTCCATTACAGGAAGACGGTGTGCCTGTTGCTGTGCAGCAGAAAAACTCGTACTTGTTTTTCCGCTGTTCATTGTTATTATAATTATTTTGTATTTAGTTTAGGGTGATGGAAAATTAGAGTGGTGCAGAAACTTGTGGTACAAGTTCAGCTCTAATGATTTTGCCAAAAGCACCTCCATTGCTGAAATAGGAACTCGCGGAGAGGAAATGAGGACCCGCGTCAGTTTTGTTCAGTGATGAGATGTACACCACTGCACAAGGTGGGAGGGAAGGAGGGAGGAGAGGAGGAACTGGAAGAAAGAATCTAGGAAGCACAAAATTGGCCACTTCATTCTGGTGTGAGAGCAGATGTTTACAGTGCAGTTCTTCTTTGCAACGTGGGAAAACTCTCTTTACTGCTTGTATGAAAAAAGGGTGAAATGTACTTTACATTACTTTATGGAGCCTTTAAAACATTTCCTGCTTATGTCTGTCCAAAAATAATGTTAGCATTTCCTTCTTCTTGTGTGATTAGTTTAAGGATCAAATTAAATAGCAGTGTTTTAATTGAATGGTTCGGCTCCTGTTGCTGATTATAATGTCACATTCATTGTTTTATTCTTACCTATTTTCTGATTAGTTGTTAAGACACATACTATATGTTAACATTTTTCATCTGTTGCAACACTGACCAAACAGTTAAAAAAAAAGGGTAATTCTCAAGAAATGTACTCTTTTTTTTTATTTCATAACTATAATTGCCAGGTATTTGTGCACATAAATGTAATTGGCCTTTTCATATATGCTCTTTCAAAGAAATATACTGCAGGACTATTACAGTTATTTCAAGTGCCAAATGATCTAATCATCACTGGCTTTAGTACAATTGAGTTAAACACTGATGTTATGAAAAATCATGGTGTGGAAATGGGCCTGAATATGTACTATGTAATTGAGGTTCAAGAATAAGAACATATGTTTAATCAATTGTGTAGTGAGTTATTTTACTCTTGAGATAATTCTGTCAAAAGCGCAGAGTTCAGTAGAACATTCTGAAATGTAATTGTAACAGGAAATTAAAAGAACAACACAAATAAATCTATGAATGAGTTGATGAAAAATGTTTTATTTTACTTCATATTGGAGCATATAATTTATATCATTTTAGTTGAAGAAAGAAAGGAAATAAAGTATATTATTGTGGGTAAAACTTGCAAATATACTGATATACAGTATACTGATACAGACACACACACTATGTGAACTTCATTTACAGATTTTGCTGCATTAATACATCCAGAGTAAAAATATATATGTGTAAATTAGCATTTACTTTTTCAGAGAAGTAGAAACTGAATAAATAGCTAAACGAAATGAGCACAGGAACATCCATAGACATTTTCATTAGTCCTGGGATTGGGAGCATGTCATTCATTGGAATATGATTGGGGAGATCCTGTTTGAAATTAGCAAAACACACTTGTGCGTCTACACTTTTAGGCACACAGCGAACAAGTGGGACTGATTTACTGCTTCTCCTCTGCTTTCCCAGTTAATGACGAGACTCTGGAGGAAATAAGCAGTGAAGAAGAACGACGGGGTGCCTTTGAAAAGCTAAAATGGATCTGAACTGTGCATAAATTTGTTGCCAGTATTGGTTCATAGGTTGCCCCCCGAACATCAATTTCAAAATAAGATCTTCCCTTTGATGAGACCAAGGTTGTTCGGGGAGTGCAGAGTTTCTGTGTCTCTGGTCAGGAGGTAAAAATTGAGCCTGTTTCTAAGCAACAAAAACTAAATCGGATCACTGTATCGGTGACGGCGAAGGGGGACAGAGGTAATGAGCAAGGTCAAAATATGCAAAGTTGTGATAAATTAAGTGATCTAATTGGTGGCAAAGATGTCCTGCAGTGGCACTAAAAGGGAGGAAGGTGTGATCAAAGCGTTATTGACCATAGTATTATGGCGTTAAATGAGTCCAATATGACCTCATATTCTCCGCATGACTGCATAAAGTGGTTTTGTGAAATGGCAGGTTGTGGCTCACACACACACTTCTCTCACAAAAGACAGAATATTGAGATGGAACACATCTGCCCTTGAATGGAGAGAGGAAAGAAATGTGAAAGAGAGGAAATCTGTCCTCGAGATGGACCATTAACAAAGTAGGAAAAAGGCAATAAATCATCAACAACTTTAAATATAGATATGAACTATTATTTGATAGTTTCAAGATGACAAGTGTGTGACAGCTTTATGATAATGAGGCTGGGGAAAAAAAAGGAACAAATGTCATTTCTCTGCCAAAGAGAAATCACTCAGACACAGTTATCTAAGGCAGTCTGATTTTTAAAAAGTGCTCATTCCCACAAGCAAATGAGGTCACCATCCCTTAAATGGCTAATATGACTGCTTCAAAAGTGTTGAGGTCAGACCAAATGCAAAGCCAATTTCAGGTGATTAGTTTATGTACAGAATTAATACTATATATATATATATATATATATATATATATATATATATATATATATATATATATATGTATATATATATATATACATATATATATACACACACACACACACATATATAATCATTTTGAGAAATGTGTCATATATGTGACACATTTCTCAAAATGATGATTTGCACTGCTCAAGCTGAAAATGACACAGTATTACACATTTTATTAACAGCAGCTGCATTTTGTCTCAGCAAATAAGAATAAGAGTTTGGATTAACACTGAAGTTCAGAATTGTTTTGTACAGTCTTAACCACTGTCCAGTTTCTAATCTGACCCATTTTACAACTCTCCTGAAACATAAATATATATTTTTATTTTATTTTTTATTTTTTTATTTTTTTATTGCCTCTAGACGTCATGATACAGTATTCTCCTCACTTAGCATCTGAACATGCTGATCATCACTGTTTGTGTTCCTGGGCAAAAAATAAATGGGTAAGATTATACATGTTCATCCAACAAATGGAAAATATTCCCATACACACATTCACGCATCCATAAATCCACTAACCCCCTCACTCCAGACAGTTAAGTGTGGGAAACAACAACAACAACAACAACAACAACTTCCATACAAAGTATTTGGTCATAGTTACAGAATCACATCTCTCTCCTGTGCTGGTGCCAAGAACAAAATGTCTGAAAATGTGAATATACTGTAGCCTAAAGGTCTATCCAAGGTTGTCCCTTGCAATTAAACATTGCTAGATGGTATATGGCATTATTGCATAGTTTATGGTTTAAGGCTTTTTGTTTTGTTAATTAAAGAAATATTTAAGAAATTAAAGGGAGGGTTGAAAGCCAACATGTCCATTTGGGCCCCATAAGGGTTTTATTCAGGCAGACAATATGGGTCCAAATTGAGCTAACACTTAGTTCCCTTTACAGACTACCTGGTATTAAGTGGGTATTAACTGGGAAGGTTATGGGATTGATTTAGGCAAATTAATCAAGTCTTATATGGTTTCGATAACAAACATAGTTGGGGACACCATAGAAACCTCAGACAACCCAACTTTACATCAAACATCAGCTGAAATATAGCTCTATAGCGTTGGCTGAGTATTTTCCAAGACGTGGTCAGTCCTACCACGTAGCTATTTAGCGAGGACGATGGCCAGTCTCATGACCACAGCATTCCGTGTGTGTCAGACTGTGGGACAATCGACCGGAGACATAAAGTGAAGTGCATTTTTTCTTCAAGCTGAATTTCACTTCATTTATATGTGTGAATTTCATATTTTTGTCAAAGAAAGAAATTAAATGATGACTTTCCTCTCATTCTTGGGGAGTGTTAAGTGAAGTGTCAAGCACTGTACTTTCTCAGACGTCTCCATCTACCTGGATTAGACTATGAAGCTGCACCAGAGTCTCTCTGGGCCACTTTAGTGCTGCCTTCTTATACCAGTTGTGTGTGTGTAGAGAGACTTATTCTGTCAGTGTCTGTTCTATAGCCCTGTGATAACCTTGTGTCAGGTTAATGACACTGTTAGTGACATACAGTTGTTAAATTCCAATTACTTGTCCTATTCGCCTTAACTTACTCTTTATATAACTTAAATCTTATCTTGCTCTGTCAGGGAAAGCTACCATCTTCCTTTAACTCTCCCTTCCCTGTGGTTTGTGTGCTATTAAGGTGTTGATTTTAACATTGCAACCTTCTGGCTTTAACAATATAGTGCATCTGTTTCTAGGCAGAGCTGCCTGTGCTTGTTGTTTTAGCCTGGGGTCTCCCTGAAGATGAATCAGCCTCTGAAGAATGGCAATAAAAAGAACAAAAAAATAATTCCTCAAATCCTCCATCAGGTTTTTAAGTTACTCCCATTTCCCTGAGACCAACCTGAGGTCATAACACATAACAAAAAATGGTTTGTTCATGCTTTTGGCATTCTCATTGATTATAAAACCCATTTATGAGTCACTGCATCCACCTCAGACGGAGCACAAGAGCCTTTGGACAGAGCATGTGATGAGTATGTGGTGCATGTGTGATGAATAAACAGCCCGAATCTTTCATCATGACTTTCACTGTGGGTTTGTCCTTCACATAACTGTTGATAGACTATCTCCCGAAACTCAGCCGTTTAATTTTATGACCACAACAAAAAGGCGTCACGGCAAGCCTTAACTGTGGACTAAATCATTAGAAACACACTGAGGGATGACAGCCACATTTCATATGCTGTATAGAAAAACAAAAACTGTATGGAAAATAAATGGCTGTTTGCTTCGTTTTTCCTCGGCCAGTTTTGAATCAACCAACACTGACAGAAAAAAGTCCTTTTTCGCCATTTGATCCAGCATTAATCTGGCTGTCTGGCTTCATACAGGTATGTGTATTGTCTGTGTGGGCTATAAATTCTTCATGTCATGTGTTCACCGTTCTTCTTCCTGCCAGTTTCTCTTCCCTAAATTCCCCCTTTCATAAAAACCGAGCTAACTCTGACAGGCTGATTGCTTACAGTGTGGACTACACTGGAGAAAAGCAAACAAGCACACAGCAATGGGATGGACTAGTTTCCAAAGTGTTTGCCATAAATCCCAAAACAGGTTATATCCTTTATAAAACTGTCATAAGTTTGTATAAACACGCATTGTGAAAATTAGGACACGACACCGGTGAAGTATGAGAGGTTTATTGTGAAGAGCCAGACTGGGTCAAACTTCTGCGGAACATTACAAATGAACCCTGTTCTAATGAATTAGGCTACACAAAATTATGAGTTTGTTAACTCACCTCTGAAAAGGCTGCTTTTTTTGCCTTGGAAAATATTTTATTAGACCCTTTCTCATTGATTGAAAACATCTTTTTGCCTCTAGCTCCGATTACATAGCTACCTATGAAGGTAAACTGAAATTCTTGAATTCTTTAAACTATACAGCACCTTATCTGGCACAATGTACTCAGTCAGTGATTTAAAGTATTTTTGTTGCCAGTTTAAAGAAGGTAAGAGATATAAAAGAATATATAAATGTTTATTCACCTAATCATCTGACTTCATATTGCATGGGACACAATATTATGTGGCTATAAATTTTTACATTTTATTTTACATTTATTGTCTGACTGACATTAGCTCAAAGGAAGTATACATGAGTTACAAGACAACAGTCGGGAGAGAAACAATGTTAAACTCCATTAGGTATTAATCAGTATTTCGCAGGTAATTGCACGCATGAATCACCATCTTCATTCTTCAGGGAATATAGTCTAATTATCCTGTTTTGAGCATAAATTCAGACTTTTTTGGGGGTGAAAATGTTTTACAAAAACAAAGATAATGTTTATCAGGGTAAATAAATGCCCAGTAAATGTAATTTAAATGTTTTACAGTGTTGGTTTGTCTGTCGGTTAGCAAAATAACTCAAAATGTTATGGATGGATTTTGATAAAACTGTCAGGAAAGGTGTGTAATGGAACAAGGGACAGACGATTAGATTTTGGTGGTGATCTGGATCACAGTCTGGATCCAGGGATTTTTTTAAGGACTCTTTATCATTGCTTGGTGGAGGTCTGCACTCTCTGAGTGCTTCTAGTGTTACTTGTGTGCTCGCCTCTCTTGTGTCCCCTATTGTCCTTTCACCTCGACCGGCTGAGACACAAAGTACTTGCTTTTGTTTGAACTGTTGATTTTCTGTTCTCTTTTTTTCCTTTTATACCGTAAGGTTTCGGCCTTACAGTGGATAATTTATGTGTGATTTGGTGCTTTACAAAATAAAATGCCTTTGATTTGATTCGCACCCAATACTGTACATGGCTGCTGCCATTGTCCCAGTATACAAGCACCAGCAGGGAATCAATTTATAGACTGAAGTATGTTCACCTCCACTTCACTTGATGGTGAAACAGCTTGTCAGTACAAGCCAGGTTCCAGTTTAGTGTGTGGCAATTTGTTATCATATCGAGCATCATCCCAAGCCTTCCTACCATGCATTAAATTAAAAATATCCAATTCTTTAAGCTGAGAGAAACATAGAATCTGTCTCCTCATCAGTCCAAAAACATACCAGTCTGAATTTGGTCACGTTTTTGTCGCTGTTGTCTTCTTAGTTTGGGGTGGGAAGTGGAGAGCAGTTTGACCCTGACTCTGGTCCAACTGATTCCCAGTTGTATTATCTGTGTGACAAATACGATTTAGTACAATTTCAGTCCATCATGATTACAACTAACATGATTACATGCCTTTAAAAGTCGGGTTTTAGTAGGACTAACACCATAATTCTGTTGTTTCTAATTGTTAATTGTAATTGTTTACCTGCAAAGCAAGTTATGCCAGCAAAAGCTCACTGTTTTAGGATTAGTATAACAAGAAAACACAACTCCATTTAATTTATTTTTGTTAGTCACATTTTTTCCTCTCCAAAGCTTTATGCAAATCATTTCATTGAGGGATAACAAGCTATTTCAGCTTTATCTGTGTTGTTGCCCTCATCCATGTGTCCATGCTGCCACCTGGGTGTTGTAGGTGTGAAGATCAGCACAGGCACACAAGCTTCACTGGTGTAACTTGAGCTTTGTGAGTGTGTAAGCCCCGTGTTTTTCAGTGCACGGGAGTATATCACAGATTATTCATGAGGAACCTTGCAGCAAAGCAGTTGGACAAGGTGACCTGAGAGAACAAGGCTGTGTTTGGAAGATATGGAGATCATTGTGGTCATCCATGACTGCCGGTTTCTTATTTTACACACAACCGCGTTTTTTTTTTTTTCTTTTGTTTTTTTCCAGTTACAATCTAACTGTGACGCTCATGATAGGCTGCAATGCATCCGCACAAAAGCATCCACACGAGTTTGGCATTCTATTCATACACAGATGGTTATTTGCCTAATGAAGAGAGAGGCTCATTTAGGATTATAATTATGGTTTAAATCCCACTGAGAGACGCTTTTTTACAAAGAAGCGCATGAAGAATTAAGCTTATTTAAGACCTGTCTACACACACTGAACTATTACAAGTTTATATTGAGCCATATTGCAGCTTGAATGTTTTTGGGTCAGAAAATCAGGAATGGCTTCGACTGCAGACCTGTGGTGCCAATGTGCCTGCTGTACTGAAATGAAAAAAGGTCACATATGGCATGACTGAAAACACACATTACCATTTCCAAGTCATTATCAGTAACACTGTGGGAACAAAACAGAGAATGCGCCCACTGAAAATTACCTTACACATTTACATAGTCTTGCAATTACTGAATCAGGTCAGTGGATAGTTTCTCAGTCTTTCTGTGTGCGAGACAAATATAATGTGGTGGAGTCAACAGCAAAAACAGTAAATTAATAAGATGGACAAAATAAAACAAAGTGCATGAAAAACAAACAACTAAATTTATAGTTTATAATAGTTACAATTCAAAGTGACCTGGTGTAAAGGAGAGGTTGACAAAGGCAGAAATTAGTGTCAACTAATATTTAATTAAGTGTAGTAAGGTTACATAAACTAGAGATCTTTTTCTTTGAGCTGTGGTTTAATTGACCAAAAAATTAAAGTGCCTATGAAAATAACAAAAGCATACATACATTCAAAATATTACTTGAGCCACTAAAAACACTACCACAAGCTCCTCCCCTGCCAAATGGTCAAGTGGCTTCTTATACCTCTCCAAGCCCCACCCTAATTGGACTGAACCATTGTATGAAGGTGAACGTGGGTAAAGTATAACAGACAAAACAAATGCATAACCTTCATCCTGTAAAAGAAACAGGTTACATATCCTTAAATAAAGAAATAAAGAAAATAAACATGACCCGTTAAGGAAAAGCATGATTCGAAAGGTAGCCTGTGTTGCAAATCACACACACACACACACACCTCTCGTTAACCTCACATTGAGGTCAGCTGAGGTCAACCACCCACAGCTGGCATCACTGAGCCTGATTGCTCTAGGGTTTTCTCACATTCCATATTCTGAAATCTTTCTTATTTCTGTGTTTCTTCATAGAGAGACACACAGCATGTCAGCAAAAAAAAAATGCATTGCATTCTAAAAATTTAGAAAAAAATAGCAATAAAATTTTAATAAAATTACTAATGGTGCATTGCATAATACAAAAAGCATCACCATAACAAAGACACTAAAAATTAAACTGTTCCAACAACATTTCCTGATGTTTCTTAACACATACAAAATGAAACATAAACAATACATCAAATAGCCCCAATCACTTCTTTTATAATGTGTTTATTGACCAAAGATTGCACACAACTGCTTTTAAGAAGAATAAGAATCAGAAAACTTTCGGTTTAACATGACAGCTGGGGAAAATGTTGAAAACTCATTCGCAGTCGTACAGGGATGGAATCTTGTCATCGCCGTGGAGATAAACAAGGTTGGTCTCTAATCTCCATCATGTTGTGTTTCTTTTTCCTTTTTGCTTTTGGGCAGTTCTGTAAATCACAGACAACCACTGACGAGACTCCGCTACTGCAGTTCAAAGCAGTAGGTTCTGGAGCAGCAAACTTTCAATGTGTTCTGACACCTTTCAGAGATCTTTTTTCATGTTTCTTTCCCCTTAAGATGCCTTCTGAAATCACATCAGGATTCAAAGCAATGCTGGCTAATGCTGCACTGTTTCAATGACAAGACAGGTAGAGGTACAATGCATCTCATTGTCAGGTACAATGAGATGCTGTAGAAACACTCTCAGCACTGAAGGGATCCCCTCACTCGGCTGACAACCTTTGAAAGTGAGGTTCTTATCCTCCTCTACTTAAACTGCAGAATGAATCAGTCAGACTCTGTCAAGCACATGTTGAGGGACACACAGAGGGAAAAAAAAGGAAAAGAAAGTTTGGAAGCTCTGTGAAGGCAAACAAGGCTGACTTAGGCGACTTTAAAAGCATTTTCTGATGTGTCATCACAGTCCTCTTCCAAAAACCTTCACCTTCTCGACCCCTTGTATTAGTCTTGTCTGAAAATCACCTTATCGCAGTGAAACTCACTGCGGGCCGCCCGCTGACACGCTTCTCATGCGGGAGAACATTAACAAGAGTCCAGTCACTTTGCTTCCCAAAAGCAAGTCTTGAAGCCAAGTAATTATTGATGGAGGTACGAGCCAAGGGCGGCAGCTTCTCTCTGTGAAGTCTGCTCCGGGTAGAAAACCATGGTGACCTGCGTGGCTGCCTCTTATGCTGCATATAAATTATAAAGAAATGTGGGTAATGTGCTGCAGTGGATTCTGTTTCATGATTTGATTCTTTGCTAAATATATATATAGAAAAAAATGAGCCCATGGAATGGTTATTTAATTTAAAAGTGTTGGTTGAATTAAAGGTTCAGTGCTTAATATTTAGGAGGCTTCACTGGCAGAAATTTAATAAACTACCCATAAATATGTTTGCATAAGAGAGTAACCACTTTAAAATAGTTTTTGCAGCCTTACTGTGTTCATCCTGTGTGTCAAATACCATAGGATAATGTTTGCTTTTGAAATTTTTGCAGATATCCCGAAGACATTTCTTTTCACCGTCAGTCACGGCTGAAGTTACTCATAGTGGAAGTTGAAATAGTTGCTTGATTTGACCAAATCACACAACTACAATGTTGTTCTCCATGTCTACTGCAACGGTATAATGTAAGGACATCATAATCAGAGTGCTGAGTGGTCATCATGATTTTGACCCACAAGTTGAAATATTCCAACAATGCTTCTCTGCACCACATTGACTTTGAACATACAGTGCTAAACAAATTTATCAGAGCACCAACCAAAGTCAGAGCTGCCTTAAATTAACAGCACTGGTAATTATCAAAATATATATATATATTTTTTTAAAATAGACCAATATGTAGAAGCTCTTTAACCAATATGATATTATCAATGCTAAAATATAATAATAAATATATTATTGTGATTATTGTTATGATTTTTCAAATTTACTGTTTTATTCAAAAAAAAGCACATTATTTTTTCTTGATTAAGATGTGAAATTATAGTTATTTACTTGCATTTGTAACAGAAAAAAATAGTTTTAGTGGTTGAATGTTATGCTTGATTGATTTCTGACCTTTCAGAGAAGAAGCCCAGTGAGTCGGCTCAAATTTGGGTACAAAAAGGGTGAATTCACTTTGTTATATGACTAATAAATAACATTATCATTTTTAGTTTTAAACAAGATTTTGAAACATAAAATACTAAAATTTTCTTATTTGTGGTCTAATGCATTTGTTAAGCACTGCAATTTGACTGATTTTTGATAACATTTGGTCAAACCACATGTTAGATTTAACCCTTTATATGTAATTAAGGCAAGGACCTTGCTTCATGGAGGCCATCATCTTGTGCTGCCTTGTTTCTGCCCGAATAAAGAACAACAAAGAAGAATGGTTCCTCCCACATAAATATTAGATTTGGACATAATCCATAAAGAAGAGGAATGTAATCGTCAAGAGATAAAGAGCGTTTACGTCCTTTTTGGTATGCAAAGGCCACCATATTTCCCTAAGGCACTTGAGAAAGGGAAGGGTGAGCAGAGGAGTCTCATCATTAGATGCCACTTATTCTTACATGCTGGACTTTTAAAGCTTGGGCCCATAGTTTTGGAGGAGCTAACAAATTATAAATTTGTTAGCTCCTCTTGTCTGAGTAATATGAGGAGGATTAAGACATATAGTTGTTTTGGAAACAAATTGTAGACCCTAGCTTTAATCCCAATATCAGCTGTCCCCTTTTACAGAGCTCTACATTAAGCAAACCTTTAAATTCTGGCAGTTACACTTCATCAGATATGGTCCTGGGGTTATTTACAGGAATCACATCAAGGTTTTACATCATTTTTAAGATGTGTCAAAAAGTTGAGAAGAAGAAAAAAAGTTGCAGGCTGCCATAAAGTTAGATGAAAACTAATGGCAGTCCAATAGAGTTGTTGACATTTTCAAATCGGAACTAAAATGGTTGAACAAACCAGCCAACAGCCATCCATCCTCCTGGAAACCTGTTGTAAACCTGTCATCCTGATGATCGGCCATCAAGTGACACTACATACTTCCTTTTCCTTTTAGACCCTGTTGTGTTAGGATGTGAGAGAAAAATCTAATTTCTTCTACCTCACTGGTGATGCAAAATCAATTCATAAAAAGTTTTTGTCCACACATCATTTCAGTCTAATACCAACATGCAGTGATGTTGCTAGCTTTTGGCACCCACAGGTGCTGTAATAGCTGCGTTTTTGATTTGGCCTTTGTTTTCTTCAAAGCTGCATGTTCTGTGTGTGGGACTTACCTTTTACGTCAGCATTTGGTTAAATTCTAATATAGTTCACACTCTTCAGGATAAAAAAAAAGCCTTTTATACCAAAATGACTTTCGTATAAAGGGCTTTTTTGATTTAGGTAGCTCATTAGTTTTAACTTTTTCTCTTGTGTCTAGTACATGTTTAAATGCATATTTGCTTATATCACTTATCATTCTTATTTTTTTCACAAAAAACAAGACAAAGTTTATGTATGTAAATATAAAAGTTTCAGTTCAGTCGCTTCTTATTTACACTTTCATGGTGAATTCAGGCAAGAGAAGGATCACAAATTGATGAAAGTTGCCAAATCTATTATTGTTATGCATTTGCTTTATTCAGTGAAAATACAATTTCAATGTATATTTCTTCTTTAATTTACAGAAAGTGCTCCACTAGCATTCAATATAAATTATGAGATAATTATGCAATATTTTTCCTTTTACAATATCATTTCCTCAACTTTCTCTCTGGGATGTATTAAACATCTAAATGAACAGAGACACTCTCTGTGGAGCAGTTTTTCAAAAGCGAACTAAATTAAAATTTGCCTCACCATGGACGACAATTATTCACCGAGGGCTTCTCTGTGAATACCAGCCACCGCACATGCAGCTTGAATTCAACTTGATTCAAATGAAATACCCAAATGAAAGCGGTGTGATGTGCTTGTGAAAAATGTGATGAGCATTTCTAACATATGGAAAACCTGACTGTAAGCTGGAAAAGAGCTTTGGCATGCCTTGTTTATTTTCCTCAAACCTGGTTTAATAAATGCAGGCACCTTTAAATAACATGGTGACGGGTATTATATTATAAAAAATAACAATGCTTAAGGTAAACCTTGTTTATACTACAGTTTTTGTTCAGTCACAAATGTATTGTAAATTAGTTGCCATATTTTGCATCTGATTGCAGTATATTACATGCTGCTGCTGTTATTTTGTTCATTATTTGTGGGTGGACATGGCTGCTAAATCTGATTCCAGCAAATCACCCACAGGAAACCTAAGAAAACAATGTCTTGAAGATGCACAGAAAAAAATCGGGGTAGGATAATAAAATTCCCCTGAGGTGAGATTTGGAAATACTGTCAAACATGATAAACATAAAATAACACTGTTTTTTGTTTTTTTTAAATATACATAGATATATGTACAAACCCCTCTATGGTTGGATTATACCATCTGTGACATACTGTATTTCAACTTGTGGACATACCAACCAAAGACTCAGTCATTAGCACTCAGTTATTATTATTATTATTATTATAAATAAAATAACATCTCAATTGATGGATGTCTGACAGGCAACACATTCTAGACCAGAAATGTTTTTCTAACTCCTGAGAGCAGGAGAACTGGGAAATGGGTTACTATGGACAAATTCCGAACTGTGTGGAACCATATGTACTGAATCCCATCTAAAATTTAGCAAAATCCTTTCAAAAAGATTTTATCATATCATGCATCATATGATTTCTTGTGCTTTGTGTTCAGCTCTTGCATCATCAGCCTTTATGGGATGTTTCATAATAACTACTACATTCCCAATGCATGGTCAAAAATAGAAAACCTGTTTAAACTGGATTTAGACCAGTGGGCATTCACAGCCATGTCAGAAGACTTGCATGTGGGTTCAAATCAGCAGTGGTGGAAACACAAAACACAATAATTCCTTCTTTATCTTCTTCATTTTTGGCTGCAATGCAAGTTCCCACATCATTCTTTTGTCAGTATAACATCATGACAGGTACTAATCAAGCAGCACGTCCAGCAAAGGCTTTTTTCCCTGACAAACTGCCAACCGCTGCAGCAGTAGCACTTCCCACTACAGCACATGCTTCCATTATACTCTGTTATAAACAAGCCACCAGCTGGTGATGAAGCAAAGCACAGCCCTTTTGACCACGTGAAGTCAAGAGTGTGGGATCCAAAACAGCCTCTCCATCTACATACTTAATTGTCATTCAGGCACAACAGCCTGCACTTGAGCATATGGGTCCGGCAGGACCGTGTGCAGACGGTGCCAACACATGGACTCTTCATGAGCCCGTAACAAACAGTAAATCTCAGCAGAGACATGAGTGCCACTAAAAAGTGACAGCTCCAGAGCTCGGAGGAAGATGACACCTGAGGTCTGAGCTGCTGTGGGACCAAAGTTACACGGCACAAACACATCTGTTCGTAACTATTTGCATGTTTGAGTGGAATTAACTTTCCTTGAAATGTCTTGCTGTGCTTCTCATACAATAAACAATGAAGTACATCATCATTTTGTATCATATTTTACACACACCAATCAATTATTTAACTAATTTGAAACTCAAATGACAACTGATAGATAGATAGATAGTCTTGTCGTAGTATTGGGACACCAAGGAAAAAAAAAAAAGCAAAGCAAGGTACACAAATACCACAGGAACCTTGTTAAACTGAAAACACATGTGATTAAAAAGGTAAAGATGATGACAGTATGGAACAATTAAATACAGGTAGGACAAATGTTAAATGGTGCAAAATTGATGCAGTTTAAATTCTGAGAACTGGTAATATGACATAGTTTGACACATTTATCAAATTTGAGTTCTGACTGAGTCAAAATAAATAAATAAATAATAATAATTTTACCCTTATGAAAGGTGCAGCTGCAAAACACACAATTTCTTAAATTACACTGAAGAGAGTTGTTAAAAGTGATTGATGTGTGTTTAGATATACATGCTGGAACAATACCTGGGGCAGTAGTACTTAAATTGCATTCTGAACAGCACTTTCTGAAAGTCTGTGAATTATGTGTGTACACACCATATTACGTGTCTGAATCTGCACTGTTACTAAACCCATATGTTGGTCATCATAATTACAGTTTTTAATTGGAGCTGTACCGTGGTGCAGAAGGGATTCACAGGGTTTGGCAGAAAATTCACATTAACGCTAACTTGTTTTTCTCTTTTCCCCCTGCTGGCACATGTTGAAATGCTCATTACCTCGTGGGTTCATGAGACATAGCAAGTCAAATTAAATTAAAGCCTATATATATATATAAACTATATAAACTAACATCTTTTTTGTTATGAGGTCTTCATCAGCATCATTCTTTAATTTTAATATAAAGAAATGGCTGCTATATTCAAACCATTGTCTAATGGTCAGGGTCATCAGCTCCACTCAAGTCTGTGTTTCTCTGTATGTAATGTTACATCCTCCCTTTTCAAGTTACACATTACAGGTTTAAGTACCTAAAAGAAGAGAAGAGTTAAAGGAAGGAGAAGATGGATCGAAACCTCCAAAAAACTTGAAAGCAGGGCGGGACAGAATTTTGGTACATGTACTGTATTTCAAATACTTATTTCAAATTTGTAAAAATCCTATTTTGTTATTTGTATTTTATTAAGATGATGAAAATACCTTCATATATTTTGTCAAAATACAATGTATTTTTGTATTTAAAAATACTAGACAATATTCTCTTGGAAAACAAAACTTAAGGTGTGAGGGTTAGTTGTTCTTTGGAGAAACTAAGTTATTTAAACTGTCACAGTTCACTGTCTGTTACCTCGTCACTTTAAGTTAGATTTTTTTTGTCAGCTGTGTATGACTAAAGAATCACACTTAAGTGACACTACATGGTGTTGGAGAGGAGTTTTGTACCTCAATGTCATTCACTACTGTGCTGCAACAGCAACATGGGAGACTGACAGCCTCACACTTCACCACTCGCACAAGTTCTGGCTTTAAATTATGGGCTGTTTAATCTACCTTTTGTTGGAAAAGTCCCCAAAAAATGTTGTGCTGTTGATTGTGCTTACACAACATATGCAGTAGACTATGTGCACATGGCATGCTTCAAATTCAAAAATACAATATTTTATATTTTGTTACATGGTGTGGCTGCTGTATTTTGTAGTTTATTTTGATACATTTATTAGCTGGGTATTTTATTTTGAAATACACTTTGATGTATTTTTGCACTGAAAACGGTGGAACCGAGAACTGAAGCACAAACATGTAAAACTCCACAGTAGATCTTAATGTCCCACATGCAGGTCACCTGGACACCCTGGTTTTTTTTCCATTGGATTTCACTGAAGCTTCTATATTGTCTCTCATAAAAAACAAATTCCAAAGAAAGTTTGGTCAGAAAAGGATAGAATCTAAAAAAAAAAAAAAAGGTGTAGCACATTAAAAGTATTATGGGCTGTAGTTTTATCCTAATAAAATATTTGCTTCTTGTGAACATATTTTGTCTTTAATTATGTGTTAACATCGAACTAGTCATTGAAACGGTTATATTTATATATTCCTCATTATAATTTCATGACTCATAATAGTGAGTATCTGCAAGAAAAGACTATTTTAAACCTGAAACAAGAGTTAATGGCCATGATGAGTCACTGGCTATATCTCAGTATTTTAAATTTACTCTTGAATGATTAATAAGATCATAAAATGTGAAAAAAAAAAAAAGAGGAAGGGATGCTTACACTTTTTCTTATTAGCTCACAATTCCTGTAAGAAGATAAAGCTTTCATATAAACTTGGAGGCATAAAAGGGCAAATTTGAATTATATTCCATTCCTGATCAAATGTTATTTGTGCCATGCGTTTTTGAATGTCATGACAAAATATCCTGCAACAGATAAGACTTTGTTTTTTCTATGAGAAGACCAGGACATGACTTAATGGGTCCCTCGCATAGACTCAGTAATTCTTTACCTCAAAGTGTAAACCCTAGAGATCTTAAATAATGAAGGACCTCTTACTCTTTCAAAGGAGCTTTTCACGGCTCATTTCACTGTGACACGTCTGTCAAAACGACGGCAACGTAGCAAAAAAAAAAAAAAAAAAAAAAAAAATGTTTACATTTTTTATTAGCTTTCATTAACTTCATTGAATAATTTAGCCAATTTCACTTTGATGAAAGTGAAATAATTTTCATTGCTCTTGTGGTTGTCGTGCGTTACGCAACACATGTGCGCTTCATGTGACAAATCCAGTTTTTCCTGGGATTGTTTGTCCCATTTTTGCTTTTAACAGATTTTTTCATTTAATTGTTGAAAGGCAAGTATTTGATATGTGACAAGATGATGAATTGCACGGAACAGTGATTGCCTGTGAATTTTTGGGTCCTTTTCTTGTTGACAGCAGAACAGGATGAATATTGCTCAGGGAAATGAACCTTTTCTCCTAAAATTTACATTCTCACACAACTAAAGTACATTCCAAATTATGTTTCTCAAAGAACAAACTTTCTTGTTCTTACTTGCATATCTATCTGTATGAGGCTGATAGTCTTTTCACCCCTTGTGATGGTGATGGTTGGTAGAAAATGGGGGGGTTTCTGGTCATGAATATCTCCCAGTTGTAGGCACACATACAGTTGCAATTCCCTCCATAAAAACATTACAATTTCCAACAAATGTTTTGATATTTGATCTTAAATTATAGTCTGTTGCTTTTGCACATACACACCTTCACGAGTCCCTGAACTTTGCCACAAATACTTTTTAAAGTAAGTACATCACTGTTAATGATGTTTCAAAACAAGTCAAATCTGGGTCCAAATTTGTTTGTAATGAAATATACAGTAAATCACAATGCAGTTGTTATTCAGAGGTACATAATATCAGAAAAAATATTGTATTGTCATTAAATGACAACAATATGTCATCGGAGATTAAGGAAACATGTTACAGTAAATTCAAATATGTGCAGTCAGCTTATTCACAGTAACTGGTTTGGTGTTTTTTCATCTGTTGCTCCACCAAACCATACCCACCCAATAAAGCAGCTCATAGCACTTTGACATGTTTGTCAAACACAGTGAGTGGGTTGGAAGTGACAAATATTATCAAACTTAAAAAGCCTCATTACCGCTCTCAAAAATGTCCTGACCAGAGAAGAAAGAGGAGGGAGATCACTCTGTCTCTTACATATCATTGGTGGATATTTAACTTTATTATATACTTAGTTTAAATGCAGCTCATTGTTTTTGTGTTTTGCATACTCTGGGAAACACAAACTGTGCATTCATTATTGATGTTTCCATAATTTTCAGTCATTATGCTGGTCATTAAACTTTAAAATATCCTTCTTATTGGCTCATCTGGACTTGCTGTGCATCTATCCCTACGTCTCAAATTAAATGAGACAGTTTCCCCATTATTAAAATCCTAACGGGTGTTTGTTTTACTAATAATTAGTATTCTGATAAAAATCATCTTGCTCATAATAATTTTGTCAATTATGTGAAAACATCTACATACAGTATGTGATCTTTGATTTGTCATTTTGCAATCCAATCAAGCATTGTTGATGTGAGAAAACATTTCTTGCTTGTATTGTTTCATAAATGGTCAAACATCCATCTGTCTGTTTGCAGGATGATGTCCAACTGGGAAAACTGTAACAAGCAAACTGTGAGTAAAAACAAAGTCCAAACTCAGAACAAGAAACAGAAACCAGGTGAGAACTTTGAATTGGCAGGCTGTGTACAGCACTGCAGATTGCATTGTAATAATTGACAACTTGCTCTGTCTGCCCCAATAAACCGCACCATGGTTTTGTGTGTGCGCGTTGGTGTTTGTGTGAAACCTTGCGCTCCGGCACAGCCACAGCTATTCATTGGCCTCCAACTTGATTTTCTCCAGACCGATCGGAATGAGTCGTTTGTTGTGGCTGCGTCATGTCGCTGCCGCTGTGATAGATGACTGTGCTGCTGATTGAACCAATTCAAAAGTGCATTTTTGAAAGGGACAAACGTTCTGTGTTTGACCGCAGGAGTGAGCTAAACACTTTCTCTAACTCTTCATTTCTCTTAAATCATGACAATGCCACATTTATTGCCTTATTTGTTTACAAGGGGACTTGTAAAACCCTCACTGACTGCACTTAAGAGCACATAGACTGATAAAAAAAAAAAAAAGCTTTCTGTTTATTATACAAAATGAGGGCGTAATTAAAATCTGCAACAACATGCATATTAGAATATTTGTGGACACACACTTATACATTTTAAAAAGCAATTTAGCTAGCAGGCTTTCTTTTTTTAACATAATGAAGTGCGATGTTGCAGGTTCCTCTAGTTTAACAGCCACTCCTTCACTCTTGCTTTAATAAAAAGAGAACATGTAGGCTGAGAAATGATATGCAATTTTAATTATTTTTGCAAACTGCTGAATGGAGCTAAACCCTGTTCTCATTATCAAGCAGAGTGATGCTCGGCACATGGAGAGAGCGGGAATCTACTGCAGTCACTCATGAGCTGAAACTCCCCGCTCTCAGAGCTGTCTGTTTAACGAACTGCCTGCCTCGTTCCTGGCAAGATACAGGGGAAACGCTTCTATTCTAATAGATGTTTAACTCACAGTCTCCAGCCCTGTCCGTTTCCTCTAATCCACTGTGCTCTCAGCATTGCACCTCAGCAGAGGATCTGTGTTGGATGACAATGTCTGGATAAAATATAACAAATATTTCTGGGTTTAATTACCTTGACGAAGAAAGTGTTAAAAAGATAGCATGTGTTTATTTTAATGATCAACTCGAGGCTTCAGACATAATCACTTTGTTGGAGCAGCTGATGATTAGAGATCAAAGATTAAAAGAGGCGTTTCACATGCACTGACAATATGAGTCTGTTGTCGCCTCAGAATATTTACAACATTTACATCAGGAAGACAATGACCCCATTCAAACCTGGAAGGAACGTCCATTTTGATTGATCTGCTCAAGTCCAGATTGCAGTTCAGATTACAGGTCTGAACTCTCCCAATCCGTCCTGTATGTGTCCTCTGATATGATTACGAAAACCACATTTGGAGGTGGTCTGAGGACACGTGTGTCCACATTCCTGAACGTCATGAAGGCAAGCTGTCGGATTAGAGACCACCCCTTCGGCTGATGTCATCTGATCTGCGTCAGTGTCAGGTTTGTTGATTTATTTGTAGCCCCTACTACAATATTAAAACTGATTTGATTTCTTTTTCCAAATCTTATTTCTCATAAATTTTGAAGCTTAATCTTTCTTTAGTCTCTCTCTCTCTCTCTCTGACACAAACACACACACACAAACACTCCGACATCAGACACATCTGTTAAGTCAAACTCGTTCAAAACATAATGTTCTCACAAACAGTCATGACACTGTGTAGTCATAGTAGACACATCCGGGATGTATTTTAAAACATAATAAAATGTATCTGTATTGTATTAGCGAGATGAGGTTTCGCAGCATGATGCAGGGAACACTAGGAAAAAAAATATTAAAAGAAAAAGAAGAAATAGAAAAAGAAGCAAATTAAAAATGTACAATGGCCTCCTTGATATACAATGTATTCTGTGAAAACATAATTGTGTATGACTTTGCAATATTTTGAGACTGATTATATTGTTTTGGTAAAATGTCCTTAGAATAATGTAGCATATAACGGTGCAATAAATGTAGACTGATATGGACAAAGTCAGTGGCAGTGTTGTGACTAGGCTGGGTGTTTCCTGGTCTGGTTTCTTTTGCAATCAGGTCACTGTGGACGGATGTTAATACCAGGTCAATGTTGTCTGCACTTTCGAAATGAAACAAATGAAAAAAACCCAAAACACTAGGATATTTAATAGGGTGCATTTGTCCAACAGCCCCTTAAATCTAATCAAACCTTACAGCAAAGCCGACTCCTCTTATCTGGATCCACATCAGTGTTCTCTCTCTTAGCCATTGTGAGGTCCCTCCACAAACTTTTGTAAAAAAAAATTGCTATGTTCTTTTTTTTCATTGATCCTGCTGACAAACCAGCAGACAGACACACAAGCGAAAACATATCCAAAGCTGAAATAGCTTTTTCTGACATATAGTCATTTGTTTGCATGAGTCATTTCACATTAATATTTATTACATCCTCTCAAGCAATAAGACATCATTGCTTGGAACAGGGAGACAATTTCCTGAAATTTAAAACTTCATCATCCACTTACTTCATTCTAAACTTGCCACCTCTTTGCTTTTCGTCCTCGCTCTTGTGTAAAGAAAGATTTATAACCACTGAACCGTTACTCTACTGCATTTCCAGAATTGTGCTTAAGGTATTGGTAAGAGAATTGTAAATGCAAACGCAAAGCCTCTGTAGTTGAAAGTATGAGCAGGATTTAAGTTTGCAGAGCACAAATGGAATTATTAGTGAGAGATGTAGGAGAATTTAGCAGGTGAAGCGTCACTGTAAACACGAGAAAGGAACCTATAGTGTTTCACGTCATTCACAGTGTCTTTATCAATCAGTTAATTAGATGTTATTGATTTCATACAAAACAAAGCAATTTCAAAGTGCATCACAGTATAAAACAAAACAACAACTCTATTCATCTACCCCTCCTCCCAACCAATACTTAAGATTAACAAAGATTAAACATAAAACAGAGATTAAGAAGTGATGGGAGTGAGGAAATGCTAACATGGATAACAGAGTCAGCCCTTTTCCCCTTTAAACTGCAGTTAATAACAGCAACAACAGCAACAGCTGGATTTCGGGCTGTTCTTCTCAGTAGATCCTCTCATACTCTGTCAGGTTGAATGGGGACCATCGGTGGACAGACTTTTCCACACACACACACACACACACACACACACACACACACACACACACACACATATATATATATATATATATATATATATATATATATCATATATCATTGTCAGCTGTCAGACTCTACATAAAACAGAAGTTTGTCCCTTTAAAATATTAAAATAAATTGCAATGAATAATCCATTGAAAATTGAAAAAGTCTGGTGTACAGACAGTTTTTGTCAGATGGGCCAATATCACCTGCACCTGTCTTCTAACAAACATATGCACACAATCCATCCATCCATCCATCCATCCATCCATCCATCCATCCATCCATCCATCCATATTAGATTAGAATGTATTGCAAATGTTTACTTAATATAGCCAAATTTATAGCCATTCATGTGTGTTTCTATCCATTGCTGTTAAGCAAATATTGTGAGTTAGATTGGAGAAATATCCACCAGATGTCAAAAGAGAGAGATGGTGATGGAGTCTTTCATCAATACTTTGTGTTCATTGTGTCTTTCATTGTGCACATCGAAGGGGAGCTTAGGATGACAGAAAAAAACGGAGCAATACCACCGCAAATTGTGGGGTCAGTATAGAGTGAAGTGTCCAACCAGTCAGGAAATAAGACGGAGGAGTAGAATCTTTATGGTCATTTAAAACTGGCTGCCAGAGCTTGTTGGCTTATCCCTGCAGCCAGAAAATGGAGATTGACTGCCAAGCGCTCGGCTTCATGCACTGTGTGACGCGATGTGTTTAATTCAAGAGGGCTATCCAGTGGAGCAAGTTGTCATACAGAAATATTGAAAACGCCGCTCATCATCAATTTCTCTCATCGGCAACACTTTACATTCAGTGCTCTTACATTTCACTGCCATGAAATCCTATTTTGGATCAAGCCCAATAAAAAAACAAAACAATAAAATAATCATTGGTCCCCACATCGACATATTTAAAAGAACAACTACAGATAAAATCATGTGCAGTGTGATGGCTGTTTGATTTGCTTCCTGCACTAAGTCAAATACTCACACATGCACTATTGCATTTAATGAGCCATGTTTGTTGTTATAATGCATTATTTTTCTGTAATATAACTGAAGATATTTAAAATCTCAAGTATGAACATATACTCTTGGGTAACCAACTATTCTGAAACCATGGTTTACTGATGAAATTCTCTCACTCACACATTTTCTACCGCTTTATCCACTAGGGGTCGCGGGGGGCGCTGGTGCCTATCTTCAGCTAACATAGGGCGTGAGGCAGGGTCACACCCTGGACAGGTCGCCAGTCCATCACAGGGCCACATAGAGACAGACAACCATTCACTCTCACATTCATACCTACGGGCAATTTAGAGTGTCCAATTAACCTCATCCCCAAATCGGCATGTTTTTGGACTGTGGGAGGAAACTGGAGAACCCGGTGAGAACCCACGGGGAGAACATGCAAACTCCTTGCAGAAGGCCCCTTGTTCCAACCGGGTTGTGAACCCGGGACCTCTTGCTGCAAAGGCAAGAGTTGATGAAATTCATCTTTTTCAAATTATATACAACAATATTCTTAGGCTGCTTTTATGTAGCAGATTATTTCATAACATGAGCAATTGCCACTGCTGCTGTCACCTGACAGGACTTTCAGAATAAAAGGATGACTGACACAAACAACAAAACCCACTTGTGGTTAATTTACTCTGCAGTCTTGAAGCAGAGTTTTGTGTTTTGTGTATTTGCAGCTCACGTCTTTCTTTTTCTTTTTCTTCAGTTTCATTGTTTGCTGTTAGAAAATTTGCAGTTATTTAATAATTGATCAGTGAGTCATGTGAGTGAAGCAGGTGCCTGTTGTTATGACTCTGAGCCAATTTCATTTAAATAAAGGGAGTGTGAGAGATGTATATCAGTGAGAGCTGATGCCTGGAAGCGGCAGGATTTATCAGAGACGTCCACAAGACATTTAAAGTCAAGCCTCAGTCATTGCTCATTAAAATTACATGTAGAGAATAAAGAATAGAAAAGG
The DNA here is from genome assembly GCA_016785285.1 of Brachirus orientalis. Lineage (NCBI taxonomy): Eukaryota > Metazoa > Chordata > Actinopteri > Pleuronectiformes > Soleidae > Brachirus > Brachirus orientalis. The sequence continues at coordinate 1,490,588 of JAFBJR010000027.1, forward strand.
GAAATGAGAATGGCCTTAGGGTGAACCTTTACCTTGGTGTGACATCATCAGTGAGCATGACCCCCCTCCACCTTCACCTGGAGTTCCCCAAGAGCTCCAAGGAAATATTGCTGATTCTTATTTATACAAGCGGCAGTGTTTTCATCAAACAGATTCTGTTTGTGCCATTTTATTATTCTCTTGTAATTCCATTCTCAACACACAGAAATCTCCTTAATCTCAGGTAGAGACCCAGCTGCACAGTTTTAAATAAAGGAAATAAGGTTTGTGGTCAATATTTCAGCAGCATTTATTATAACTTTGCAAATCTCTCCTCTCTAACAAAACTGTATATGTAATAATTCAAGCCAAGGTGACTTTTAGTCCCTGAATCAAACATTTTGTGCAGCCAGTCGAAAAGGAGTAAAGGAAGATGATTGTGTCCTTTCTTTATATTCTATTAATAATGTCTTATTGGATATGAGTGACCAGCATGTCTCATACAAATATTTATTGTTTGGCCTTTTTAGAAATGAGAAATAAAACCTTATTTATGCCTTTCTTGCAAGGATTACATTTTTCTTCCCATTTTTTTTTTATTTAATTGGAATTTTTTCGCTTTCGGTCTGTGGACATATGATGAAATTCACCACGTCAATGTAAAGTTATGTAATAAGAGCACACCTGGTGAAATTATGTTGTTATATACCACAGAATAAGCTGTCACAGTACTGTTAAATAATATTAAATTGGGCAACACAGTTTAAATCTAGCAAGATTTTTGTGTCATTTCAGTTGATGAAAAATACTCAGTTCTTAATGAGGCACACACAGTTGCCAATATAAACTGAGTCAAGACATTTTTTTATTTTATAGTTCATATAATGTATTTATGTCTTTTAACTCACTTGTCAACCAAGAAAGTCCTTTTTGTTATGTTACTGCTGAAACATTTCTTAATATCAGAAACCGTTACTGTCACTTCTGAATGTACACTTGCCCACATATGGAAGCACAGTGGCATTCTCCAAGTCATAACATGGAGTGGTGACATAAAATACATACATATGAACATAAAAATTGTTTAAACTGAAAATGTTACAAACCACTTTATAAATGAGGGGATTCCAATTATTTGGGGAATTAAAGTACATTTCAATAAAACACAAAGGGAAACATGAGCTATAACATGATAAACATCTAATACATAACAAGCAATATGATATAAAATATAAGATAAAAATATTTCAACCTATGCAGTATTGTATGATATAGCACAGTTAAAAGAAAAGAGAGGCTGCTTGACTCCTTTTAATACGTGACATTTATGTCTTTATGAGACAATAACAGTAACCAGGTGAACCACCATGATGTCCAACATGGTCATCTAAGCTCATATATACCTATTTATAAAACAATGAGTCTTCATGTCCTCAGTCTCGTCTCCTTCACTTGCACTTACCTGTCAAATTTATACATCAGAATCTCACAACATATTACAGCCATGTTTCCTGTGTAAATCTAGGACAGATCTAGCGTTGTTGGTTTTTCCAGCACCTGTCGGCACTGTATCGGCTTTGTCCTTCCACACTAAGACAAGGAGGGAAAAGGTCACACACACACACACACAAGTCCCCGGTGAGACCATCAGTGGCAGGATGCATTTGTGCGATAGACTGATGAAGCGAGGGAGTGGGAAGGAATTGAATTAGTATGGGAATGAGTGAAGAGGAGGAGGAGGAGTGTTTAGTGGGTGGATTGGGTGAAGAGGGTGCAGGTGCAGGGTCGGGGTGACCTCTCCTGTCCCCGTAAAGCTGCAGTTTACTTTTGTAATCCCCTGCAGGGCTGCTGAGGGGGACATTCCCACTGTGCTTCTCCTCTAGGAAATAAAGGTGGCAGTGTTCATTTGCTGCTCAGCAGGCTAAATGTTGCCCATATAGCCACTTGAATTAAATCAGTTTTTAGTGCAGAAATGACTGGTGTGTTTTATGAAGGGTTAGACAAAAAACCTTATTAATATGATCAGGAACCAACATGAGCTGAAAAACACAAAACAAACAGAGAAGTACAGCGTGCTTACTTTGCGCTTATGGCAAAGCCTGCTGTGTAATTGTGTTTCGATCTGTTCAGTGTGTTATCATTCTTGTTTAGTAGCACCTTAAAACTAAAGCGCAGGCTAATGAAAACGCCCTCAAACCTGCCTGAAGCTAATGATGGAGGAACTGTACAGCATGAGTGTGTGTGCGCGCCCGCGTTTACTAATGCAACATCATTGTCATCCTCAGAAACAGCACTGCATGAGGTTTGTGTTTGAAATCCGCTGGGGCTTATTCTGAGCTGCAGTCTCTCATCATAAATGCCCCTCATGAAATTGCAAAGTTCAGTCCCTGCGCGCTTTAATCACTGTCTTCTCTAAAAATTAACCATAGCGGTCCACAATGTCATCATTTCAGTAGGCCTCATGTCATATGAATGACTCCAGATGAATTAAACACTTTCTTCCATACCAAGGGACCTAGAACAGGTGTCATTTCAAGCTATAATCCTATTTGAATATTAGACAGGATTATTTGTTGAGTATACTAAACTCTAGTGCATGAGAGCTAATTAAAGTCATGCAGGGTTCATAGTATGTTGGGCTATGAGGAGCAGCTAATTACATTCAAAGACTCAGGTAAAATTTCCTAATACTTAGCATTACAGCATGCTACGTTTAGAAGAGCAGTTTCAAAATGCATATAAGAAACCTCTTGAATTGAATCACATCTGCAAAAACACATGTGACCAAATGCTATGTAAATAGATGTACCAAAGATGAGGTAGTGGTTGGAGTGGAAAGATTTTTTTGTATTGATTTTTCAGTTTTGTATCTTTTGAATAAAAATTCAAATGGTCACTTTAACTGCTTGACTGTTTCTATGCTTAATCCCTTCACGATAACACTGGAACATAAAGTATCTGTCTTTACTGCTGGGCAATGTGTTGATTAGAGTGGTGAATAAAACTTTTTGTTAGAAACTAAACATTTTCAGAATTGAAACTGGGCCATGGCTGACCCAGTGATGCTTTTTCTTTTTTTATGGCCGAGTGGTTCTGGCACAAGGTGTGGCAGTATTTCTGAGTCAACTGTCAGGGAAAACTTTGGAATTGTGTGTTACAATTAGACATCAAAAGATTCAAGAGGCTTGATATGTTGTCATGAGGAGAAATAAGAGAAATCTCTCAGAGAAGATCAGATCAATCTCAAGCTCCAGGAAAATCAGGTGAAAAAGACAGAGGGAAAGTGAGAATGAAAGAAAGAAATGTCAGGGCTGGCAACCTGGCATCAAAGTAAAACCTTCCCCCTCAGATGTTTTTCTCTTTTTACCTCAAAGGCCACAACATGTTCCTGCTGCTGAAGTAAAAGTTTGGTAAAGCTTTGCTCAACTTCTGCAAAAAGAAACACAGATCACTGATCATGGTCCATGAGATGAGATATTGATTTGTCCTTCAAGTGTCTATGAAGAGATCTCCCTGCAGATGATTATGTATTTATTACACCTCATACTATCACTTCCTTTTCTCCTGTGCCAATGACAGATTCCAGTATCTGAAAGGATTACAAAGCTTATGGCAAGGAAATCTGCATTAACAATAAATGAAGGGATTTGTTTTTAAAAATCTAATCTTTAAATTGGTAATGTGTTCTCACTGGAGACTCTTAGAATAAAATGATTTGGAACAATAAAGTCCTGGGTCAGGCTTGTGTTTTGACTGAGAACAGCACTTTTACTTTGTAGACAGTTTGTTGCTGCATAGCATGACGTCGTACCGGTGCAACAACAACAAACGACAACACTGAACAAGACACAACGGCTCTGTTTGTTTCAACAAGACTTCAAGCTTAGAATAGACGGTGGGTGTTTGGTATATTTACTGTACTCTACTATTTTATGTGGTACCTTAAGGGAAGGGTATCAAGGAATGGAACGTTAGGGACACTTTATTTGGTATTACTTCTAATAGAAATGTCAAATATGTTCAGCACTATACCATGTATAGTGAGTGAATGCTCATTTTGTTATGTGGGAATGCTAAGCATTAAAACTGATTTCCTGTACCTCCTTTTGTTCTTCTGATGGAAGAGTTTTGCACATTATTTGACCCTGGAGCTTTCTTCTGCTTAAATCGAATTTGTCCAACATCTGCAGAGGACAGCTTAGTCAAGACACAGTAGTAGTAATGGAAGAATATAGTGGGTCATGTGACCTGACAACATACATTTTTCACAAATTCCCAAAACCTGACAGCATGGCAAAGAGCCACAGTATACTGATGAATAAGGGACAGGGGAATAAGAGAGACACAGATGTTTCTGCAAGAGGAAACACCTCACTATCCATTACTTTACTTAGTGCGGGTGAGTGATTGCCTGCACTGAATGGCAGAATAATATATGTTTTCTTGAATTATTTGATTTACTATAATGCAAAGAAGCAAACCAGTGTTGAATATACCTGCCCTTCAGGTTCTTGCATATTATGAGTCATAAAACATTTTTCACAGGTAATTCTTACAGACCTAAGGTCCATACATTTTTCATGTGATTAATTTTTTTCCTGCAGCGGTTTTGTGTCTAAAGAAAACAAATTGTTCCCCTTCAAAACAACCTTTTTTTACGAGGTTTTTATGTGATCTGGTTTCCTCGTTCCCACTGGATAAAGAGAGGAAATGACAATGTAGTACCACAATCACAAAACTTTAATTGGGCTGTGATGATAAAGTTTTGGACTACTTTCACAACCGTGTTCAGAAATACCCTCTTTGAACTGAGAAAAGATCAATTATTCAATATGTGAATGGGCGAGTACCTGTACTCACATGAAACCCTTTTACTGTGAGACAAATATTCTCCATGGACTGTGTAAAGAATGGATGTCTTCTCTGAAAGTAAGGTCACTGTGAAAATAGCTGAAATTTGTAATCCCTTTTAGGGCCATTAGAAGTTGCAGAATCCATCCATCTGTTTTAAACAAAAATTAACAGGTAAAGATGAGTAAACTTGTGAAAAATAAGGCAACTGATTTCTTTATTGAGACCATTTTAGGAGGTTTGATCACAAATGTGCCAGAAACTTCCAACGTGTAACACACAACAGCAGAAAGCACCTTGGAAAGAAACTGTCAAAAGTGGTTTGGTTTATTTATTTTTTTTTTTTTCAAATTCAGAAGCAACTTGATTGATTGCAATGATTTAAGATTGTGGGTTGTATTTTGCTCTCAATAACATCATGGTGGAAAAGGTGCAGACCCATGCTAACTCTGCAGCTAGGCTGCCAAAATAAAGTGAAGGGTGAAATTACCACATTCTCCGTGGGGCCATTTTGACATGATTAAAACTTTAAAAGCATCAATTGCAAAGTCATTTTACCTGGGACTGAATGTTGATTGGATCTTATTCCCATTACAGATACAAGTCAGATATTACTCAGTTTCATTGTATTGTTTTGACTGGTCGAAACTGGCTTGAGTCAGTAGGAAAAAAAAAACTTAACTCCCTCCCAAATTATACCGGATTATTGTATTAATGTAATTTCTACAATTTACCAAGGACTTGAAGTCTTCAATAGAGCCTGGTGTCCATTTTGTAAAGTATGGTTGAATGTTTAACATCAAATGGGGTGTGCTTTAGGGTGTGGCAACACATTGATGTTTATGTTTACGTGTGACCCTCAATGAAAAATCAACCCTCTGAAGGTCTGTTGCTTTATTTATGTGTCAACAGAGGCATCCTCCCTCACTGAGCTTATTTCACAGTGAAAGTCAATTTAGAAGTGGAAATTTTTCAACTGAGAGAAACAAAAATATATGTTTTAAATGTAAATTTGGCGGTCTGGCGTTGTGCCTGTTTATTCCACCCCCAGTGTAGAAGGTGAATCAGATATGGTTTCTTTGAGGTGATTTCTGCTACGTAAATTGAGAGACACTGAGTTTGTATGTGGACACTCAGTGTGGACCTACTGCCTCTAAATTAACCTGCAGAGTAAATGGAAAGGACAATCCTAATCATTTGATTTAAATTCTCCTCACTGTTAAAATCAATCAATAAATAAACAAAATAAAAATAAAGCAAACTCAGTGAGGGTTTGAGCCTTTGGGTTATTTTTCTTTGCCATCTTTAATTGTTCAAGAAAATCTTTCCAACACTCACTTATTGGCACAGAGTCAGCACACACCAACCTTAATGAAAATCCTCAAGCTGTTTTGCTAATTCTTTTGTTTTGCTATTGATTAATTTATTTATTATAACAGCAGTTGCACGCAGATCTGATGCATTGGTTTGAATGGTAGATCATCAAAGGAAAACAATATTATCAGTATAGCTGTTAGATAATATTGGAGTTTTATATATATATATATATATATATATATATAGTATTTGTTTAAAAGCATAATATTTCATGAATATTATATATTTAATTTAAATTTAATATTGATCTAAATAGAGAGAACTTAATTAATTAATTAATACGTGAAGGCAATTCACTTTCTACAACCACATTTACAAAATCATGTTTTGACTGGTATAAAGGTGAAAATATAGCTTCCATACGTACACAGGAAAAGAGCTGATACATAATTTATTATGTTTTAAAAACAAGTACAGTTCAAAATGAGATACAAAAATGACTAGAATAGTAACCATAATAAAATATTAAAAAATAAAAAATTAAAGCATGATCTCAATGTGAAATGAGACTGAGGTGAGATGGAGTCAGTAAACCAAAGAAAAATTCACATTTCCTTCATGGAAAGAATAATATACCAGCAGATTTTATTGACAAATAAGGCTGTATGTGGGGAATAGTCCAAGCATGAAAATGGAAAGATGCTCCTGTGGCTCCAGAGGAGGGTCAATCAGTAAATAAAAAGGGCAAGGTCGCCAAGGAGGAAGGTAAAAAAGAAGGTGAGATTGAAAGATCCTTGGGTATGGACTTACTTTCACATCTGACCTTTGATTCCTGCTGGGAGAAGCTTACCTTCAAATCACACCACCCTTGGCTTATCTTGATGCAACAGCATATCACATACTCTTATAGATATTCTGTATACCTGGGATTTTCAGGAAAATAACAGGCCAAGAATTGCACATTGGTATCGTACAAGAAAACCCATCCTCAGATAACGTACACGGATCCCTGGGAGTAACTATATCACATATGAGTGATGAATAAATATAAACCCAGTGCTGCTCATTTTTCACTGTGGATGATTATCTTATAAAGTGGGACGTCAGCACAGCAATCTGATGAAGGATCCAAGGGAATTTCATGATTTGACACAAGAAGCAGGGAGATGTAGCTGTGACTTTACAACTAAATCCAATACCCATGATGAATAAATATTCAGTCTGTTTTTGCTTATAAGAAAATGCACTTCCGGCAAAAGGGGATTTTCTTATGTACAAACCATGACAAGGACATTTAATGACTCAAGAGTGGATTATTTCTCAGAAATTAGCCCAATTGTCTCTTAATTTAAGAGGCCATATAAAGAATAATGATGTAGTTTTGCAAATGTTGTTTATTCTTGCAAGTTGTATCATCCTAACTGAATATTTTCAGTCAAGTCCTAAAGGCTTTAAAACAGCAGTTAAGCATTATTTTTACAAAGGGACACAAAAATCCAATCAAACAGTTGAGTAAATGTAACCGGTCTAAATTAAACAGATAAAACATGGGATTGGAGAGTCTCGGGACTTGGTAGAAATTTCCAAATATTTAGTGTGATTTTTCATTCATTTTTTTTCTCAGTTACACTTTCATTTTATGTGTGATAATAACAAAACATTTGTTCAGCTTGAAGAACTGCACTGATCCATTATTTTTGCAATAATACAATACATACACATAAAAATATGATTTTAAACTTTGCAGCATGAGTACAATATTAATCCAAGGCCAGTTAAACAGGATTTTTCACAATAAAACCAATCAAAACAATGTAATTCCAGACCCTTTAAAAATTTACAAAGCAATATTTTTGTTGTGGCTCTTTATGATTCTTCAATTATTTTCAGTTATAACAGTTTTTTTAATGCATGATACTAAAAGCGTTTGTTCAGCTAGTAAAAAATAAAATAATTAATCCATTATTTTTGGGGCAGATATATGTAAGCCTATTATTATTTTAAACTTTGTCATAGAGTTACAGTCACAGCAATGATAGACAATTTCTTTTATGTGACTGCTATAAAAAGGGCCTCAATGACTTTCAACCAATATCAGTGGATGTTTAGTTGAACAGATGAATGTTTAATTGCTGTTCAACCGCCATATGGATTAATCTTCTGATTTTAAACAGGCTACTGTCCAGAAAAGAGAATGATTCTCATTCTCTTTGTAGGCCAGACTGATGCCTTGTCTGCTCGAAAAAACATATGGATAACCAGAAAATTGATCTCATGGGACATAATGACCCACGGCCATCTGTGTGACTGATTCATCCAGAGGTCAAAAACATCATTTTAAACTTTTACAGCACTAGTATAAAATACTGACCTCTCTTTTATCAGTTGTTGGATTGTGTACATATATATATAGCAGCTGGATAGTACAGTGGTTAGTATTACTGACTTTAACTTTGATTCCCAGTTAGGGCATGATCATCCAGTTGGACCCTTAGACAAGATCCGTCATGCTCTATGCCTATACCTCAAACATGAGTGAAACCACAAATAATAGAGCAATACTGGCTTGGACATTGCCCATGTCAACAAGGGGCCAGGATGGCAGGTAGGTCAGAGAGGGATTTCATCATCATCCCCTCACTCTGAGATTGGGTACCAGGCCTGTCTGCACAAGGGCAGCTGACCTAAGAGATAAGATCATAACCTGGAGGAACGCAAACACCTCCCACTTGCCAAGGCTAAGTATCAAGGTGCCATCAGAATCTCTACTAGAGGACTTGAACTCAGCACTGATAACTATCCCAACTATCAACATCACTGAGACCAATAAGTTGATATATACAGCAGCATCAAGGGTTCTTGAGATGCTTGGTTACAAACTGAACGACAGAAGCCATAAGGAGCAACACCCTCCATGGAGAAGAAGGCTAGAAGCTAAAGGCAACAAGGAAAACAAGGAAAGAAGTTAGCCTTCTATCTGAGCCGCAGAGGGGTGTGGTAAAGAAAGAGCTGCCTAAGAAAAACAACAAGCTGTAGAGACTGCCAAACAAAGACTCACAACCCTGGCTGCTCGCCTAATGAAATGTACAAGAGAAGTAGAGGACAGGACAATAAACAGGACATTCTCCACCAAAAAATCCAAGGTCTACTCTCAGTGGCAAGGCAGTAGGACCACCACAGACCCACCCAGAGCTGAGACTGTACAATACTGGAAGAGTATATGGGAAAAAGAGGTATTGTATAGCACCATTGCCAAGGGGCTGTCAGACCTGAGAGCAGTCCGCAGCAACATCCCAGAACAAGACCTAGTAAATATCACAACGGCAGACAGTCCTCATCATACAAAGGTGATTGAGAACAACAGGGCTAAGATCCTATTCTACTTCCAGATCCAGACAGACAAACTGGTGATGGCTAACCAACCGAACATAGTGGTAGTCGACAAGCAGTAGAAGAGGGCAATAGCGAAAGATGTGGAAAGTGACGGCAACATCAAGAAGGAGGAACATGAGAAGCTTGAGAAATACCAAGGGTTGAGAAAAGAGCTGGAGAAGATGTGGGGAGTAAAATGAACTGTGGTCCAAAACTGGGAGATTTCAGGAACAACATCTAAGATCTCTGTCCAGAAAAGTGCAGTCCTAGGAACAGCCAACGTACTGCACAGAACCCTCGAGCTCCCAGGCCTCTGGTAGAGGACCCGAGCTTGATGGAAAGATAAGACAAGTGGGCATTTCTCCAGTGTGGGATCCATATTGTCCAATCTCATCTGATCTAATCCAGTGTAATCCAGTCTAGTCTAAATCTAATACAGTGAAATTCAGTCCAATTTCAAATACAGTTTAATAAAATGTATTCCCTTAAAATTTAATCCAATCTAGTTCACTGTAACCCAGTCTCAACCAGTCAAATCCAGTTTCATTTTATCCAATCTAACCAAGTGTAATCCAGTGCAAATTTATCTAGTCCAATCCAGTCTCAATCTAATACAGTGCAGCCTAGTTCAACCTCATCCAATCTAATATATTTTAATCCCATCAAATTTTATCCAATCTCATGCATCCAATCTCATGCAGTGTAAACCAGTCCAATTTCATTAAATCTAATACAATTCAGTCTAATCTAATCATCTAATCGCATCTATTAAAAACCTGTATGTAAAGTATTTGGCTGGATTAACATCTAGCAAAGTCCAACATGAAAATACAATAAATTTTTGCCTTTTTTCTTTGAAATGCATTGAGTTTTGGTTTTAGATTTTATTTTTTTCCTGAAACTGTGATTTCTCAGTACAACAGATCCTGGTTTTTGTTCACTCACCAGTTTTTGGTTCATCCTGACACGAGGAGACTATGCCACGGGCAACTCTAACAACCTGGCCTACTTTTGTTAATGAGCACTTGTCACAAAATGACCCAGTGCTACATGTTACACTCACTCTGGCGACACACCACTTGCTGTTTTGGTCCAGGGAGGCAGCAGGAACCATGTAGGCAAGACAAAAGTCAAAATGACCAGTGAGGTGTGGAAAAATAATCAGGATTGGAACTGGGTGTTGATTTCAGGATTCAGGTCTTGTCTTTGATTGCTGGAGGTGCAGATGGATTCCTGCTTGGGCTGTGGCTGCAGCAATGTCTACTAGACCAGTTAACCGTGGGGTGGGTGTAGGGTCTCTGGTACCACCGGTTTGATGATAAGTTCCATGTTGGGAATTCCCAGTTGGGGACTGACAGTTACAAGTTACAATGTTAAATGGGGTGGCCAATTTGAATTCATAACACCAAAAAGGCTGCTGCATCTGCAGACTTTTATGCCATTTTCTCTTAAGATCGCTATATTTGGGATCTAGGGTCTCAATCCCTACAGTTTCATGTCTTACTTGTAAAGTAGATTTTAATCACAGCGTGACCTCCTACTAAAATAAAGGTGAAATAGATTATCTTCTTGGTTCATGTCATTTTACTATTACTGGCTTGAGTTTGGCTCGGATTTGAGCGATTCTTGGTCAGTACTATTATAGTAATATATTATACATTACTCATATATTATTATATAATATTTTTGTGATGTGAGTGTTGCATTTGATTTTAATAAATCAAAAATTTTACATTTATATGTAAATTATCTGTTTTGCGTTTGTTTGATTGACATTTGTTTGCAGACTCACTTGCCCTTCAGTTACACCCTTGGAAGACAAATATAAAAATATGCTAACAAATGTCTAAAATTTAGATTAGGAAAAATGTACAACAAGAAAAAAATTGACCCAGAAATGAAAGGGCATAGGGATCCTGTGTTTTTTCTTAAATTTCAGTTCACAGCCTCTGAGCTTCACTCTGAAGATTTTCCATTTTCAGCAGTAGAACGTGAAATATGTTCACTAACAATTCCTGCTTTCATTCCTGCAGTTTTATCATCACAGCACTGGTACTTGCAATTGAGCTGTCAAACACTGTTTGGTATTTGCTGCATAATGAAGTGCGAGTAGAGTGGATGCAGAGATTTGGTCTGCAGATGTTGCAACCCACTGCTGGCAGTGGAAGCCACAGTTTGTGGCCTGTTTTACTGTGATAAAGGAGATACCAGCATTACAAAGAAAAGACTAACAGTTCTGGCATGAGCTTCACAGATTAAAGCAAACAGTCCTTATAGACATGGCACAAAAAAGAACAAAAAAAACAACAAAAAAACAGACAAACCCATTTTAACATAATCTGACAGTGTTTCCAGCACTAGAGTCAATAAAAAAGTATTTTGTTCAAAAAAAAAAGCAAGTATTTATAACATTAATGGAGCTTGAATTTGGCTTTTGTGTTAGAATAGAAGGAACCCTCCTTCTATTCTAACACAAAAAGCCAAATTCAGAAGCCACCAAAAAAAAGTTTTTCTCCACCTTTACATGTTTGTTTATTTGATGAAGTTAAAGTGCGATAATGAAAAAAAAAAAAAAAAAAAAAACTGAGCTGGATTTTCAGATGGATTTTTAATTGGCTTTTAATTGGCTCATTATTCTCAAAGATCATGTACAGTACAATATACAATATAGTAAATATGACATTTTGTGTACATGAGTGGTAAATAGGCTTTCTGACGCATTTAATGTGAGCAGAAATTGTAACAAAATAGAGGCTGCTGTGCTTTCGATGTGTACTAAAATACATAATGCTTTATTTAAGTAGCGATTTTCAAAAGCTTGGTTTTCAAAGTGATTTACTCGCATAAAAACAAAAATAAAAAGTGCTTACATTTCATCTGTAAAATGTTTGAGGTCAGCGACATATTCCCAGAAACAATGCAGACATTTTGAAGACTTTGAATAGTTAGTACAATAAAGATGGGTATAAATTTATGAAAAGTCACTCACTAAGATTCCGCCTTGGAGCTTCACATCTCCACATGAGAGCAACCTGAAGGTTTTCCAGCAGCACAACACTGTAAACCTTCTCACTGTGTTGTTAAAGAGCTTTGTTCCATTTTGTGGCTGGAAGAGGTTTAACAGTATGTAATAAATTCGGAAATTCAAATCTGAAAACATGGTTACACCTGGATTATCAGGGACTTTTTTTTTTTTTTTTTTGACCATGTCAGCGTTTGTTAATCAAAAGTCTAGTTCAACCACATAAAAATTCATTTGGATTTAAAATGATTGTTGATGGTTACATTGCATTGATTATATGCAGATACAACACATTTTTCACAGTATACATAACATATTACTTATTATACTGTATGTGTGACGCTTCAACACGTTTATTGATGAATATTAATTATTGAGTATGTTTCCAATGATTTTTTTTTTTGAGTCAACAAAATCATTTTTTTATGCATTTGTATTTGATTACTTTACTTGAGACATGAAAGGTTAACTCGAGGTTATCTGACCATTTGAATGGACTGTTAAATGTGGTTCCGTTTTCTGTCCATTTTGTCAGCTAATTTCAACAGTGTTTCATTTGAAATTCCAATTATTTATATATATTCAAACACACCTCTGATTCAGAATGTGTAGGTAACACATTTTTTAAGCAGGCATGTTCTCCTTCCTCTCTGTAAAGAGCTGAGGGACATTGAAATCAGTGTGACCCTCTTTTACTCAAATGGCCCAAATTCAAGAACCCTTACAGCGTAACATCCTGCTGTCCTTGAACAGGGCGACAAATTCCCCTGAGGAGTAATCAATGACTTTTTGAGTGGGTAATTGACATCTTTGTCACCGCTCACTTGGGCCACTGTAGTTCCCTGTTTGTCTAGATCCATCATCTCTCCATCCAAAATACTGCCATCCACCTTATGAGAGGGACAAAACACAGAGAGCATATATAACTCCTGTTGTGGCCTATTCAGACTAGCTCCATGTGTATTTAGGATTAATTTTAAAAGTTTGGTTTTAAATGTATTTAATGATACATTCAAGTTGTGATTTCCAACTTGGGAATTTGGAACAAACTCTGCTCTGTTTCATTTTTAAACGTTGACTTGTTGCTACACTGTCTGTGTTAGAGCATTGTTATTGACTGGTTTTGCTAACGATGGCAAGCACAGTATATATTTGCATCTAAGGAACGCAATGAACTCAGTGGTTATGTCATTCCCAGTTCCGATGTACAGTAAATGGAACGCAGTATTATCTCTTCTTACTGGCTTTAAGCACTAGCTGAGCAAGATATACTTTACCTTGGTTTTAGGCTGTAAATTTTTGCATTATTTACTGTATCTCTAGTGTATTTTTGTCAATTTCAATTATTTTTATTACATTTTTTACATTCATATTATCTGTACAGCACTTTGGTAAACTGAGGTTGTTTTTTGAAAGCAAATTCCTGTACAATGTTTGATGAATCAATCAGAATTTTTTTTTAGATAGGTAGGTGACCCAAGTATGTTCCCATTAAATTTCAGTAAGATTTTTTTTTTTTTACAAGAAATCCTTATATCGTACAATGGAGTAAAAAACTGTAAAAACAGTGTAAAGTACTGTACATACAAACTATCTCTCTTAAAACTCATTTGAATGAGATTTGGTGTGTGTATGTAGGATCAGACACTCTACCATTGGACTAGGTTTTACACACATCTAATCCAGATGTAGATGTAGATGTAGATATAGATTTAGGAGCAATTTAAATATAACATGGTTCGGTCTCATTGAACAGGTTTAACAGATTGACAGAAATTTTATTCATGTTTATTTTAGATGGTAATAGCTAAGCAGGTTCTACACAGATCCCTAAAGTTCTTCTGGATCCAGTGGATTATGTGTTTAAGCCTTGGTGGAGGTCTTTGTTCTCTGAGTGATCTTATTTTAAATGTTCTATAGAAATAAACGTTACTTACTTACAGAATTTCACTACTTTATTTAAAACCTTTGATTCAATCTCAACTAAAATATTAATTACTCAGAGGTTTACAGAATTTGGAAGTGTCGAGCTTGTTGTTTTGGATCACAACATCATGTAATATTTTCCTGTTATTTCTCTGCACCACATGCACCTGAGTCTCAGGCCATCAATCTTTTCCTCTCCTTTAGTCTGTGTCACCACATCGTCTCAAGCAGGTTCCTGCCGCCTTGTATTACTGAAAATGGTTCGTGTGTTGTATCGACGTGGAGGGAAACTCTACCTGGCCATTTCTTTGTCATTCTGTCATTCAATGGGAAAAACATGCTTCTGCTGAAAGGATGACCTGCTGTCATCTCTGTCACTCACCGGGTACTGCAGAACTCCTGCTGTTCATTTCAAAACATAGTGGATGCACTACAGTGTGTAACGCTGAGAGATTTCTGCAAAGTGCTCACACCACCAACTGTGTATATTCTAAACAAAAAAACAACCGCATCCCACATGTCTCAAATACAGGTCTGGTTTCTTGTCTAGAAAGGCCTATTGTAAGCTGCATAGACACTTGGAAGTCACATTCACAGATGGTGGCTGGTATTTATACAGATGCTGTGCATTACAGTGATCCAACGTGGGAAAACCAGGAGAAAAACATGGGTATTGTTGAGTTATTCCTCTCCCTCCTACTGTTTCAGAGATGTTGCATGTGAAATAGTCATTTAACTATACGCGCTGTGAGAATATAATTCAGTTTTTTTCTTTTTTTTTTCAGTATAAAAAGTACATAAATTCAAATTATATGTTTAACCTTTTCAACTATTTCACAGGTAGCTATTTCTTATAGGCTCCTGCATTATATTACAAAGTCAAAATGAATGTAAAGTTTTAAAACAACAGCAGGAAATATCTTTAGTATAATGGAACATTTTCAGTTATGCTTTATAGTCCACAACATGAAAAATGCCTTTGGCTGCAAATTAAAAAAAAAAGTAATTCAGTTTGTTAGTTTCATAACTGAATACAAAATATTTATCATCTGCCTTTTTTGTACTGTAAATAAATAATAATCATTTGTGCACTGTATATATCACATGGGGAAAAAGTCATGTTACAACATTGAAGATAGGTCAGAGTTGTCTTTGTAAAAATAACTTTTAACAAAACTGTTTTTGTTTGAGTTTTCCGTTCTATTCCGTAATGTCTCTTACAGCAAAAGTTAATAGATTTATAACAAAAAAAAAGATGCAAACAGCCCAGATTAAACAAAACCAGTGATTTTCCCCTGTGTTTGGACTCGATTAAAAGATAAATATGTAACTTCTCATCACAGATGTTCAAATTTTTTCCATGAAATTCTAACATTGTGATAATATATTGATTGTTCCGCACGTATTTACAAAACAGATGTCTGTGTGATGATTACATATGGAATAATTGTGTGGGGAACATACAACAGTTTAAATTTATTTTTGTATCTTTCAGTATTTATTTCAGTGTTCAACATGGAGTGTTATTTATTTATAATAATAAAACCCGAGCTGAGCTCCTGGCAGCTTAGAATGGAGCTGCAGCTCAGTATTCTGTGACAAGGTTGGTGTTGGTTTCTGCAGGAATGATTGATTTACATGGCAAGCAGAGCATCCACAGCCTGTCTCTCTCCCGTCATAGCCAGATTTGTGATGGTGCAAATGTTGCCTAGGTAATAAAAACAAAACAAAAACATAAAAAAGTGAAGTAAGATGCAGAAACATCTTGACAAATTAAAAAAAAAATTAGACATAAGTGTAATTACCACTCTCTGCCACTTTGGAGTGAAACAACAGGTGTTCGTCTCTCTGCTAGTATAGACATGTGGTTGACATGTAATTACTGGACATGCAGTTGATTATAAGTGGCCTTCTCAAAGGAAAGTAGTTGAGGAGAATACTTTGCATAACTGGGTCACTCTGCTCCAACAAGTAACTGAGCTGTCCCAGCGGGAAATTCTTCACAAACCATAATCCGAGTCTTGATTTTGTGTTTTATAATATAGCACCATCTTAAAGTCGTTTGCTACGTGCCTCTTTTGCTGAAACAAGTCCAGAAAACTTAATCATTACAAAATTTACATTTTCATGACTTCAAAAATGGATTTTTACCCTCACACATTTGCAGCAAACTTAAAAAACTTTGGGAAACTTGCAGTAATGAACTTCAGTTTCTGAGTTGGAGGAACACTGGGCCCAAAGCCTCCTGGATCTGATGATTTTTTTTTTTACCACATAAACAAAATTATTAGGGGAAATGAAACGGTAAATCTCAATGTATACATTTGATTTATATTTTGATTATTTAAAAAGCTGTATTCATCAGATCACACATACTGAACATTACATTTATAAGAGTAAGCCAAGCATTTTTCTTTGCTGACTCTGGAATTAAAATGTTGGAAAAAAGGAAATGTTTTTACATATTTTACATAAACCTCCATTACAAATTTAATTGGTTTTGATTAACCAATTTTTGTGTGTGTATGTGTGTGTGACTGCTCTATGACCTGTTAACCTCCTCCCTGGGGGCCAATATTTTTGTTATTATTTATAATAATTGAATTTTATTTTGCCACCAGGGAAATATTATGATGTGCCACCTACTGTGATAGGAAAAGAAAATAATTAGCACAATATCACAAATGCAGTGCATTACTTTGCACTTTACATTGCTTTTGCAGTGCAATATTGATTTACTTCTTATTTCACTTTGGATTATTTGATTATTACTTAAAGGTTCCAACAGGAGGACTGTCTTTGAGGACTATCTCCTCTGTCCAACCACAACCAGCAATTTTGTCTTTGACCCAATAAAACCATTTTGAAGAAGGTTCTAAGATATCAAAAGTTTGAGGGAGAAGTAAAAACCAGCAGCTTAGAAACAGCAAACCCCACAGAGGGACAATTAATAAATTAGGGAGGAGTGAGAGAATATGACAGATGACAAATGATGCTCTGTGTGTCCAATTGTTCCACTACTCACCATCACCAGTGTTTAGGCTACTTTCCTTCAGGCAGGAAGCAGCTAATGCATAATGAATAGTGTGTTCTGACTCCTGCTTTGGTCTAAAAGCACAACATAAAGACAATATTCTGTTCTCAATAAATGTAATCTTTTCAAAATCACCCCTTTACCATTTGCCCATCTCCGCTGATTGAAGTCAAAGTGATAAATCTGACCTGATCACCTCACAGGAGCAGGTTCCTCCTCATATATGTGTAACTGCAGCAACTGCAACTATGCTCAGCTTTGGTTGGCAGCTTTAAAATGCACCCAGGAGAAACAAGTTTAAAAAGCATTTAACCTCAATACTCAGGAGTGGAGTCACTCTGGACCAGCAAACTGCACTCAGTCACAAATGGGGTCACTTTTATAAGAACGAGGCAAGAGAGAAGCAAGATGGAACAAATGAAGTATTATTAACAGTACAGCAAATTTTCAGGGTCTGAACAGTACCTCTTTATATTCTACTCATTTAGCTTTTTAAACATACAAAATTCGCCGAAATCAGCTGAACAAAGATGTTAAGCTGAATTTGATTTATTACAATATGAATTACATGTCAGAATATGCCGATGTAGCCACTTAAGAATAACAGCAGGGTGATTTATGTACAGTGTAAGCTATAGCCACCTTTGCACACTACTAAATTAATTATACTCTCTTGATTGTAGAATAAAGACCAAAATTGAGAAAAAAAAAAAAAAAAAAAGCATAGGATGATTTATCATCTAGATTTTTATTTAGCGATGGGAGAAACGTATTAGTGATGGCACGGCGGGATGAGACTCCTGTCAACTTTACTGAAACATCAAGTTGTGTAAAAAAATGTGTGGCTAAGTGCACAGCTTGCATTCAAGTGACAGTTAATGCTTTTATAGGATACATTAAATGCTGGAGGTCTGTGTTCAGCAATTTTATAATAACATGCATAAATGCAGATGGAGTTTTACCTTCAGGTTGTCCACATTGTCAACACATGCAAGTGAGCACTAAGAAAAAATGTCACTTTTTTCCAAATTGTAAATATTTGAAAATAGCTTGATATTTGAAGTTCAAGGGCGTCACAGCTGTTTGAGTTCTGATTTGTGTTCTCTGTTTTCTAACATTCATGAAATAAACATAAAACATCTATGGCCCAAATTCAGAGAAGTCTGTGATTCATTTATGCCGTTTGTGTCTTTTTCACCCTTGTTTTAATTTTTGTTTCTATAAAGCGTCCCCTTTCTTTTGGTTGAAAAAGCTTCATGATTGGATTTGACCTAGTTTGACTTGAGTTTGTTGCCAGAATCGGCTCAAATTACAGTGAAAGAGTTCAGTGAATGATATTATTGTGTAACAATAAAACTCTGTTGTGAAATGACATCCAATCATTCACTTAAATCATTTGCTTCTTCCTTTTTAGTCAGGTCAAGAGTTTGTGCTGTGTGCTATTATTGTTTGACCCACAGCCTGTAATACCTGTAAGCAGCTTCAAACAAAAAAAAACGAGAAGACGGAGCAAGACAATGTTGATAGATTTGTCACATTTGAAGGAAGACATTTTAGCCGAAAGGTCAACTTGCCAAGATGGAGATAAATGCACTGTGTAGAAACAGTAAATCAAAAATTGTTCATGTAAAGATGGATGTTTGGAATTTTGAGTTTGAATCTATGGGTGAATTAATAAAAACATACAGTTAATGACACAACATTAGCTCAACAATCTGGGACAAAACCGACCCTTTAAAAAAATAAATAAAAATAAAAAATTATCTTACTACACATGAACAACGCCTCCTCCTATAGTGAATTTCCCCTCAAATATGTTTGTATTTATATAATACGTAGCCCTGTTTTACCTATGAATGTTTTTTTCATGTTTTTTTTTTTTTTTTTTTTTTAAATTAGGATTAGGATTTATTCCATAGTTCATCAGTTAGACTGTAAAAGAAAAGACAAAATCTAAAATCTGTTTGTGAGATGTACTGTATTGCTAAACTTCTTAGACCCAAACCGGTGCCATCTATGGGTCAGTAACACCACTGCATCATCACTGTTTTAGCTTAGAATAAACCTATGAGTGAATGAAGATAGTTTAGAACAGTGTAATTCAAACTCTATAATATTTGTCTCCTTTTTATTAAATCATCTACAGTAAATGAAAATGTGTGAAAGATATTCAACAGTAGTCTCAAGGTAAGGTTCTTACAAAACTGATTATCCAATATTATTTTTCTGATAAGTAAAACCTTGAATTCAACAAATTACTGTAGACAAGGACATGGTGGCTTCATAAAACCTTTTTCAGCTTGATTGAACCAAAGTTTTTAATTGTAAAATGCCTCAATATTTTCAATAAGAGCCAGTTCATTGAAATCAAAGATAAATGAGCTTCGAACTCCAAGGAATAAGAATCAGTCAAACACATGATGCTATGATTATCTTTGTCAGGTAAAGGCACAGTGTGCAACTGTGAACAATTATACGCCAATTCACTGCCATCCTTTTCATTACTAATAAGTCACAAGCAAGTGGCTTGCACAGTCCTGTCTCATTTTCTCTTGTGAAAAAAAAAACCACCATGCTGTGCAGAGAAGACGAGAGGCTTTAAAATGCTGATATGGATTCTGCGCCACAGCTTTGAAATTGTCAGCCTGCTCTACAATGACAGCTCATTCGTTTCTTGACACTTTAATGCTTGTCTGAAAACGGGGTCTGTCATAAACCTGCTTTGAAGTAAAATGAAACGGAACTGAAATCACAATGTAAACACTGAAGAATAATAACAGGAATTTGAGTTTCCCCCGCCTGCGTCGCCCTCCTGATCCCAGCCGGTACATTTAATCTCAAAATATGAGAAAACTGCAGAGAAGTCAATGCAGGAAAAGGATTTTGTTTGTTTCTGAGGATCAAGCATCAGATTTACAGTTAATATCAGTTGAATATACGATCCCAGAATAGTCTGTAAACAAAACGTCATAACAAAAAACTTAATAGGCTGAAGCTCAGGATTTTTTAATCTCCATAGTATATAGTTTCTCACTTGACATGTGAGAAAGACACACAACCCTTACAAATTATGCTCTCCATCATCTCACTTAACAAAAAGCTGAGTATAATAATGACAATGCCAAATTGTCTTTCCAGTGTTTTTGTCTAAAGTCACGTTAATCTCTTAAGGATAGTAACATGACTTGGACGTTTGTTCTTCACAGTCAGTGGTGTTGTATAGGTCAGGATATGAAACAGTAGAGAGTAAGAAACATATTGTTTGTGGTCATCGAGACCGCAGTGTTTTGGTCATCACTCACATGTCACACAGGGGGCGATAGAGGTTCAACACTGCAGCTTTATATTATCTTTTATTTCTTTACAGCAGCACTACTACTACTACTACTACTACTACTACTACTACTACTACTACTACTAATAATAATAATAATAGTAAAACACAGTACTAGATGAACACACTTGCCTTCATTGTTTCAGTATGATAAAAATGCCTTTGTACTCTTAGATGTTGTCTCTCCACAAAAGCCCTGTCCCAGTGGCCAAGAGAATAACACAGTGAAATCAATACATGCAGTCGTGTGATACTCAAGGACGGTGTCATTTTTCTGGTGACATTACACTGTGCAGCTGGTTTCAACATCATGATGACAAGTTTAAGCCAAAAGCTGTGTAGTTTAGCTGTAATTTTATACATCACTCAATCATTTTTGTTGTGACTTTTCTTTCATAAGATGGGAGGAAACGAATGGATCAGTACAGTTTTTAGATTCATCACATATGGAGCTACAGATCCTTTTACCAAAAGGTCAAGTTGGAAGATTCATGTACTGTGTGAAAGAAAAATGTATATCCATGTGTCCATACAAAATTATCTTACAGTCTCATATCCTTTTATTCTTTTCTTCCTTGAAATATTTGTGTTAGTAGACTGGGGAGTTGAATGTAAAATAATTGACTGGAAACTAGCTAGTTTTTATTAAATTGCAGCCTACACCTTTAATTTCCCTTGATAAACAACTTACTAAAGTCAATTAAAAGTATGAATACGCCTGCTAAAACTTCCTGAAACAAATCCCAACACCTTATAACAAATACTTACAATTCTTCACCTGAAATTATTTATATTTTTTAGGATAAGTGAAGATTAAGATCAGAGTTGGTAGTTCAGGTAAACCACATCGAGTTTTTTATTTTGGCTTCTCATAGTAAAATGGAAAATAAAAAGGGAAAAAAAAAAATGTATATTGCATAAAATGCATTTCTTCGAGCAGCGTGTTTTTGCCCTTGTGTTGTCACTGTCACTTCCTACTAATACTGGACGCCACATTTTGTGAACAGACCTCAAGGAAACATAATATTTGACTGGGAGGCAGACGCAGCAACTGTCACTCACTTTTTTGATGCCGTCTTTTCTTGCAGCCTCCAGGAAACAATCAGGTTTTTTTTCCTTCCATTCTATTTTCAAGGGAAGGTTCATGTTATTCCAGTCAAGCACTTCCTCCTGCTCCTGCAGTGCCTGGAAGTGCTCATGTATGAAGCATCTGTACCTGTGCATTTCGTTTCTAAATGGGAAAAGAAACAAAAAAGAAGAAAAGGAGAACTAGTGCCTGCCTCAGTGTGGGAAAACAATTACTGATATAAATAGTGACTATAAATAGTGAGTGTTGGGTTTCATAAAACTATATGGTAGAAAGAAAACATATTTTAAATCATCAAATGATTAAATTGATGAAATGTCGTTGTCATACTTCTACTGTATGCACATGGAGCACATGGAGCCCCACCAATAATCATTATTATTGTAGAAACATTAAGAAAAAGGTTAAATTACCTTTGAAGGCAAATAATATGTTGTCCACTGCTGCATGTAATTTATTCGTGCTGGAGCATGACCTTTAATGATGTCATCGCCTTGTTACCTTGTAATGGGGGCCAACAACAGCCCTCGACGGACAGAAAGTAGTCCGAGATTCCTCTGTGCTTTAATGTGGATTACAATTGTTGCTGATTCTTTTTCAGAAGCTGAATCACTTTGTCATCTAATTTATCTTCCAATGAAATAAGAGGCTTTTGTTTTCTCAAACTGTCAATGTATGTCAATGTCAATGTAAATAGTATATTTCATGTAATAAATCTTCACAGTTTAAGTATTTGCACATTAGAGATAACGTGAATGTTTCAGTTGCTGCTTTTTTTTTTAAATTCTCAAATAATATACTGAATTTTTCTTTCCGTAACATTTAGTTTATTGGTAAAAATTAAATATAATACCGGCAACTATGTTTGTATATTTTCCAGAGAGACTGTGGTGTTTGAACGGAAAAGCTGGAAATAAATAAACTATGCAAATGATAATGAATGTTTTCTGGTTCTTGTTCTTGGTTCTTGCCACAAACAAAACAACTTTACTGAAAACAAAATCTGCAAATCGGCTAAATCTTTCTCCGCTCTCTCATACAGAGATAATTTCATCATTTCAAGTAAGCAGCCGTGTTTTGGAAGACGGCGAAGAAAAAACAACTTCCACCCTCAGATGCCATGCGGTTACATAATCTCGATCACTTTGTTAATGTGCTATTTTGTTTGAGATAAACACATTTGACAGGTGAGCTAATGGTTTGTGAGTGAGTGATACTAATTCCAGGTTTCATAGGGAACCAACGACCTGCTGCTTTACTTTCCAATCAGCGACTGATTTACATGCAGGCGGCCACGGTGAACCTGATCGTGTGTAATCAGTTACCTGGTAGGGTAGAAAATTTGCTTAAATTTGCTTGTTGTGACTTTTAACATGTTGTTGATTGTGGTTCTTATTGGTTAATACCAACATATGATTCCTGAACTTTTATAGTTTATACAAACAACAAATGTCAGTCCAACAAATGTGTTAAATGGTTGCAAGCTGTCAACATGAGTCTGACTAATGTGCAGGATCTTTGATGAATGACAGTGGCTTTTCCACGATGAAATATTAAAACTTAAATACTGTGACTGTCATTTTTATTCTTGGTGTAGCAATTGCATCCTAAATGGTGGTTTCTAATCTTAAAACAACAGTCATACTACCTTTTGCTGAATTTGCTGTTTCACTATTGCCACTCGCCTGAAAACACAAAGTATTGAACAGCATTTACAAGTGAGTTTAATAACGATTAGAGAATAACTGTGTCCTTAAAAAATTGGAATAAAGAAATTGATTGAAGAAATGTCAAAGTCATATTGAAGAGTAAGTAGTGAGTAGTGGCTCACTACTCACCTGAGGGCTGTTCATGTTTGTCAGGTGTTCCCATTTAAAGACAATCAGCTCTGCCCAGGTGAGGCAAAGGCTGGATGGTGTCACCATTTACTTGGTGATGTGTCCATATCTTACCTTTCTGCCTATTTTTCCTCAAAGTTAAATGCAGGCAAACTGCAGTTTGATTGATATAGATAAAACCATTCTGAAAAAGATAAATCCTTTTTTCATCCTTCTTTTTAAACCATCACAGAACCAGAAATGCCCCACCTTATCATGAAGTTCATTTTCAATCACATGTCATGAAATAAGACACTCTTAAGACTGAGGCTTGTAAAAAAATACACCTTTATATTCATGATGTATTCACTAAAGGAAAAGAAACAGAATGATTCAAAGCTGAAGTGAATGATGGGCATTTATGAGAGACTAAATCAGACACTCCATCCACAAGCACATTTTGGTTTTTAAGGCTTCAAGAGGCATTTTTTTTAAAAAAAACCCTTGCTTACATTACCACATCTAGCATCATTCAATGGATGAAAAAGGAAAAGAGCCAAAACTGAGGATGTGTGGTTTATTTATACACAGTGAGCAGCTGCTTGATGATGAAGGTTTGTTGGTTCAAGGTTGAGCCAAAAAAAAGTGATAATTCTTTTTTAAAAGTGATGAAGAGCAGGAGAAGGAGAAAATCAACAGCACATAATCAAATATTTTCTGGGAGTCACTTTGATATCATTCCTTTGTAGTATGAAGGAAATAAAGTTGTAAGGTGGGATTTGTTTTTATCTTTTTTACAAAACACAAGTTAAATCTTTCATCCTCATGATCACATGGCTTGAATAAATGTAACTGTATTTTACACACAGTATAGGAAACAGTATTCAGACTCAACAGCATTTACATAATATACTATTCTTTTCAGATCTCAAAGAAATAAAAGAGGTACAGAAAAGGCAGGTAGGCAGAACAGAAACAAACTGCAGTGCATCTTTTATAGTAGCTAAGGAACTTTGAGCCCAGGTGTTTTTAGTTGGAATGATGGAACGACCCCGCCTACCAATAAAATGCAAGAAAATGAGCCAATAGGGGAATCCAGTCAGACAGGGGAGCTGACACAGTGTGGATTCAGGCAGGAGTGCTATAGTGATGGGTGGTTTAAATTTGACTTTCCCTCTGGATCACTAAAGTCTAGACACTTTTAAAGTGCTGAGTGTTGGGTGTTGTCTTCTTCAAAAAGGGAAGACACTAACATCAATCCTGAATGGAAGTAAAACAACAGGACGGTAATTTAGACATGATAACATGTCTTATATTCCGTGATGACTGTGTTAATGTTACTGCTTGTTTGTATGTGTTTGATCACATATGTTGCCAGCAGGAGACATATTAATTCATCTACTGATATTACAGCTGCTCTCAGTGAAAGACCTAAGAGCTATAGATCAGCAACCAGCAAATAGTGAGCAATTACCACATACTGACATAGTGGCAATATGTGGTATTTTTTTTAAAATAAATGTATAAGTGATGCACATCATGTGATTATAATTTGGTTCCCTTTTACGTCAGAGGCACCATTAATTTACATTTTATCTTTCTTTTTGTGAATCAGTTTGTACAATCTCTGACTGTACGAGCACTTTGATCAATCATTCATCAGGTATTTTATGGTAATTGATAAATCGCTGCTGCTGATGGTTTGCAGGTATATGTGATCCATTTTGAAAAATGTGGTGGGAGCATTAAATAGCTACACTATTTCAGCTGTAACTCAGGTGACAGTGTCAGTCAGCTATAAACTGCAAGGTTGGTAGGTTAATCACAATGATTTATATCAGTATCTTGTGAGATGTCACATCCACTGATGCCAAAATATTGAAATGCAAATGAACCTTATTATTTGCATGTTTATGGTCTAATGTGTATTCCAGCTGCTCGTACATTAACACAATTAAAATAACTATTTTATACCATATAGTGGTTAACACGTGTAGCTGCAAGGGATATGGAAGCTTTTTATACTGGTTTAGATATCAGTCTGATACATTAGTGGTGGTTTGTGGATGTGTGAGTGAGTTTATGTGTGCATCTTACCCATTCAATTCCAGTGGTGGTCAATTTTTTTTTTACTACTTGAAACCCATTTTTTTGGCACTGAAACAATGACACCTACCGTTTAAATCAAATGTCTGAGAGTCAGGAAAGGCACAGCCCAACAGCCCCATTAAATATCACCCACATACAGTACACTACTAAGGCCATTTTGTCTAATGGACAGTAAAAACGTGGACTTTCTGTGAAGGGGAAGGACAGGGAAACAGGTGCAGATAGTTCACGAGCCACAAGTTGCCCGTTCTTGAAGTAACACGATGTGTCACAGGTGAAGCAGGAAATGTCCACAGGCTCGTTCCTCGCCATCATTAGAGCCAGATGAGTCTCCGTAGGCCAATATGAGGCAGACAGCTGAGACAGCGCACTGACCCTTCACTGAAGTGACTAATGGTTCAGGCAGTGCTCACTACATCTCTCAGGCAGAAGTGTGTCGCCCAGTCCAAAAAGCTTCATGTAGGTTATGTCTACCCACTTTTATCTGTACATTAAGGAGACACAATAAACTTCTTTTCTGTTTTTCTATGTCTTTGTAACTGTTACAGAATACAAATCAGTCATTCTGTAAAGCTGTAATAATAAAATTATCCCTATACATTCTCTGTTTCTTGTGTCTGTGTGTTCTATTATGATTCTTTTCAGAGATAATGTTACTGTGGCAGTTCACGTTTTTTATATTATTGGTAAATTATATGGGTGGGGGTGAATTGTGTAATTTCCTCTCTCATTACTTTCGAAAACCGGAACATTAGAATGGAGTGGAAAACATAATACAATAATATCAATAACAGAAGTCAGAGCTGAACTACTAATTCTCTTGTCATGTTTTAAAACTTCCAATCCAGTAAAAATTAAATGATTTGAGAGACAATTAGAATTCAATCTTTTGGGAGTTCACAGTCATTTCAGAGGACTTTGACTGATCACAATGCAGTTCGGCGAAAGAGAAAGCACCTCCCAGTGGCTGTTCTAAGAAACAGCTAAGCATACATTTTCCTTCAATGGATATTAGACCATTTTTATACCCAAATTTGAGCCGGTTTACTGGGCTTCTTCTCTGAGAATATTCA
Source organism: Brachirus orientalis (assembly GCA_016785285.1). Classification (NCBI taxonomy): domain Eukaryota; kingdom Metazoa; phylum Chordata; class Actinopteri; order Pleuronectiformes; family Soleidae; genus Brachirus; species Brachirus orientalis. The sequence continues at coordinate 1,517,509 of JAFBJR010000027.1, forward strand.
ATGACTAAATAAATTTTTTCTGTTCAGGAATGCAAGTAAATAACTATAATTTGAAAGAAAATTATAAATAATAATAATGGGCTTTTTTTTCATTTTTTGGGGTGAAACAGTACATTTAAAAATATAATAAATTATATTTATTATATCAAATAATATTTATGTACCTGTGATGGACTGGCGACGTGTCCAGGGTGTACCCTGCCTCTCGCCCTATGTCAGCTGGAGTTAGGCACCAGCACCCCCCGCGACCCTTAGTGGATAAAGCGGTAGAAAATGAGCGAGTGAGTGAATATTTATGTACCAACCCATGAGGACCAAGCAGTTGTTTCACATTTCAAGCAGAAGATTATGAAGTACTTTACATTCTTTTCAGAATGTGTAAGACACAAAAAAACATACATGGATGACAACTGTTTCAATTACAGCCTCACTGAGCCACTACAGAGGCTATTATTCCAAGTTTTGTCAGTGATGCCTTATTTGCCTTATTTCACATGTTTGTAGCCAGGTCAAGCCTCACAAAACAGAAACATTTGCTGTAGAGGTTTACACACACGCACACACGTTTGCACTTCTATCAAAGTGAGGACCCTCAGAGAAATAATGAATTCCCTAGTCCCTTACCCCAACCTTAACCATCACAACTAGATGCCTAACCCTAACCTAAACCCAATTCTAACCGTAAAACCAGGTCTTAACCCTGAAAAAAAGCACTTTTAAGGGGTGAAAAGGTGAGGACCAGCCAAAATGTCCTCATTTTATAGGTGTTTATACGATTTTTGGTCCTCACTCTGCAGGAAGAACACACACACGCACACACACACTGCACCAGAGCCAATTCACTCATCTTTTCAACGTCTGGGGACAAGTGATGCTTTATAAACATCTTCCTTCGTTACAGTGGTAAAAAGGATGTAATGATTTTCTGACCTTTTCATGAATATGTGGTATCAGGAATATATAAGCTTCCAGAATTGGTTCCGGGTGCCTGACTTGTATTTTAAAGGAATTTAGTGATAAGAGTTGGAAAAACACAAAAACGAAAAATAATGTATTAATATGAAAATGTCATGGAATTTAATTTACTATAATGCGTAAGGTTTAGGTTCCACATGCAGAAACTGTTGTACATGTTGCTGTAATCTCAAATGTAAGGGGGAGAAAAATTATTTCCTTGCAGAAAAGGGGAACACTGTGTGCTCACACTGACTCACTCTCCGTTCGCATAAAATGTTTATGGATGATATAACCTCGGCATGATTAAGCCATAGGTAAGGAGAAGAGGATTTAGAAAACCTCAATTAGGTGTTGGCGTAGTGTGGTGATGATTTGGTGGGGAGAATTGCATTTGAAATGGGGGGGGTAATGGTTTTTACAATGGGTCAGAAATGGAGAGCAAAGAGGTAGAAGGAGAGTTCGGTCCTGATGCAACTGATTGGCCTCAATCATCGGGGGTGATTGGGAGACAGGATGATGGAGAGCCCCGCTCCTTCCTCACTCATCGTTCCCTACACCCAGCTATAGATTCATTTATTTGTGTCAGGGACGCTCAGCGTGCCGAGTGCAGTGAGTGGATGTATTGATGTCGACAGAGAAACACACAATTTAGGCTGCATTTTGTGTTAATGCCGTGTAGTATAAACGCAGTGCCACGTCAACACTGAGAAAGGCAATGAAGCTAAACCGACAAGAGAAGAGCAATTTATTTCAGCATGGCTGAAACTGTGTTTCATTTCAAACTGTTCTGTAATGAGTGGCTAATTTTCTGGACCAGGGCTTGATAGTTGCTAACAGAGCACAATCAGTGCATACAGTGACCCTGTTATTGTCCAGGGAGAAAATGCTCAACACAATCAGACACTCTGCGTCTAATGAGCAAGTACATTGCTCGAGTTTGTCTTTGTAATTAGAGACTGAGTTTGCGGCGTGTAGAGACTCACTCATGAGACTACACCACAGCAGTTATCAGGTGAGAGAACAAAAATAAGTGTTTTCACTACAGTGAAAATATGTGTTATAGATTTGTTATGTTTGTTTCATGCAAACTTTCACAATTACAAGTGAAAGTTTGCATGTAACTGTAAAGAGTTTTTTTTTCATGAACACATTTGAATGCAATATTTAGTTTTAAGCTGGAAGCCAGACCAAATTGAGTCCCTGTTATTGTTTACTGAGGAAATCCTGCCATTAATTTCCTTCAGTAAGGCATTAAAAATCTGTTAATTATGAAACATGACTGTGCTTTCTAGGCCAGTGCAATATTTCATTATCACTCTATTACCCAAATAACTGAATTCATTTATTTTGGCTTTTTCTTTCTGATTCTGGGATTTAAAATGGGGGGAGAGCATATTTCATGAGCCATTCCATAATAACAAAGTGGACAGCAAGATATATTTTATCATATCTCGTGCAGAATTCCAGTTGCAGTCGGAGGTGGGAAGGTCCTTTAACTGGAATCCCCCCCCCCCCAAGTCGAATTTCCATATTGGAAAGTTGGAGCAACTTCACAAGCCCCGACATAGGATTCCATGATGTCAGCCACTATATGTCAATAGTAAAACATTACTTTTAATTGTTCTTTTGTCTTTGTTTTACATTAAGTCTGTTTGTGTGCAAAGTACCATTGTTTTTGTTTTTATCTGGGCTGCAAACAATGGCTACAATATTTTCATATTTTATCATATCTCGTGCAGAATTCCAGTTGTAGTCGGAGGTGGGAAGGTCCTTTAACTGGAATCCCCCCCCCCCCCCCTCGAATTTCCATATTGGAAAGTTGGAGCAACTTCACAAGCCCTGACATAGGATTCCATGATGTCAGCCACTATATGTCAATAGTAAAACATTACTTTTAATTGTTCTTTTGTCTTTGTTTTACATTAAGTCTGTTTGTGTGCAAAGTACCATTGTTTTTGTTTTTATCTGGGCTGCAAACAATGGCTACAATATTTTCATTCTCAACTAGAATGCAGCAGATTCAGAGGTGATGTCACTCCCAGTTCCCAGTGTGAAATAAAACACCCAATAGTTTTCATACATGTTTTTGAATGTTATACATTCTTTTTGTTTATTTACACCACAACATAAAAACCAGCAAAAAAAGATTTTCTGTTACGGCAGATTTGTTTATTTCAGATTTGCTTCAGAGATAAAGATATGGAGAATAATTTAACATACAAAATAAGTTTAAAGAGAAATTTTTGTTAGTTTGGAATAAATCAGAACAAGTCACATATAAGCAACAATATTTAAGACATATACTGTTTTTATGTTGTTGGCTGAGCACATTTAGTCTATTTGTTTACTTGTTACAAGAAAATATAAAGTCTTATGTTGCTTTATGAGCAACACATCAGAGGCTGTGCAGACAAGACTTAGTGTTACTAAGCACACGCTTCTCTCTGCTTTAGCACTGAATCATTAGAGTAGGATCGACAGTGAGTTCAGTGTCAGTAGTTCTGATTGTTCAGTGTCTCAGAAGCAACTCTTACTCAGTCACATACAACACATGTTTAATATTGAAGTGGACCAGAATTAAGTGTAATACTTCACTAAACTGAAAAACGAGGCAAAAGGTCAGGTTTCCTCTTTTATCTTCATATAACCTTTAAGGTGAAAATACCTTTTTATAAGTCAATGTTATGACTCAAAACAATGTATTTACAATATATAATTACATTTTTTTATGATAAGAATTCACTGCAGGTTTATTACTCTGGGTACACAATAAACAACATGGCTGCTTTATGAATAAATCATAAAATAGACAGTGACACAGAGAGAGAGAGAGGACAATGGGGACGGAGTAAATTTTCATAGTAGCTGCTGCCACATCGTAAGAGGACAATAAAAGAAGCCGTAAAGGACAAAGCAAGGTGTTGTAAAAACACATTCATTACAATCACTGAGGGAAATTCACTGAGGGAAAAATCTGATGCATATATTGGTGTCACCATAGAAATCATCATCTAATAGAAAAGTTATGTTTGCAAATATCTGTCAGCAGCTACAGTGTGAGACACAGTGTCTTTACTATGAAGAGACAGGGCACAGAGTGAAAAAAATCAATCACATGATTACAATAATTTTGGATCAATGCTGAAAGTGAGTCGAAGGTAATTGAATGATGAGATGAACACTTAATTTATGTTTTGGCCCATTATCTGAAAACTTGTTTACTTAAAATTCTATTAATTTATAATAATTTAATTCTATTAACCTTCCCCCCCCAGAGCTCGGTCTACTCTGACCAATTTGACCACTTTTTTAAAACATAAATATTGTGTTTTATTGAAAGAGAGTTTTTCTTTTATTTTGAATGCTGTATTTAGCTTCGTCACATTTAACTTTATTTAGCTTTTTTTTTGGTGTTCCCAAATTGACCACTATAGGAACTGAATGGAAAACACACCCATCTGCTACCCCAATATAAGAGCAGTTCAAGGTTAAAAAATAGTGTTTTATTACTATTATCAGGTGTATTATTGTGATTAAAACACTCCCAACTGCACCCACAAGCAACAGAGATGTTTAGTTTGTCATTCACTTGTTTTAATATTCAGGGTTTATTTCTTTTGGGGGCAGGATGGATATTTTTTACTTACTTGGAACATGACTTGGATTGTTGTGGACATTTGATAGACGAGTTCATTCCACATACTGTGCAAGCTATGGAAAAGTGATTATAGTGGTCTTACAGTAAGCGTCCAAATAATCCATCTTAAAATGACATCATTTGAACACAGTCGAAAAAGACTGGGAAAGGAAATTGAACAATCTGCTCAATATAGAATTGTCAATATGATTAAGTGCAGTGTTCAGAGGTTGGAAGTAAGAAAATATAAATACTTTACTCCTGCACTTCAGTATAAATTATTCAGGTATCTGTACTTACTTGACTATTTATTTTTCTGACCACTTTTCACTTCTACTCCTTATGTTTGAACCCAAAATTTGTGTTCAAACTTAAAGAGTAAAAAACCTTAAATTCTTTCAGTATTTTCAGTGTATATGTGGAGAGTTACCCATTTTTCTTACTTTTAGTCTCAGCAGGCTGCTTTCCCAACATCAAGACTAATGGCATAAAAGATGGAAGAATACAGAAAGGGACAGTCAACCTTCATTGGAAAAAGTGAAGCGGGGAACACTTCACCAACAATGAAGGAACAGATTCAGAGAAGCAGGACTTTTTCCCATTTGTTTCATTTTGTCAGTGCTTTAAAATTGTCATCTAGTTAGTAAACAACAAAAAAAGACATTTTTACAGTTTACTTTTGTACATTTCAGACCTTGCACTTTTTTTTACTTTTGCTTGAGTAAAATGAGTCAAATCAAATCAGCTTTTTTGGTTGTTGCAAACCATGGTTGTTGCATCATATACATGTTTCCATTGTTTACACAAAGAAAACCTGAAAACCAGTGGCTGTTAGTAATCATTTCCAAAAGCATGCACATTTATTTGACATCATGTTGATCATTTTCCCTCAAGGACTGAAGGATTGTTCCATCATCCTGAACAACACATTCTAATCAGGGCTTCATCAGAGTAAGGGCTGTGCTTCTTCTGACACAAGGTAATATTCAGCTCTAAAATATGTACCATATTATGCAAATGCAGAGGGAGGACACCATCCATGTAAGATTTTTTTCTTCATAAAACAACGCCAGGGGTTGTTTTACAAGCGATGCAAAGCAAGAACATGTTCACATGTCGCTGTGTTGAAGTGTGTATCCCTGCTAGCTTATCCATTCTGCTGCTGGATTAATGGGGCAATTGATCAACGGCAGACTTGTGTATCCCAGAGAACAGCTGATCACTCACCTACAGCAGGGCCTCGACAGAGGAGCACCAATCAGCACCTCAACAGCCAGAATGATTACAGATGCGTGGCTGGGCCGAGCAGCAGAGGAGCCATTGTCGACACCCTCCTCCTCCTCTTCTGACAGTTTGACATTGATAGGGCGAAGGAGCTGCAGTGGCAGAAACTGAGCACTGGTTCAACAAGGCTGAAACCTAACAGGAGTGAAACGAAGGTGTAAAGCTCAATCACAGCACCAGGGGCATGCTCCAAGGAAGACAATTGCTCCTCGGTGCCTTCTATATGCATCGTGAAGATGCATCGCACTTGGTTGTATGTATTGAGGTAAAGATAGAACATATTTGCATCGGTGGTTTCAGCTGGAATAGGATGACAGTTTCTTTTCATCGGTATTGGATAAGAACATATGTTTAGTGATCTCTCAAGGCAGCTCTCAACAGACAGTCGTCAAATGGCTCTCCTGGTAAAATAGATTTAAAGTTTTAAAAGAAAGGAAATTCTGACTTGAGTTACACATTTGCTTTGTTTTGCCACAGATCACAACCACAGTGAAAGAACAAAGGGAGACAGAGAGAACTCATGCAGAGAGGACAAAGAACATAGTCCAGACCATAATCAAAATGCTTTAAACCACCTAAAACAAAAAAGTAAACGACAATATGGCAGGGGCATGTTCTTCTTTTTTTTGTTTAATGGTGGCTGGCAAACAACTTTTTAGGTGCATTACAGCCATTTTCTGGAATGGAACGTGTGTCTTGGCATCGTCCACCCTAAACACTATATCTCTTGTACATTTCTGCAAAATTGTGACTATATTGAAATCAGTTTGGTTTATATGTAATGCATCCACAAGAGTTAACCAGGACAATGTTGAAAAAGATGCTCGACTGTGTCTTCAATACCACAGTGTTCACATTTACCAGATGTTTATTCATTTTATGTAATATGCTGTTTAATCCTGTGTGACCAAATCTGACCTCCACAACTTCCCATATTTCTCCAGTTTTCCTTTGAATATTATAATAATGCCTGTCTGTATTTCCTCTATCCAAATTCCTGCTGTCAACACATTGCCTTTGACACTAATATGTGCCGGGATCCAAATGAAATTAACAATAAGGAACACGTGGGCAGTGGAATATATATACACAGGTTGACTTGGTGAAAACAGCAGAGGCGGGAAGTGGGAGTGGTTAAGTAAATGGAGGGAAAACTAAATAGACCATGAACAGGAAGTGGGGAACAAGGGTCTGTTACAAAACACATGATAAGTCCTGACACAACTAAAGTCTGATTTGCCCCATTCTTGCATTACTATGTCTAGGATTGCAGATAAGTTCAATGGATTCTCCGCCTCTGCCTGCAGTGTGTTTTTCTATTTTACTGTGCAAAACCAATCATATCAAAAGTATGTGATATGCAATAGGAACAAAATAAAACCTATGTCAATGAGGGATTTAGGTGGATCTGCAGGTGAAAATAAAAAACAAAGATTTCTTTTTTGTTTTGACATCATTATGACGGTTTTCATTCTAGACTCCAAAAGTATTAAACATGATTCATGGTGATTTTTCACTATTTACTGACTTATACTTGTGTCCTTCTAGCACACACTATGGACTGTTTACCAGACCACAGCTATGTTTGGTCTGTTTGTCAGAACCTGATGACTTTGGTCCATCTGTTTTACCTGAAGACGAAGTGCCTTATTGTTTGATCTGCAGTATTTACTGTATATCTAGCAGGACTTCTAAAATGTTGTTTTAAGATGAGCCTATTGTTCTTTTATTGGTCCATGTCTTCATAAGTGGATTACCATGTTGCTCCAGAACCAAGAGAGCAAGATAAGTCTTAAAGAAAATAAAATGATTCTCTCTTGAATTATAACATTATCAAACACTTTCTTGAGTTTCTGGTCTTGGTTGCTAGTGTAAGGTCTTGGTAAATTGAGGTCCAATTTAGAGTCAAATGATGTAGTTGAGAATAGATGGTGCTGGACAAAATATAAAAATCGTATTGGCATCCAAAAACCCCAGGGTGATTTTACAGTAGGGGTAAGCATTTCTATTAAACATAGTGTATCTTAGACTACAAGCCTCAGTTTCTGAAGGACATTTACTGTGCAGCTTGTTAATAATATATAAACCCCTAAACACAATCTTTAGTTGAAATGTTTAAAACTCAATTCCAACAGTCAAAAGAGCAGATTTGCCCTTGTGCTGCACTTCTCAGTGCCCACATTTCTACTACATTATGAAATATTGTGCTTTCAGAGTCAAATGTTGCCCTGAGATGAATGAAGCAGAGCAAGAAACACTCAAAATGCTGGGCTGTAATGCTGCGTTGGGTTTGTTGAAACATTCAATCTATGCAGGAAATGATCATTTGAACCAGTTTATTTTACTGGATATTGGAAGAAGAAGGGACATTGAGTTCCAAACCACAAAGTCTGAATTAAGAAGGTATGGAAATGCATCTTGATTCAAAAATACTGAACAAAGACACATTTGGCTTCAGCCACATTTTGGTGAGGTGTTAAATAAAAATTACTTCAAGGAGGTTGAGGAACTAGTTGTTTTTTATATACATTATATATATATATATATATATATTGTTCCTGAACTAGATGAAAAACATAGAATCCACCAGAGAGTAGCACAGCCAAGTTTCCCTGTGTGCTGTTTACACATGCCGGCACCATCAGAAGTTGTTTAGTGAACTAGAAATCCTGCCAACAGGAATCAGCTCATATCCAGATTTTTTGGACTATCTGCATGACTTGGAATAGGGAAGGCAGAACACACACATTTACTGTGAGGCTTTTCCTGTGCAGATCATTTTGATTGATTAATTATACTTTACTGTCAGACAGTTAAGCCTGGAATTTTACTTGCATAACAGCCGTTCCTGCATGTTTTCGCCGTGTGTGTGTGGGTTCTCACCAGGTCCTCAGGCTTCCTCCCACAGTCCAAAAACATGCAGATTTGGGGATTAGGCCAACCGGACACTCTAAATTGCCTGTAGGTGTGAATGTGAGAGTGAATGATTGTCTGTCTCTATGTGGCCCTGTGATGGATTGGCAACATGTCCAGGGTGTACCCTGCCTCTCCCCTTTGTCAGCTGGAGTTAGGCACCAGCGACCCCCACGACCCTCAGTGGAGGATAAAGCCATTGAAAATGAGTGAGAATAACCGTTCCATTTGCACAGTAACAAAAGGGAGACAGATTTATTTTGATTGACAGCAGAAATCCTGGAAAACAAAACACAGTTTATAATTCACTTGATCTGGGATTTAGCTCCACATTTACTTTTAGGGTTGACTGATGCACAAAAGAGTCCTTCAATTTGATCCTGATGGTAACAATTAATATTTTCTGTTCAGGACATGATAGTGGTAAGCTGATTCATAGAGTTCCTCCAGGGTTTAACCTACTATGTTTGAACTGATTATTAATTGATAAAATAATTTTAAAAAAGAGTAGTAGACAGTCACTTAGTAGTATTACAGTACTACAAAACACAATCATAAAATGAAAAATAGTAGGAGAGTTTGTTTGCTTGCCCCTTTACAGGTAAACAAGTTATCTATCACTACTGCCACATATTTGTATGACAATACCTGCTTAATTTTGTAATTTTACCATGTTTCACATTTTCGTTTCTCCTGTAGCCTACCTGGTTTGGATCAGATATTACAGCTAAGAATTTTGTGTTGAACACATTTAAAGCCAATGGGAAAACACAAACATCAATTAACATTTCAAAATTTCAAAAGTATGTTTTATCAAGGAAGTAACACAAATCAAACATGAACCAATGCACGGCAACTCTGTCCAAAAGTCCACATTTAGCTGAGGACAAGAGTACAAAGCTGTTAAGTGCTGACTCTATGTGGGTGAGCCCTGAAGATCCAAATCTGTGGATCTGGACAGAGGAAGTAAAGTATTGAGCTCTCTGTGTTTGTACAAGAGCTGAAATCAGCAACAACAGCAATAACAACAGCAGCAGCAGAATTTGGGATTGTGCAGGTTTAAATCCTGATGGTAAAAACTTGATTGAGTAATTCAAAAGGTGCACTGCTTAAAGAAACAGTATCAGTTGCTTTCTTTTTATGGTTCTAATATTTTTTTCTTTTTTTGTATGGACAATGTTGCAGTATTTAACAGAAAAAAATAATAGAATTTTGTCAGGACAAGAATACAAAAATAGAATAATTATTAATCATATATCATTCTTTTTATTAGCTTTTTAAAGAGATCCCATATGTTCACATCTATTTAAAATTAATTTTACACACTCAAATTCTTATTTGTATCACTGACCTTTTTGACTCACATGGGGAATTAGTGGCAAGCCCTGTTGCCTTACAGCAAAAAGACCTACGTTTGTGACCCGGTTTGATCGAGGGCCTTTTTTTAATTATTCTGTTATTTATTCTTACTTATTTTCATAAACACTTTCTCTAATTCTCTGCTCTTGACTTTATGTAACTTTTTTTGTGATTCATCTATGAAAAGTGCTGTATAAATACATTTTCCTCGGACATCAAAAGCACAGATAAAAGGTCTGTGAAACTTTGCTGGAACAAAACTAATTTGGCAGGTGTGGATGAAAGTAGGCTGGATCTTTAAACGAGGTGGAGCTGGGATAAAGAGAAAGCCAGTAGCCATGAGGAATCTCAGGTATTGATTACCTGGTTAAACAGGAGACTCTTAGCTACACTATAAATTGATTAGGGGAAGTAAGACACACTCTGTATGTGTGTGCAGTATAACAGAAATGGACAGTGAAAGAAATTCACTTTGGTGTTTGAGCAAACAAAAGAGTGCCTTCCTATATGACAGCACCTATAATAAATCCTTGCTGTTGTGCTGCTTCTCACATTCCAAAACTCTCTCTCTCTCTCTCTCTCTCTGCTTCCTCCAACACCAGAATTTCATTCTATCCCAGCCTTGGCAGATGCCCTCTGTTCACTGCCCATCACTGGACTGTGCCATTTGATCCAGACACAAGATGATTCACACTCTGCAAAATGGAGAGTAACAGCAGCCGTGGAATTCCTCTCTCTCTTCCCCCTCCACATCCATTATTCAGAATTTACGCCTTCCTCCTCCCTTCCCTTCCTTTCTTCCCCGTGTCCCCTTCTTCTCACTGTTTTCGCAGCTGCTACTCTCTAACGTGTTCACCTCAGCAGCACAGCATCAACAGCACTGAGTGAGGTGTCAGTCGTCTGTACACGGCTCATCTCTGGAACTCTGTGTCAAGCTGCACAGGTAAGGCGAGAGCGAAACAAAGAGCTACCTTGTGCCTTCGTGGGATTCTGAGTTTATGTTGTCAGTGACACGTTGTGCAGGTCGAATGCATTTTTTAACATCTTTGCCTGCTGTTTCCTAACTTTGTGCATAATGTGCTGTGCAGAAATGGTGTAACAGTTGCTATGGTAACTCGATGCAGCAGCCACAAGAATTAAAAAGTCTTTTTTGGTACTTGTTGATTTTTGACAGACAAAAAGTTGAGTGTTTTAAATTTCCACCACACACAAACATTATTCTGCTTGCTGCCCCATGTTTATTGGCTCATACAGAGAAAGGATGAAGCTTAACATGTGAGTTCAGACACTTGAAACTGAGCTGTGATGGTCTGTCAAAGGGAATAACAGTAAAGGGGCTAAAATGTCAGTATTTTACCTCTGTTCACATACAAACAATGTTATAACTGTTTCCCAGCTTCAAAGTCCTGAGTGCTTATTTAGGAGGGAATTTCTTTGCACGTTTTCTCTACGTACAGACATAGAAATGTGACTTCAATATAAGGAAAGTGAAGTGATCTGATCCACTGACTGAGGCATACCTTTAAGTTGATTCCGTGTCAACTCTCTCTGTTTTATGATGCAGTGGATCCAGGCTGCTGGATGGAGGGGGGGAGGGGGGGGGGAGGAAAAAAAGAAGCAGGGGGGGGGGGGGGGGGAGGAAAAAAAAGAAGCAAGAAAGAGAAATGTGTAACATCTCAGTGAGACTGGCTGTTGAAGGTGCTGCTACATGAGGAAGTGCTGAGGTGCACTGGAGCTGAAGTCTGACGCAAGGTTGTCAACACAGCTGGATTTCAAAGAGGGATGTTTTCAGATCGTGGTGCTGTTGAGATTTTGCTGTGGAGTGAAGCAGGAGGAAGTGATGTTTGAATGTGTGAATGAGAATCTAAATGTAAAGTCTTAGATTGTGATTGTTATCACTGTTCGCCAGCGACTACATGTACAGGGACACCAATAATCCCACAATGGGCTTGCTCTGTATAAAACATTATTCAGATTATGATGTTTAGCTTCATTGCTAGCAGGATATTCCATTCATGTTTCTGTTTACATGTTAGACAGCAAAGTCCAACCCATTTCTACAACAAATCCACTGCTGAATGTGAATTAGATCAAATGACTGTTTGATAATGAAGTTATCTTTAAAGAGGACATTCACTGGAAAATCAAATTTCTGAAGTTTTTTGGTGTGTCCCCGTGTCCCTCTTGTATCTAAACATCACTAAAGTGTCACAATAAACACTTCAGCCACTTCTGAGAAAGAAGGGCTTCTCTGTTTACCTGTGCTCGAGCAGGCAGTTTTGAAAAGTCGAGTTTAGTTACATAACTAGCACATTTGCTGTGCAACGAACCCTGCCCCAAAAGCTACTCCCGGTCATGGGCGTGAACATTCAACCTGAAGAAGAAGAAGGAGAACCGCGGAGCAGTCAGTCAGTGTAATGACTAGTGTCGGGGTTGTGAAAGGATCTGAAAAAAGGCAGACTGCGATCGTGTAGGCAAAAAATGAGACAGATTTATTTACACAAAACAAAGAAAAAGGAACTAAGGACATACAAACTGAAGGCGAGGAGACTGACTGGTGGCTGGGTGGAGACCTCCGGGTAGGGTAACTAGAAAAAGGAGAAAAACAAGAGATTAGAAAGTAGCAAAGGGAACGAGTCAAAACGGCTAAGCTGAAGCTAAGAGAGCTGGTCAAACGACGAGTTACCACTGAGCAAACGAGATGCGCCGACACCTGCTGCAGCCAAACTCCAGCCTTAAAAGCCTCAGAGAGAAATCAGGGAGATAAGGAGCAGGTGCGAGGGTAGGAGGCTCCGCCCAGCCACCCGGTCAATCCCCTGAGAAAAAACAGAGATGCTGGGGAGGAAAAGCACGTCAAAGTCAAAATAAAAGGAACAGGAAGTAGGAAGCCGGACCATGACAGTCAGTTGGTAGCTGGCCAATCTCAAGAGACTAAGTGTTCTGGGGGGGCGGGCATTAGCTCAGATACAGAGTGTCTGTTCAGAGACTGGCAGAGAGCAACAATAAAGTGGCTTAATCTGAAGAGACTATGAGGTTTTTGACCATAAATATTATTTAATTTATCTAAGTAGACATCAGTATTCTCGATTTTTGGTTCAAAAAAATAAAAGTGACCTTTAAAGTTGATGGTTTAAAAACTAGTCTCTTATACATATAATTTGTTTAACATATACAACTTTATGTACCAAATTATATTCATAACATGTCTGCACAACAGAGGTATGTATTGTACTGTGTGGTGTGTCTTTATTTGAAAAGTTAATGAAAGGCTCCATGAAAAATGGCTCCTGGTCAGGCAGGACAAAATAGTTTGTCAAAGGTAGAAATAGATGTGGACCAAATATGGGGTTGTCTTGACAGTACATGAGATTGCAAATTTGAGGCATCTTTGTTGCAACAGAGATCCCTAACATCTGCAGCTCAGTTTTAGCGTTAAACCACCACATTTCTTTGCGTCAATAAAAGATTGGAAGAGAAGATGACCAAGCTGGTTGCACATTAGGTTGGATGACAGTTGGAAGGGCCACACTGAAAAAAAATTCTACCTCTGATAATCTGAGATAATTCGAGAGAGAAGATGAAAGACTGAAAGAGAGGGGAAGAATATATCAGAAAAGTTAGCTTCTATGGATTTATTTTCAACATTGGTCATGTTGAAGGACAGTACAGTGTTTAATTCACAATGATTTGTTATTGATGTTTGGAGTACATGTAGTGACTATAGCCAGGTAGAGTAATCCATCCATTTAGTTCTTGTCCACAGATTAGTTAATTTTCCCTTTTCTGGAAGAGAGTGTGGCTGGCCAGAAAAATGAAATAAAAACCTCAAAAACACAGAATGTTGTAATTAAGACGTAACACCAAAATAGTCCATGTGTCTTAAAACCTGGGTAGGTGACTTTTTTTTTTTTTTTTTTTTGCATTACCAATCAATATTTCCACAGTAATGCATGATGTAAATTAAGTGATTAGGAATAACTAGACTTTTAGCCCAAAGGAGGTGCCATAAACAGGGCAGTTGAGAGAGATAGAGTGCCTCCTATTGGCTGTTCTAATAAGTACATGTCCCCTCAAACGTCACTGTTTGAACATAAGATAAGATAAGACATAAGATATCTTTATTGTCACTTCAAATGCACAACAAAATGCTGTTGGAGCAAAAACCCCAGATGCTTAAGATGCCCATATCCTGACATTGCTTTTCTTTCAAAATTTAACCACATACTCTCTGTATACACCGCAAAGCAAAATAAGATACAGAAAAGAGTCTAAAATAGAGATGGACAATAAGCACAAAAGTATAGCCAGAGTCTTAGGGGCTCAGCTGGGAAGAGCAGCTTAAGACTTATAGCTTTGCTTGCAAAATATTAGGGGATATTGAAATTTTCAGTCCACGAAAAGAGTAATTCTAAACACTTTTATTTCATTATTGAAGTATCAATAATGTATTCCCACATTCATTTTAACAGTTGACAATAAAATGCTTTTATTTGGAGCAGTAACTATTGTGGGAACAGTTTCTATAGCTCTCCCCCATATTTATAATGTCTTATTTCATTCTAAGTGAATAGCATTGTCATAGGCTGGTGTTTTTGTTCATGTTGACATAGATACATAGACACAACTACACTGGGACAAAATTGTCCCTTGGCTTATCATTTTTTTATGGGGGAAAAAGTGATTGGTAAAAACTGTGAAACATCATATTAACTTGAAACCAAACCAAGTTTCACAGAAAAAAAAAAGTATTTTTATTGAGTTTGGAGCAAAATGTGGTGTGAATTATATTCAGCTCAGCACCAGCAGAGTTGATCACACATGCCATGCACAGTGTCAGTGAACTAAAAACATGCATTAGTTTCATTTTAGGAACAATTTTGTTCATAGTTTGCCACAGCTAAGCTGCTAATTTGTACTTAAGGAGGTGTTTATGCATCGCACTTCCACTTCCATCGCACTCACCTGTCAATCAAATGGTGTAGGAGGAAGTTATTTTTTTGTTTGTCTATTTCATGTTATTTTCTAGATGCTGAGGCTTTATTTAGTTTTTTTTTTTTTTTTTTTTTTACCATGGAAATATCATTTTCCTTTTAATGCACATGCATTGTATCAGTTGTGCAATTACATAGATGTAAATTAATTCAAATTCACATCCAGATTTTGTGAATGTTTTTAACAGTTCTGTCACTTCAGGGAGAAGACTGATGGGTTGGCAAAATATAAGATCCTTTATTTTTTTAATGGTCAGTGATGTGAACTATAGGACTATTATATACCACAAAAATATAAATTTCATTGTTTTTAGGACGCTAACAGAAATGTATACTGATCAGTATGACACAAATTATCCTAAATATGAAATATGAAAAAAGTTGTGTGATACAAAGTCTTACGATAGCTGCAATTGTTTATTTTGTTTTCTCACAGTTTTGTTTTTCACTTGCTATGATTTGCTCCCCTGACATTCAATCAGAGAATCACTCAGAAGTTACAGATTGTGCCCAAAATGTCTTCTAACAAGGAGATGTCTAAACAGCTTCCTGTAAATGCTGCTGTAGCCATGGTAACAATGACTTTGGTGCTGCAATACTGACTTGAGCCTACCTGGGAAGTTGACAAGCATGTTGTGTTAAATACAAAATGTACACAACTTGCTGCCACTGTTTGACTCTATAGAATTGAAATTTCAATTTGGTCATGCAAGTATAATGAAATCCTTAATAATGTGTGTAACATATGTGCAATTACATGAGGAAATATGTTCTGTTTTGTTTAGCCAGACAGTGATGAATGATCAGATTTGGACCAGGCACACTTGCATCTATGCAAATGTGCATTATATGAATGAAATCATAAAGCTCAGACGGTGAGGGAGGCGTAATTCATTAATAATAAGCGTAATGCTGCTTCTGTTTGAATAGGGACTATTAGCAATGCCTGCTCTGCATCTGGAATTCAGAGTTAACACGATTTCATTGTTACACTTCCCATATAGCTGTTGATTAAATGTGCCTGAAGCACATGTGTGTGTGATTAGCCAGCTGCTACCTGGAATATATTTAGCATGATATTGGTCAAATTACTTTAATTTATTATTTTTCTTTGCCATGTTACAAGTTTGAAACAAAAGAGTTAAAAAAAAAACCCTTCAATATAATCCATAGAATTTTGAGAAAAAAAGTCAAATAATTGTTCAATTATAAGCTTCTTGCTTTGTTCTCATTTTACAATCAGTGCACCATTATTGCATTATTAGTGCATTAATCTTTAGTTTCCTTTTATGATGAATAACACATTTTACTGAACATATTCCACAACATGTAGAAACAAAATGGCACGATGAAATCCAAGATCATACTGTAGACTAAATTATATATTTTCACTCTTGGATTCACCAGCAAACAGAGGCTATAGCAATGTATTAGAGTTTTAAATCAGATTACCAATACATTATTTATCCAATGGAAAAACTGGTTGCATTGCAGTTGCTTCAATGAGAATCCAAATAACTCAAAGGCAATGGGTTAGGGCTACCAACATCACTTAGGGTTAGGGTTAGGGTTAACCCTAACTCTTAAAAAAAAACAAGATGAAATTGTTAAAATAGAGTCATGAGTCATCTTTTGCAGTTTTATTGCAGTATAAGTAGGAAAACAGTCACCTTTTTTAACATTCACCTTCTTGTTACAACTACACATCAATTGCTCTGCTTCTGTTGTTGCTAATAAGCTACCATCTGCTCTTGCCAGACATGTTTCACCTCTGTTCATTGCTGTCAGTTCTTACTTACTACACAACATCTTAACATACATGGACCTACAGTATAGAATGTGGATACTTGACACATTGGGTCATGCTGCTGAGCTGAATTGTTTGCTTAGTGTCCATTGTACAGGCATGTGGGCCAGTGTTATGATCTGGGGTTGCTACAGTTGGTCATGTTTTAGGTTGAGCAACATTATGTTCCTAATGAACAAGCTCAGATGACTAGATGTGCTTAGCAGGTTTCTGGGCATTGTGTCAGTTTTTATCAATTTATTGGGCTCAAACTGTGAAAGTGTGAGAGTGTTTCAGTCATGCCAAAGTGTCCAGACCTTAACCCTTTGACTGTATTTCTGAGGAGTTAATGGTCTTAATCACTAGTGTCATGTCATCTTCGTTGGAAAATTATGTTTTCTAAACTGTGGTTTCCTTTAGAGGGAAATGGAGGATAAAACAAATTTCTTATTTGACTGTTGAAAATGTGGATCCAAACATTGGGCTTCAACATTGGGTTTCATTTCCTACAGTTCAGGTGGACCTGTGAAGACACTGTATTAAGGCATGAATAATTCAAACATTAAAGAGAAAAGTTGTGGAAAAGTGCATTGTTTTTTTTTCCACCTGTGATGTTTTGCTCACTGTAAGAGCACTTAAAAAAAGAAGAAGAAAAAGAAAAGAAAAAAAAAAGAAAAGGGAAAGATGTTTTGTCTCTCTTGGGAGCCTCATGGCACCACTGTGTGGGTGTGTGGAAGTGCCCTTTAAAAGAACACTTTGGTGGCATTTCTTCATCATTAGTCACCTGGATGTAAAAAGACAAAAAAGTTGTGTGAGAGGGGGTGTAACAAAGCAACAAATGCTTCCAGGCAGACTGAAGATGCCTGCCTCTGTTATGAAGGTTATATTCATCTGATTAGCATTGAAAATATGTTTATTGTCTTCGGGTTTAAAGCAAAAACACATTTTAAATTTTCTTTTCTGTTTGATAGCAATGATTTTGATGATTATTCCACAGCAATACATTTATGGCCGGGGTAAATTGACCTTTGATATTTACAGGCTGCTGCCTGCTCTGTCTGATTTCATTGATCCCCAATGATTCATTTCACATGGGGCATCTATTGGAGTGTGTTTACTTTGATCGATGGCTCCAATGGGTAAATACAAATGTCTGATATCTTGCACCCACTTGAGGTGGTACATACTAATCTCCTCATATGGGTGGACGGTGATAAGATTTTTGCTAAGATACTAATCGACGGATCAGACTGCAGGATTAATCTCTTTTCTTTTTTTGCCACTCTTCTCCTTTGCTTTGCTTTCCAGCTCATTTCCTCTCATGAAGATGATTCTGACAAGTTCCACACAAAGGTTGTCACAGAGCGAAAATAACAGCTGATTTTGGTAAGCCTCATTGGTGCGATGACTCCTGCACGTCGCTCCTCACAGTGTCTGTGGCTTTTTGACAGATTCAGCATATTGAATGATTTGAAAGGGCAGTCAAATATCAGTGAAACAGAAATCACTTTGGCCTTAGCCACACGGAAACAGGACACCCCCTATATGACCTTTGTCTTGTCAGGCCTGTAATGGTGCCATGCAATTACACAAGAATAACAGTTAGAGAAATGAGGATAAAAAGCTGATACATTATTATAAAAATATTTTGCAGATTCTAAACTCGTGTTAGTGTGACTGGCAGTCTGCTGAACTTTGCATGAGAAGGAAAATTGAAGTCACAAAATGAAACAAATGAAAACCACTGCTGTAAAAAAGACTTGAGGCCATGCTCTATATTTAAGGGTAGGGTTATCTTAACAAGAATGTTCATTTCATATGACTAATGTGTAACAATTTAATGATGAGACCATAAGTGAGGAACTCCTCTCACCCCTTCCTTTTTCAAGTGCATTGGGGAACTACGATGGCCTTCACATTCCAGAATGGATATGAACACAACTGGCAGCGTTCGTAAAGCAAGGCCCTTGCCTAAAGTGCGCTTAAAAGGCTTGTTCTATGACTGTGACAAGTAAAGGATTCTTATTTTAAACCAAGTATACTCTTAAACAAACATGCTAATGGTTGTTAGTACAGTATATTCAATTCCTCCATATAAACCCTCCTAAACGTTGTATATTTGACCTTTTAATAGGAAACTGTTGACTGCGTTCTTGTGGGACATTTAGCCATATTAGCAAGTTAGCGAGTGTGTGGCTTTACACATTGTTTATCCATGGTTTGTCACGACTATTCCAGTTCCTTCTCCCAGATTAACACATTATTGAAATTAAGATCATGTGCTAACTGTTCAACTATTTTAGCTGAAACTGAAGCTGAAGCAGTTATCAACTCTTCATTCATTCTCTGATGTTGGAGTCCAGTTTTATGTCATAGTTTTCAAGCGGCTGCAGACTGCAGTGCAGTACAAGCATGGGTCACTCATTGTGCTTTGTTTTGCCACTGTGAACTATTTTTTTTTATTTCCTTTAAACATATTTCCACTCAGCTGTTGATGAAAAATAAAGCTAAAAGACTATATATTTACAGTCTTTGCATTCAATCAAATGAATCCTCAAATGTGTTGTTCAGAATAGGATGCATATATTTTGATCACAGATTGTTTAATTAACATTTCAAAACAGACCAAAGCCCAAAAACACTGACAGAATGGGCTAATCCATGAACACATGCACCACAAAGTTGTGTTGTGATGTTTAAAGTATTAAAGAGACTGCTGCAATCCGCTGTGGGGATTCCATCTAAAGTGACAGTTTCAGCACGCATTTGAGTTTCACAGCTTAATGAGGAAATTTTAAATAAATAGTCCAGATCATTGGGGATTTAAAAGATTAAACACTGTAACAGGATGCTTCAAAAGGTTTGTTATGTCTGTGGTTACAAATAGGTGGCTTTTATTACTTAGTTCAGGAAAAGTGACAATAACCAAAAACAGAGAAACTCATGACTCATGACAAGAGACGAGTAAATCCATTACATAAAAAGTAATTTAAGCACATCAACGCATGCAGGTGTAAGATTCTCCCCCAAAAAAGCTCACACTTGAAACACATGCACAACACTTGAGAGAAAAGGGTCTAGCTCAGCTGAATCACAAAATATTGCATGCATATAGTGCATTTATTTTTATATCCACTAAGCATGAAAAACAGCCAGCATGTGGTACTAAAACCTGCCTTACAGACCTTAAAACTGTCATGATAGGCCCCTGAGAGCATACGCTGATTTTACATACACCGCTGACATTTCTAATGCTGCACCAGTCAGATAAAGTCTAAAGTCCAAATTGCTCCCATTTTGAAATTAGCCCTGAATCTCATAACTTCTTGCATGATTTCTGTTCTCCACATGAGGAAAGTCATTATCTAGTATCAGCACATTATGTCAGCAAAACTGCAGCACCAACACAGCAGTTTGGTTTCAGTGAACGTGTTTCACTGCGTGAGTCGCTTGTCAGTTATCATTGCTGTCTTTTGAACATTTTTAAAAAAAAAAAAGGAACCACGTTTTCCAAACGCATCCTAAATACTGTATGTGGAAAACATATGCAGAAGCAGTGACAGCGTGAGTGTGAGCTAATTTTATCATCATCTGTCCTGCACTGAGCCAGGTCACCCTGAAGGAGAATAGTTGTTATTTCATGACTTTGCACCAACTGGACTCTGGACATACTGTGTTGATTGGAATACATTCTAATATTTCATTCCATTGTGTGCTGAGTGGAATATGTTCTCATCCTTCATCTGTCTTATAGTTATGCATTTTATAGAGTTGTGTAAATTCATAGTTTTGTAGTTTCAAAATCTCTGTGAATATGGAAATTGAAAGGGCTGCCGCGCTGCAGGTGAATTGCTGGAATACACCTCACCTCTACAACTCACTTCCTCTTGTCAAGAAAGATGAATCTCACAAACCTGAGAGCTTAGTGTCACCCGTTTCCAAGGCAATTTCAACTCATGTAGTATTCTCATGGATGGATTGGAGTCTTGAATCGAGCAGTGTTTTTCGTGCTTTCTTTCAGATACATTTGTGCTGAAGAAAAAAATAAAGAAACATGAACACGTGAACGTGACATGAACACACTGTTCACACTCTAAACTAGTTGTGCTTTTCTCATTTGAATACTTGTGATTGTGACTTCCCATTTGATTAAATTTGATTCTTTAGTCAAGTGAACTCTCGGCATTTGGTCATTTCTTCCAAAATAAAACAAATTTAAACGTACTTTTACTAAGGATTTACTTATTAAATAAGATGCTCTTCCAACTTGTAATATAAGTACAGGTGTATTTTTCTTACTGTGCATATTAATAGGTATATTAATAGGTTTATCAATTTGGATAACAGACTGTGCTAACATTAGACTGAGTAGTTGAAAGGAGCACTGTTTAATATGCATGTGTGAATAATAAAGGGTTTATTAGTCTTTTTCATGCATTAGTATTGATATTAACCTCTAAATACTGTAATTTGCCATTTTATTAAAACTGATAAGTGCTCTTTAAACTTTTAAGACGTTTTCTATTCGTACACATAAATATCTTATAAGCTTCTCATGAATTTGTTTTATATCTACACTCATTGAGACTCATTAAATGTTAATAAACAGCTTTTCTAAGTTCATAAGGTAGAGTATATAAAACTTGCAAACACATCTATAGTAGGTATTTTTAAGGGTGTTAGTAAAAAACTTTAAATGACCTCTTACACAGTAGCAATTGCTAATTTTAGTACTCTGTGATAGGTGTTAAGAAGTTTCTAATAGGAGCCTATATGTGTCTTAAAAGTGAAAGTAAATCTGTTAATTATGTTGTAAAAATTAGTGGGCAATTGATCGTTAGTTACAGCTTAAAATATAGAGTTTAAGATTTGTTTACAGACCAAGTCTTAACTATAATAAATAATCCATTGTTTCAGGAAATTAAAAAAAAAAAAAAGTGAGACATTAAAATTTAAGAAAGTAATTAATATTCTTTACACAGCTGAGTGTGAAACATAGTACTCAGCCTGGGTTTATCCACTAACAATCTTCAATTAGAGCATTATAATAGCTTTTGGTGACAGTGTAGTAATAGTGTTACTGCTTGGAGCTTGGAGCCTTGACTCTTACATGGCCAATTCATCATTATTGTTTTATTTTCAACAATGACAACTCAGGTAATTTCACAGAACCACTGCCACAAATCAGCTCAAATGGCCTTGAGTAGGTGTGTGTGTGTGGGGGGGAATGCATATTCACCACCAGTGTGGAGGTGCAGTCTTTAGCCATGACCTATTCTTTTTGGCCAATGGGTAAGAGAAGTGTTGCCACCATGATTAATGGTCATGATTACCTACTCAGAAAATGTGGTTTTCTGGCCCAGCGGCTTCACTTTTATGACATAAACCTGGGGCGAGATGCTTCATCATGAGAACACAGCTAACAGGCCACACAGACAGTGTGTGCTGATGAGTTAACACCTCACTGACACACACTATTACCATCAAATGTTTGGATGCAAAGGCAAAGCCAAAGATAAAGCTTTGACTAATCTATAATTAACTAATATGTAATTATTTTTCTCACAAGGGTGAATCATATTTTGATTGTGAACTAATACTATTATCAAAGGAGCAAAACCAAAAGCTGTAGTAACTGTCACAAGTCGAAGGCTATATATCAGCTTATTACAGATATTGATACTATTCACATGCTCCATGTGTTTTACAGTAAGTCACACTGATGAGCTGTTAACGTAGTGCTGAACAGTGCTACGTTTGGTTGGTATCTTTAATCACAGTTCAAAGGTCACATGTCATTTAAAATTCACATAAAAACTTAGTTACTTGACAGTGCAACTTGCTTCATTGATTTAATTGGGTGAGATGTGCCCAAACTTTCCAGATTTTCAGTCTTCATACCATTAATCCCTTCTCCCTCTTCTTGATGTAACCAAGGCAGACATTTTAAGCTATATTGCCCCCAGCACTTCCTGTAGTGCACTGCATTCTGCTGAAGGCGACTGGATTTATATTAATATTGTGTCAACAGTCACACAGTGGTCCAGTGGCTAGCATTATTTCCTCACCACAAGAAGGTCACTGGTTGGGATCCCTGTCTGACTGAACTTTTGTGTGTGGAGTTTGCTTGTTCTTCCTGTGTGTGGTTTCCATCTGGGTTCTCCAACTTTCTTCCCACTGTCCAAAAACATGTAGACTGGTGGCTCTGGATGTCATGTATTCTGTTTTTCACCCATATGTGAGCTTGGATTGGCTTCAGCTCCTCCACAACCCTCATGTGGAGGGGAAAAAAGGTAGAAAATTGATGGATGGATACAATTCTGTGTCAAGGCCTTATTATAATCAACATTGATTATGCTGACTAATCATTAACCCAAATTGTCATGTGGGTGGAGATTAAAGCCAGTGAACTAATGCTACATTTCAGTGTCACTTTGCAATTTGTTGTGTGGCATGTATATGAGAACAAAACAGACAAATACAGCTACTGAGCAAATCAGATCAAAAACCCTCTAAAAAGTCAGCCAATACATGATTTGCATATTGTGGACCTGCTTCATATCACAGAGAAGCTGCTGACCAAATAATAATCCTGAAGAGCCTCAAGTTTCGACAGAAACACAAGATTGATGCCCTGCATTCAGTGAACACCTTGCCGCATCTATAGGTTTTGTGCTTGAGCCTTTGCATCTTCTGGAGCTTGTGTGTGTTTTTGTGTGTGTTGTTTGTGCTCAGGAGATCCCATGTGATGCTACCTAATCATTAACCTGAAGTTAATTTCTGTCACAAACACCACGCTGGCCCTCATTACGCCTCGCCACTTCTCAACCTCTGCTGAATGACTCTCATCTCGCCACTGAGCCTCAAAGGTTAGCGCCTCTAAAAGGTTACGGCTCCCTGTGACATTTCTCTTGATGACTTATTTGGCCCCTTTGTTTCTAATAAATATCACCGAGCTTGTCGTTGCCACTTGGAATTACTGACTAATTAAGCTGTAATGAGAGAGAATGTGTCCTGAACTAAAGTGAACTGTTAATAGGGAGCACCATCCTGTGATTCATTGCAGGTGTCACAGAGCATGTTTCCTAACAGGTGGATAAATACCTACTCCAATAATGTTCCATTTGCCTTTTTGTGGCTGCGGAGCAACATCTTGAGCTACTGCCGCCTCACTCCATCACTGAGCTGCAGGAAATATGAGAGCAGTGAATGTTGTTCTGTAGAGTTTTCTCAGTTCTCGGCTTGGATGCAGCAGCTAACTTCACCGGTTATGATCAACGGCCCCTTCAAAGTCTGCAAATACATCACGGTCATTGTTGCTCAAGGAGACCTTAAAATCTTACTTACAGCACCTTTAAAACCTTCAAATAAGAGAGCAGCAGCCATTTCATCTGGCAGTGGAAGCTTAAGCACATAAAATGCAGCTGCAAATTAATCTTGACAAAACAGCGGTTCTCTCTCTTAAAGCAAAGGGACCGGGCCTGAGAGCATGGAAGCCATCTTCAATTCCAGACTTGACTGGAACACTAATAGAAAAACAACATTGCTGTTTGCACTTTGAAATACATACTATCATGTTAATGTTGCAGAGAAATGCAGCAAACTACCAAGCATGAATCCCAGTGTTTTTTCAGGGAGGTGTTGTTGTCTGAGGTCATAAAATTGACAATGAGAAGTAGATGAAGTAGAACTATGTGTTATGTGGTCTCGTAACACATCCAACATTTTTCCCCAGAGGACATTAAACATCCAGATAGTTCAGTCTGATTCCATTTTAATTCTTAGTGAAACTGTTCATTAAAATACGTCATAAAGACCTTACGGGCCATGCAAATAGCATGCTCCAGCTTGAAAACAATCCTAAATTATTATTTATCTTTAAAAGAAACTCTGCACACAGATACTGCAACCAATGCAAAGGGTAAAAAAGGAGTGTTATGCTTCTCACCTGCTCTCTTTGGAGTGAATAAACCAGTCATTTTGGCGCAGGCTCAGCTGTTTCGCTATGAGCTGCTGTTATGCCATGATGAGTCAGTGAAGTGTGTTAGTATCTGATTTTTCTTTCTTTTCTTTCTACCATCTGATGACATCAGAATATTTAATGCATTTAGCCAGGAAACCAATAATATGGTCTCCTCATCAGTCCAAAAATGCACCAATCTGGATTTTGCCATGTTCTTCTTCTTCTTCTTCTTCTTCTTTTTCTTTTATGCACCAACTTCTTCCTCTGTGTATTGACTTTTTTCTTCTGTATCCCAAATTCTTCTATGTAAAGACTTCTATTATTTCTGAGTCTCTGCTGAGAACTGTGAACTACGAACATTTGCAGAGTGTCTAGGTCGGTTGAACATATACAATATGTTCAAAATTGTAATTTTTACTCCTAGCCAGAGTTTTTGGTTGGATGCATTAGTCCACTTTAGTCCACAGGGTTTGTGGCTTAAATCTGTGCATTGGAGAAATTGAATGGTTTTCTCTTGTGTAAGACACACATTGATGTGGTGGAGCTGCTTAACAGCCCCAAGCTCAGTAGACTGTGAGAAGATGGTTTTACTGAAGATCTTAGAGGTGAAAATGTGATTTGTAAAACTTCCTGTAAAAACGAAAGTCGGCAAACTGCTAACTTCATTTGACCTCTAACCGTATTGTTTTTATTTAATTGATATTTTGGGAAACTTTGTATCTCATGACACAGAGGAAAACTACAGAGAAAAAAAAAATCTGGAGCTTCATACTAATCAGTTCATTTTGCTCATTCATTTAAAAGATTTAAATTCTTACAAAGTTGTATTTATTAAATAACACTACAGAGAAATTAAAGCAAAGCAAAATTAATTGTTTAAATGATTTTAAAGATTCTTTAAAAGATAGTTTCTACTTAATTACCACAACAACAGCAACAATTAGCACAAATCCAGAGGCTGCAACAATAATAAAATTATCAGAATTAGACGGTTATCAAAGCTACAGGAAAATGTTTTACAAATGTAGAATATAGGTCAGACAGTTACATTTCAAATAAAATCTGGACTTTTATCAAATTGATAAAAGTAGATACTCTGGTAGATCATTTCAGGAATGACTGCAAATTCTCAATCCCCTTTGTAGAGTCTATATTTCTTTTATTTATTTTTTTTATTGGAAATGTTATTCTTATTGTTAACAGTCAAATAAGTAAATGAAGAAAACAGATAATTTATGAGCCATATGTTTTAATATATGATATTACTGAAGGTAGTAAAACAAACATATCGAGGAAGTCATTTTTAAATAAATAAAGTAAATAAATCATTACTCTTTTGCATCTGGTGCTGGTGTGTAATCACACATGGGATTAGACAACAATCATCATTTCATTTACGACAGTACTTTCTCTGGTTAAAGTAAAGCCCACACATCATTAACTTCCACCTCACAGACACATCTGAACAGGTTGTGTGTTGGTGAGCATATGTGATGTTGAGCACACTGATGTGAAAACAAAATAGAAGGCGTACATTGGTGCTTTAATGTACAGAAGCTTGTTGTCCATCTGTTATAACTACACTTCATGGACCGTGAAGTTAAAGTCTGTGTTGTTAGCGCTTCACTGTTGGTGTTTCTAATCCTATCGCAGAGTGCAATCATGTCCGAGGCGGATTGGTTCATCTGGGACGACATGTTGATAATGAGGCATCAATAAACATGGAAGCATTTTAGTACGTGATAAATAAATTTTAGGATTGTTATTTTATATTATTGTCTTCTGTCTGAACAATAACATACATGCTGCAATCAAGCCATTTCATAAGAGATGACAAATCTAAAAAAAAAAATGTTGTTATGTCAAGAGAGACAATTCCCCTTGTTTGTAGTTTATTTGTGTATTTGAGATACAAGTAATTATCCATTTTTGCCTTCATAAATGTTCTATAACTTATTTCCTCACCAGAATTGAGACTTTTATTGACTGAAGTTGCAATGACAATGAATTAGAATTTACAGTAGCCTTTGGACAACTTCACTTTTGTTGGAACTTTTGTTATGCTGTTGATTTAACCTTCCTCGGGTGTTTGCTGAAGCGTATATTTTGTGTTACTCATCCTGTTGCCTCCCTTTCACAGAGCTAGCTGGAATGACACACAAACACATGCACACACTCACATACTGACTAATGCAAGGGACATGGATATTTACACAAATTTATGTACATACAGTATATCCATATATAACAATTATTACACATAATGAACTATAAAAATTGTAACTTTAATTAATTATTATATTTTTTGAGAATGCCACAACTGTATATAACATTGTGTTTGATGTTACTATTAGTCTTCCTGCTCAAAAATAGCAAAGCGATCAAAAATAACAGCCATATGAAATTAATGTTTAAGATTCCTGCATAATATGTACTTTCAAAAGACTGAAAAAAAAATGCAGAAATACATACACTAACTTAAACATTCTTAATCCATTTCCAATGGATCACCAGTTTCAGTATAGAGTGATCTCACGTATATGATGTTTCTTCTTGTTGTTGTTGATCCCAAAAATGTTTCACTGTCCCCATGTGTGCAGTTGTGCTCATATTAAAGTTAGATTTAAAATTAGTCATGAACAACTGATGTAATGTATAGTGCAGTATTTTGTTAGTCCCTTAAGGAGCAGTTACAGGAAGCATCTTACACACCTTCATTCCTCTAGGTAGTTACAGTGTTACAGTGGGGGTACCTGAAGCTGGATGTGAACTGTCTTTTTTTTTTTTTTTTTTTTTTTTAGGCTTCTGCAACGATATTTTAAAGGTGTGGGCCTTGTCTGAGCAACTTCAAGGGCAGCCAAAGACATGACCCAAGCTTCTCCAGCATTTTATTGGTTGTGTGCTTCAGGGCATTGTCATGATAAAAGCTGAACCACCACTTCTCTGTTAGGTTGTGTTGATTGTTGCACAGGATCTGTACAGGAGTGCTACTGAGAAGCAATAAAGACAAATAAAATTAGCTTTTTATGCTTTTGCTATTTTATGCTAATTTACTGCATAAAACATAATTGAGATATCCTGTACTATAGGATATCTTATTAAATTAGATATTGTAAATTAATTATATTTTCTTCCTTTTGTCCTCATGGTATAGAAACAGTGCATTAATTGTATGTCTGTGGTATATTCAGCTTTAGCTGCATTTAGTTCTCTGTATTGCTGAAAGATTCACATCAATTCCATTGTGTCTCTATCCATGGTCCTGAATGTATGGTCTTACTCTGTCTCTATCCATGCTGTTGATTCTTTCAGACCATCCAGGTCTGTGTCTCTTTCCATGGTCCTGAATCTTACAACAGGTGTCCAGGTCTGTGTCTCTTTCCATGGTCCTGAATCTTACAGCAGATGTCCAGGTTTGTGTCTGTCTCTATGGTGCTGAACCTTACAACAGATGTCCAGGTTTGTGTCTCTTTCCATGGTGCTGAAACTTACAGTCCACGTCCAGGTTTGTGTCACTTTCCATGGTGCTGAATCTTTCATACTGTTTTCATGTTCATGTCTCTATCCATGGTCCTGCATCTCCCAAACCTAGGCTTACTTTGTGTTTTTCTTCGTGGTCCTGAATCTTTTAAACCTCATTATGTTTTTCACTTTCCATGGTGCTGAATCTTTAAAGGTAATTTTATGTTATGCATACATAGATGAGTCTGATGATCTATGAACCTATATGTTAGTTAAAATGCTTAAAAATAGATGTGTTAGACACAAAACACCCATTTTGACTTTTTTTCTGAGTTTACTGTATGACTCATATTCTCTCTACTTTTGTACTAGACATCCCATGGGAGTTAAAGAAAAATGTTTAAGTTCCACTTTCGTCCAGGAAACTAGAGGAAGAAAAAATAAATAAATAACTCATGACTCAAGTTGACACACTATACAGTTCTTTGTGGAAAAAAGAATCTACTTACTTAGAGTACTATTTATTGTTCAAAGAGACTCTCAAAGTACTGATGTATGACAGCAGTCCTTGTTTTGGGGGGATGATGGAGGAAGCTGTATTTACCAGGATTTAACAATGATGTATTTCAGCTTTTGGAGGGAACAACTTAATTTCATTCCAGATTAATGAAAGATTATCCTGCTGTTAGTGCTGGATATTGTTCAGCATTTTGTTGTTAAATAGTTGAAATCCACTCTTAAGCATCTACCTAAAAGTCTCTTAAATATTAAGCAATAAACTTTAACCATCTGACAACTGATGATTTAACTGTTAAAATGCCATTCAAATATCTAATAAGCTCAGAGCAGATCTGAAAGCAAAAGTGATGCTTAAAGGGTTATGTTGAGCTGATGTTTTGTTTCAGTGTTTCATTATATAGATTATTTAATATACAACTTTTCAAGTTTTGGTAAAAGTTCAAATGCTATAAATATATTTTTACTATTTTACATTCTGTTAGGTAGTGTTTTCTGACTGGAAACTGAAATTTGTCTTGTTTTGTAAACTAAATAAATATTAAAACCAAAAATCAAAACATATTAATATTAAATGTAGCCAAAACATGAAATTAATAATCCAAAAAAATATTTAAAAAAATAGTATTAAAAAGTAAAATGTTACTTGCCCTTAGGTTTAGGAATCATTTTCCTGTGGGAGTCAGTTCTGACTGTCAACACTTAAGGTGTTACTTTGTTAGATAAATGATTAATTCACTGAAAGTGGTGATTAACAATTTTCTGTGTTCAGATACTTAGTGTGGAGGACACAATGAGGTCTTCATGCAGTTAAATGAAAAAACACAATATTTAAGTTTTAGGAAACTTGTAAAGTGGGTCACATTAGACCAGACAGTGGTGGAGGGTTAAACTGCTGTTTCTGATGAATTAATTAATAAGTTAATGTTCTTTTCTGACATTAAAAATCCAAATCTGCCATTTCCAATGGGCAGCACACTGGTGTCTGACTTCAGCGACTTTTTTTTTTTAACATGATGACAGCGACTTTTTTTTTTAACATGATGACAGAGGGTCTTTGTAAATCTGAACCATTTTTCCATTTCATTTATTGCCCCCTTAAGTCTTTGAGCAGCCTAAATTTTTTTCCCACTTTATTGCTCATAAAGAAGTACCGATTGTACTACTCATATCTGGGCAGATTGGATTACAGTTAAGCCCTTTGACTCTACTGCTGTTGATTTCCCTGGAGGCTATGGAATGAAACTTTAATGAATCTCCACCTTTACCAAAACCCCATTCCTTCATTTCATATGCCATTGGCAATAAATGAGTCAAATGCCCAAATCTCACATGACTAAAGGTGACAGGTTTTGTCCCGGGTCGATAGTTTCTGATTGAGTCCCATCGAGTCAAAGTCCTTAAATCAAAAAAATTGACAAAAAGAGATTAAAATATTTAGTGAGGAGATGCCTCTGAATTCTGATGCATACATTCTTTTTAATTAACATTATAGATAAGATAAAAAATACATTCAAAGATATTTATTGTGCAATATAAAGAGCATAAAATTGACACTGCAGTATGTATAGCTTTTTTTAAATACAATATATCAAAGTCCAAATTTAATTCCTAAAAAAGTAAAAGTGTATGCTAGGCACCCAATATTCTTTGCTCGTCTCAAGACACAGAGATGAAGGCGTCTGTCTTCACTTTTATTCCCACAGCACTTTTTGTTTTATTGAGCTTAGTTTTGTTATGAAGCTCTGGGCGGCAGTTTCAGGTAATGTAACAATTGCTTAAAGGTTACCCTAAAAAAATAAAAGGCCTTAGTCACTGCTGAAAACTTTTTTATTCCCCTATTACCTGTCAGACTTGAAGGCCAGTGTATCCACCTGAGTTGACTCCTGTGTATCCACCACACAACCCTTCATTGTGGGTGAAATAAACTGCTCTTTATTTCTATAATTTATTTGCATTTTCAGACTTCACTCATTTCAGACTGTCCAATTACAAAAAAGCATATGTTCTGCACCACATTTTTGTATCATTATTAAGTGTAGTCTGAAGCCAGTGAATGAATTCCCAAAGCTCTTCAGGTGCCATCAGGGTATTTCTGTTATCCATGGTAATAATGGATGAATGTTTGTTACAAAATATGTAATATGCAAGTCCTGCCGTTTATGAATCTTTTGTTTCTTACTTGCACATGTTGCTTGTTGTTGCTCTTAATGCATTGGCTTAATAATTTTAGTGTAAAATACATAAATAATAAAAAAGGAACTGAAATCTAACCAAATACACACAAGTGAGATGACAGGTCTCCAACGTGATGCAACTTGGTTGCAATGGGAGTTTAAAATTCTGCATGTCTGATGCTGGGATTAAGTCAGCTGCACATGAAACCATCAATAGCCACATCTCCACGTCTGACCTCTATCTTGCACAAGGTTGTGTCATAACTGGACATGCTTCACTTAGTGTTGATGTTATAGGGTTGTGGTCGTCTGTTACTAAAAATTAGCATTTGTTGGAATTCTCTTACAGCTATCTGGGGAACAAAGGTTATGATTGGTCGGTGCATCAGTGTGTGTGCAACCTGCTCATGATTAGCTGTCACAACAGGCACTGACTGTTGGAGGTGCAACTTTTAAGAGGAGACATCTGATGGGAACGCATCACTTCTATTGTGTCATGCTAGAAGCTGCTTTTCCACATTTACTAATCCTATATTTATGGTGTCATATTGGCCATTATGGCCAACATTTGTGGGTTTAGTCAGGGACACTTTTGTCATGATCAAAATATTTATTGCAATAAGTAGAAATACAGTTAGATTTGGGGCTGATGGCTCCACTCCAAGAGAGGATAATGCAAGATACTGAATAAAATTTTAAACTTTAAAGTCTCTTAGACTCTGATCTAGAAAGGTGGAGGCAACAGCAGTTTGATTAAGCATTGGAAAATTTATTTATGTAGCCCAACATCACAAACACAATTTTCCTTGTTACAGTCTGTACAGCAAGTGACACCCTCTATCCTTTCAGCCTCACATCGAGGAAGGAAAAAAGTACACAGAAAATCCCTTTTACAGGGGAAAAAAATGTGAGAAAGCAGAGGACGAGCCACAGAGGAGGGATCCCTCTTCCAGGACGGACAGACGTCCAGTCGGTGTCACATGTACAGAGACTGGTTCAGCAGATTACAAACATCAAATATTACAGAAAGAGAAATGATAAGAAGATAGGGACCAGGATGATTCAAGAATCAGTAACATTAATAACAATTCTCATCTTCATCTCATTTGGGGTGAAGACTCTTTAGGAGTGTTACCTACTAACACTGTCTTATCAAGCACGATGTGAGCTTGTGTTTCCTTTTTAAGCACTTTTAATAAAAAATATGTTTGCTGTGTGTTTATTTATGTGTAATATATTTTTTAATTTATATACAGCCTCTTTATTTGCTTGACCTTTAAACAGCTTAAAAACCACAGGGAAATAAGTGTGTGTTTACTGACTTTGGATTAGCCAATCCTAAAGAAAAGAAAACATGTATTTTATAGTTAGCTTCCAAGAAATTGCACGTCATTTCATTGCAGATTTAACAGTCTCAGCATTATTTTCCAGAGGTACTTATTTTCTAATCAGATAACCTTATGGAATCATTTCACCAACTTTCCTGCCGGAGAATGCAGAATTGATTATTCCTTTTTTAGGTAGTGCATTTGTTTATCTCAATGGAGTAAGGACCAGTCACAGTGACAGCATGTCAATTTGAAGATCAATTGTTGGCGTCCTGCCTCTGGCCTTTGCATTGCATTACCATAGTAATGACTTTTTGACCCTTCCTTTAAGAGTGGAGATCTACATTTATAGTTGTGGAAACAAATGAAGTGTACCTGAAAGTCACTGGTGGTGTGTAATGAATTATTCTTAAATTCTCAACAGGACCTTGTGTTTCCACACATCAAACATCATAACTAAAACTGACCATCCACTGAATGAAGGTGGTGCAGTCTGAAAATGTCTTCCATTAGAAATGTCTCCTCTTTTATCAGCTCTTTATCGGCTGTTTGTTTGCATGTATGTAATGTAAAATTAATCTTGGACACAATTTAATATACACTGAAATATCAGTGTATATTAAATATAACAATATACGCCATTGTAAGTATAAAATGTACAAATATTTAATTTCACTAATTGGTAAATGTGTATCGAAGCATATTTATGTTTTTACAATATTTTACCTGAAGTTTGCATATCAAACCAAATGCATATCAAATAAAATGCAAGATTTAAGACTTTGTAATCCACATGTTAAGAAATCCCTTAAGCTTCCCTTATGACATAAGGTAAGTTGTGCAAATTAAAATTAAAAAATTACAAATAAATTAACATTTAATAAATAGAAATCATTATGTAAAAAAGTGCATCCATTGTGCTGCGTTGCATATCAACATGATTCAAAGGAGCAGATTTTCAGACTTTGTACAAAAGTGCTAATTATCTTTAATGAGCATTTGATTTGCTTTGAATACAGGGTGACTGCATTACACTATGAGGTCCTAGTACTTTAATATCCCAGTTAATTTAAATGTAAATTCCACAGCTGAAACTGTTTATGGACACAGTGCTTCCGTATAAACTTATGTATTGTATTGCTTTACTCGCGCTGTGTGCTTCTTCCGTTTCCTCTACTCAGTCATGAATTTAAATGTACAGGAATGTCACCACAGACATGGAAGCAAAACACTGCAATACTGAGAAACACAGAGAGTCATGTGGAGCTGATGGACTTTAATCAGCATAGTGTGAACTCATTTGATAGTCGTTTCCTTTGTTTAAATTTAAAAAAGTATGCACTACAGCTTTAATTTAGAAAATAAAGACATTATATTCCTAAAAAATGTGTAAATTACACATTTGCAATTTTTTCTTTATTTTTTATTTTTTTGGTTGAGATACATTAAACATTAAACCCGTTCTTTCCTGAGACTTTCCTGGTTTATTTTTGACAGGCAATTCCCTTTCTGTCTCTCTGTCTCCTGTTGTCTCTCCAGCTTTTTAGTAAATATCTAGAAGGAGTTGAAGACTTTTGTTTTAATAGAAAAAAAAGAAAAAGGTTAACATTAGTGTCAGGGAATAAAAGCAAAAAGTGACTACATACAAATATCTCCTTCCTTCATCATGATGCTTTATAATGTGCCCACAAGCAAATTATCAGCCCCAGGAAACTACTTAACAAGCCAAAAACAGAGAACTGTGCACTTTTATTGGGTACTACTGTGTTAAGGCTTAATGTCTGTGACTACATGAATGTGAAAATGGATAATTACTAAAAAGGAACATGCACGCTCAGCAAACTTTCGCTTGATGGCTGCTTTGGATTTAAACCCCAGGGACTTCCAACATTTCACACTTTAGAAACAAAACACCGCCTCAATATGACTTCCAGGTGGTGCAGATTGTACATACACCATTTCATATACTGCTTTTTTGAATAATGTCACATACTGTGCATTGCTTGCTTAAGACAGAAGGCAGTTTGTAGAATTGGACATTTGAAAAAGTGCCTGCTGAGAACAGGGAGTGGGGGCTGGTAATTAAAAGATAAATAAATAAAGAAATAAATGGATCGTCTAATTCGCAGATGGCTGAAAGGCTGCCATGGAAGATGTCCCTCAGGATAGGAGACTTGTCTGTGTTGCCAGGATGATAGTTGGCATTTTAAAAACTGTCAGCGAGCCTCATTTGCTCTCCTGCTCTCATATCTGCGGTCGCATAACAGTGCAGCAGTGGGTTAAGGTAAAATCTTGTCTGAGCCCGATGGGGAATGATGCATCAACAGAGGATGAACTACCTCCTGATGAGATGGATCTAATATGACTTATTTATCTACAGCTTTAACCATATGTGAGGATTTAACATGTGCTATTTATACGCATAGCAGTTGGATGCACACTGTTCCTGCTGTTGTGTAAAATAAACGACCAGTTTGCAGAAACTAAGAACACGAACTGAGGGATTTTTTTTTTTTTGTGTTGTTTCAACATGTCAACCAAGTAAACACTTACTGTATGTCTCATGTTGCTGACATATATGAAATATTTTGACATTTCAGGCGAGTCAAGAGTAAAAAGAGAGAGAGAGTTGTAAATAAATAAGGTAACAAAGAAAGTTATAAAAGATTGAGCAGCAAAAGATAGACTAGCCTGCCCTTTTTGAAAGACAAGTTTAATAATTTAAAATTTATAATAGTTTTTGTGCTGCATAAATTCGACTTTCACTTCAAAAGTGATATAGCAGATGGTGAACCCAAATAGCCAGAGCACTGATGACAGGCAGGTTAACTTAAAGATTAACTTAATGCAGTTTAAATCAATAGTTATTGTATAGATAATGGTGTTGATCTGGGAAGGTGGATGAAGCCTGGTCTAAGGCACAGAGTCCAGAGGAGCAGGCTAAGGGGTTTGTGGTCTACAAGAGCTGAGTTCCACACAAGTGCACAAATGAGGTGGAAGTGGTGGCAGAAACAAACAAAACCAAAACAGAGTAAACAAACAAAGAAATTTTTAAGTGGCGAGATAGACAACTGACAGCATGAACAGAGTCAAACAATCTGGCAGAGTGTTAGGGTGAGAACCAGGTTTTTGTAAGCAGTGCTTGATTAAGATGAATGACAGCTGGTGACCTGGCTCCTGCCACACACCTCCTGACAAAAAGTGTGTAATAAAATTGTATATAAACACACAGAATGTAATATCTGTTACTAGGTATCTCTTTAATAAAAGACCTAGTTTGATGAAGTTGTGAAGCATTGGGAATTGTTGTTTTTGTTTGTGTTTGTATTTCACAGTGAGAGATTTTGCGGCTGAATAAGCAGCTAACATCAATGAGTATAATCACGATTTATTTGTTTTGTAAGAGTGTTGGTTATGTTTTGCCTTGAGCACAGCTCAACAAAATATGCACTATAAGTCTGTGCATGACACTGCACTGATGGAGGCCATGTGTAGAGACACAAATATATAGGACATATAGGCATTATCCTTCCAACCCTCTCAAAATGATTTTATTGCCTTCATACAGATCCAAAAGGTATTTTATTCCACAAACTGGAAGATTTTCAAATGTTCACACATAGTACGATGTCCAGTTGGGTTGGACAAAAGTGTGATGTAAATATGAATGTACGCTAAAGTTTTGTGATGTGATGCAAAGATTGTTTTTGCTGGTGTGTGTGGAAATACCCAGCGATTGCTGCTGCAAACCAATTTCCTCAAGAGAACAAATAAAGTATCTATCTATGAGCAGTTGCAGTGGTTTCACAAAATGATGTCCTGGTAATTTAAACACTTTAACTGATTTTCTCTATTCTGGACAGCATGTTGTTCTTGCTTCATTGTTGCTACCTGTTGTAGGAGAAGCTGCATTTTCCATCCGTCCAAAAGCATCATATCATGTCACTTTTAACCTAGAATGACTGACATATTGATCTGTCTCTCACAAATCAATGCATTCTTTTTCCTTCAGCCCTGGTGAATGTTGAGGAGATGTTTTAAGGAACTGTTCACCTGGATATTGAAGGTCTGTCATTATCCACTGAGCCTGATGTCAGTTGAGTCTTCAATAAAGTTTGCACAGACACCAAACTGAGCTAGAGTTGTTTAAAAATGGATACCGAGTCCATCAGCATATGATCGTATCATATTATGATTGATTAATTCCTTAATATAAGATATTTACTGCTATATCTGGCAGTAAATGAAAGTATTTTGGTTGTTCTGTAGCAGAGCAAGCATTGGCCAATCAAAATGCATTAAGCAAATAGTCCATGCATGAGCCAATCAAATTATTCTGACAGCAGACATCACATCACCATCACTTATTAGCAATTCTTGTTACATAATTGGCCATGGAAGTCTCTGCAAAAGCTCTGCAAACTTCTTATAGTTATCTCCAGGAGTGTGTCAGACCTGCCAACTGTGAAGCGTTAAAGCGACACATCAGATGTCAGCAAATAATAAGATATGCTGCTAAAAGCATTAAACAAGGTTAATGTTGTGTTTGCCAAGGAATTTCTTACCCTGAAAAATCTATAGCATTGTTTGGTTAAATTAAAACTTTGACTCACTTTGGCTCTGTTTTGTATTGTCATTCATGCAGTGGCCTGATTTGGAAATCCCTGTATGCATGTATGCAGATTCTCTGCTTGTTACCAGTGACATGGTTTTTGAGCTTTAAAATTAATTATTTGTAATTTTTGGGAAGACATAGCCAATGACAAAACATAAAGAATAAGACCCTTGTGGAAATAATCCACTTCAGTAATTAAGGAAGGTCACTGAATGGCAATGAATCCACCTTTACTCATTCACTCAGTCTCAAATTTAAGAGCAGCACACACAACCCCAGGCTTGTATTCATTGTGTCATTACCAAGAAATACTAATTATCACTCTTGCAGGAATAATTGAAAAGTGTTTTTAGAACCATATGTTTATAAAGCTGTGAAAACTAAGCCATTGTTTGAATGTTCCTAGCTGTGCATGAAATATGTCATAAATTAAAACTTCTTAAGAGCCCCACTTCAACACAGCAATAATTTTTCATTAAATAATTTAGTAACACATTTAAACCAAAATGTTGCCACTGTCATCTGTATCTCTCTGGTCATAAGCATAATCTTTAGTGTACTGTTGATAACATTTATGATTTGAGTTGCCCCTGCAGCCATTTGAACTGAGCCATTTGGATGCAGGCTTATTGTTCAGAGACGACAAGAAAGCACTCAATAATATACATTATGCAGATGGTGGATGATTGAGGAACTGAAACTTCCATGTACCTATACATGTATTAAACATGTTTATCTGTGTGAAGAGGTATATTGTGTGTGAATGTGTTGATTCATTCCACTCTGTAGCCTCTTGACTGTTGGACCTCGTTGGGTAATGAGACACAATCAGTCTACGTGTTTCTCTGGTTAACATAGGCTGGAGAAACATAGCTGTTTATTTCTTGCTTTTTTCTCTATATACAGTACATATTTATATGTATATAGAGTCCTGGACTTACGACAGTGTCATTATTTCTCCAAAAAGCTCTGAAAACTGAGTCAGAGCTTGAAATTTTCCATCCATTCCCTAATTAATATGGCATAAATTAGAATTTCTATAGCAGCCCTGATTAGAGCACAGTGTGGCCAGAGAAAAAAGTCATTTTGTTTCTTGCTTTCTTTCTCTCTGTACATATTTGTATATCATGTAAAAACTATGTGTTCATTTAGACACGTGCGCATGCAAAATGACCATATAATATTAGCATATTTGACACAAGACATTTCTCTAACTGACCCAGCATTCACAACTGGGTCAAGCTGAGACTCCTCATCTTGCATTATAATAGTTAAAAATATGGGCATGTTCAAAATTAGTAAAGTATAAATGCCACAGCATACATTTATTTTACAGTCAGGATAGTGTTTTTTTTTCCATGTCTATGGTAGCACCATGTGGGGGTTGCTCCAGTTTTGATACCAGTTCAGTCATACACAAAGTCAGCTCCTTAAAGAATTTGTTCCCTGAGTTTGGTGTGAAGGGGCTAGACTTTTTGCCATAGACTGTCCCCTGACCTCAAAACTTTACAAAACCTACACAATAGTATGTGGAATTCTAACTGCAGTGTATGCCTGATTGTCCAGAACCACAGCTTGAACCAGTTAATGGTCCTGTGGAAAATGTCTCACCATAAAAGCAGCATATTGATGCTTGATTAGGGATTAAATGTTCAGCCATCATAGATGGATGTGATGGTCACTGTCCACACATCTGCAGGGTTTTTTTTTGTTGGCCCTAAATGGCCCACAGTGTTATTTATAAAACCATAAGCTTTTAGAATCTTAGAATGAGTGCATTATCTATAATACTTGTCTGTCCTCGGAGCTGGAGATGATGTTTGGCAAGAGGCAGGGAACCAGTCTATCACCTGACCAAAATACAGAGACAAACAAGCATTTACACTCTGATTCATACCTACACTCGGTGCAGTCTCCAGGTATGCATGTATTTGGACTGGGATTGTGTGTCTTCACCAGATGGGAATAAAATCTGGATTAATATGACTAAATGACAATCAGTGTCAGTGGAAAGAAATGGCTCATGTGTGGAAGACATTAGATGCAAAACTTTGAGGATTTGTGTGTCAAAATAGCATGAAGCACTGTCACAATAATCAGTATTGAGATTTTACAGATGTCATGACATTATTTCAGAAGTATAGAGTATATGGTCACCTGGACATTTACTTCAACTGCTTATTACAGTACGAGTAAATTTGACCATGGATAATAGCCGCTCCTCTTAACTTCTGGAAATTATGTCACTTAGATGACAGATTTACGCAATCATTTCTCCTGGTGTGTTGTGACATGATACAGTATGAACACAGTGAGAGGAAGTCAGATTGTCTGAAGACTCTGCACATACACATTCCACACAAATCGGCCTTAGACAATGTGGGATATGAACCAACAACTTTTCTGGTGAGAGGCACAAGAATTTACCTATGCAACACTGTAAAATTTTAGCAAACCGAACCATTTTTATTTCAGCCATATTGCCAATGTTATAATAACTACTACTGGTACAGCGAAAGCTATTGAAGTTGGTAGTATACTTTTAGTTACACCCAGATTACAGGATTATCCAAAAATCATTCCATTCTTATTCATTACAGATTAGATTTTATGGTTCAATATTTTTCACAGGAAAGAAATGGGTTCCCATAATTCAACTGTCAGACAATACTCAATAAAGGGAAGTGTTTCCATCAGCTGGATGGACATTGCAGAGTCTTACCATCAACTTCCAATGTGGTCAGTTTCGACTAGCGACAGAAAAATTGTAACTAAATTGACAAAATAAAAACAGTCAAACTCAGCATTTTAATTTGTGAAGAATATCATAATATCTTGATGCGTTGAGCTAAAAAACTAAATTATGCTTAATGAGAAACAGGTGTCAAATTAAACCAAAGGTTAATTTGGAAGGAAGGTTAAAGTGAAAAAGAGGACTTGTTCTTATCATGAGCAGTGAAATGTCTGCACAGAGAAAACAAACTCAAAAAGAAAGGAGAAAAAGTGAAAAGAAATAACCTGTTGCAGCACCTGGGTCAATTCATGTAAAGTGAGTGCAGGGAATAGAAAGTGGGAAACACCTCAGCCATCCTGCAATAATGATGTCACCGACACTCAAAACACATTTGACCCAAATCGAAAGCGTCCTCTTTCTAATAGCTCAAACTCAACAAGCTGCTGTGTAAAGTGTGATAAGTCAACTCCCTGTCAGGGACTTTCCTTCTGGCTCTCACCTTTTGCTGTGATGGATTGTAGCAGCTGAGTTATGATCTGTCAGAGCCGAGAAATTTGGATTTTC
Organism: Brachirus orientalis; assembly: GCA_016785285.1. Lineage (NCBI taxonomy): Eukaryota > Metazoa > Chordata > Actinopteri > Pleuronectiformes > Soleidae > Brachirus > Brachirus orientalis. The sequence continues at coordinate 1,557,795 of JAFBJR010000027.1, forward strand.
CCTCAGCTGCATCGGGTCATGCCCTACTGTCACTGTCGCTCTGTGAAATATTGACGACAATTATCTCAGATGCTGGTGGCTATACTGAGATGGCGGCTGTCTGTGGGAACTGGTTGACAACTTATGCAGTGACCTTTATTGTGGTTTTAATCTGTAAAGCTGAGTGGTGGCTATAACTGTCTTTGTAACAGATACATAGATAGATCGATAGATAGAGCATTTGTATTTGTGTCATTTATGTTGTTCATGAAAAGCTGAGTTTTGTCATATTCCATATTTACATAAATCACAATTTACTAATAATTGATCAATTTTAACCTTCATGCACACTTTTATTTATTTTTCATTTTTCAGTAGCTTACTTTGTTAAGCAATAACAAAACACATCATATATATATATATTTATTTTAGCATTTTAATCATCAAAATACCAGTTTTTTCCCCACACAATGGCAATTTTTTTAAAGATAAAATATTCAGCATATTCAACATGCTCCATATAATTTAGTGTGTCTAAGTATGGCCTAATTGAAAAAAATACCCTCTCAACACTAAGTGTAAAAATGTCCCATTCATATAAATGGCTATGAGACAGAAATGATTTTACACACACACATACTGCTTTTAAAAATAATCATTATAAAAGCTCTATATATTATATTATATATCTTAAAGTTTGGGCTTCTATTAAAGGGTTTACCTGCTGGATTACCGGAAAAAAATCTGAAAATGAAAAAAAGCATAAAAGTAACCTAAGGTTACATGAGGTTTTATTAGATTTTGTATTCGTGCCTGTATTTATTTTGTCTGAGTGAGAAGCACAAGCTGTGAATGTGGTGGTTTTGTAGGCAGACACTTCAGGCTGAGAGGATCCACTGCTTTTCATCATCATAAGCCCCGTATTGCAGCTTACACTCAGGAAACATAAATGAATTGGTGCGTGTACAAAAAGCTGTGTCAATTTTATTATTAACTGGGGATCTCATAACATTTACAATACAGCAAGGCCAAAGTAAATGAAGAAGCATACAGTACACTGAATGTCCTTTATATTCAATTACTGGATGTCCTCCATCTACTGCAAAAGACAGGTTAAAAGAAGCTCAGGCCTTCATTTTATGCATGTCCATTATGACTAATACGGTTACTAGTGTCTTCATGTGACCCAGGATTAATGAATGTGCAATTCTTTAGCTTTCAACTGAGCGGAGGAGTTTGTGTACTGTATGTAGAATTTGTGAAAAAGAGGTGAAAGAATAGAACAAGCTGCAGATAAAAACGAGAGAAGAGACTGCCATTTGGAGAAACAAGACCAGGGCAAATATGAAAGTGGTTAGTGAGTGTGACTAGTTTGCAAAATAGATTTTCTGATTGACTTATTTATGACTTATTTATTATTTTTATTGTGTCGTGTAAAAAAAATATATACATATATATATATGTCCAGTGCAAACTTTAGTTTACAGGTACCAGTTGTTTAAAGATAAACAGACTAGTAAGCCAGAGAAGAATGTAAATTGCAAATACTATTGAACAAATAAACCTTTCTGACATTATTTTTCCCTGGGATTATAACCATACATAGAAAACTATTAAATATTAAACAACTATTCCATTCTGTCATAATCAGTGTACAAGAACATCATCATCAAAGATTTTGAAGTGTATGTCATGACATAATGACAAAACAATTTCCACTCACCTGCTTGTTCTCGATGTTTTGAGATTTTTTTAATAGCATATTAGGTTTTTATATGAGGATACACTGTGAAACATTTCAAAACAGGGCAACTTATTAGAGTTGTTACTGTTGCATGTGTCAAAAAACTTAATAATGTTTGTTAATTTAACAAACAACAAAATATGAGATGAACCGAAGTTGCTACCAAACAAAAAAACTGTATTAAGTTTAACCAATTTAAAAAAAAAAAAAGTAAATTGAACCAAAAAAAATTCCTAAAAATATCTAAGAGCAAATTTACATGAAAAGAATAACAAAGTAAATTGAACTGAATTAAATTTAATTAGTCTATAGTGTCTCATACATGTTTGATTGTAATTTTATGAATGTCTGCAGTTTCCTCAAATATTTTTTTTTAACTCTGAACTCAAATTTTGACCCTTGTATTACACTGCAAAATGGCAATGCTATTCATTGCAAAAAAATAACATTATTTTAGTGAAAAAATAAAGATGAACTCAGTGAGGCATGGTTTGAGCTAACAGATAAAACACTTGGACAGAAACCTGATCATGACAGAGATGATAAAGCCATGCTGTTTATCATTTTTGTGGCCTTCAAAACACAGTTAATAATAAAATTCAAATTCTCCTACAACAGACCTATATACTCCTGAGCACGTTATGTAACAACCACGACATGATTATGGGAATGACCCAACACATGACCTCCCTTAATGAACTGTAACAGCCACACAGGCACAGACCCTTGATGTGTCCATGTTGGTGGGAAAGTGCTACAAGGAGACTAAAACAGAACCAGAGAGGGAGAATTAGTGATCGTGTAATCAAGCATCAAATCTGTGACATTATGCAGCACAGTCAGAAGCACTTCCCCTCTCGAGGCTAAGCAGCGTGTCAGCTCTTCCCACAGTGGAGCTACAGTACTGTCTGTCAGGATACAACAACAAGGTCAAGCACCGTTTAGCAGTGCAACGCTCCTCGAATGCCAGTGGAACAGAAAACCTCAGCCCAGGCTGCTGACCTTGTCTTGTTTAATGAAATGTAGTGACCATGCGTAACTTTGCAGCCTGTTAAATGGCCCGTGGACTCGCCTGCGTGTGAGATTCCTGCCTTGGTGTCTGTGATTTAAAATACTGAACCAGAGAAGAGTCTGCACCAATCAGTAATTCACTGGCATGAATAATAATACCAGTGAACTACAGTGCCGGCTAAGTGGAGAGATGTGAAATGTGGCACTGATAATAGACAGTGAAATATTACCTCGGTGTGAGTGATGCTGCTGCAGGCAGAAAAAGGAAGGGGGCGTGGCCGAGCACAATTCCATTCTTCTGCTGCAGTAACCAGACTAATCAGATATGCGGAGCGTGTTTAAGGCTAGCAAAATATCACTTCTCACAGTGGCATATTAACACAGGTGATGGTTGTTAATTACATAAAAACACATTCACTCCCCTTCCCTCCCTCTCACTAACCCTCACATTGTACAGTATTCTTCATAACTTTTCACACATCAGACAGACTTTACTGCAGCTGAGTATGAGCGGGCTTTGGTTTGGTAATAAACAAATCAGAATCATAGTGACAAAAGTCATGTGGGAATGTGATTAGGTTGCAAACTGTGTGAAGGACATCCTTCCATCAACTGACATTTCTTACTTTTATTGATTTATTTTGTTTATTTTTCTGCAGCTTCTACACTGATGGCTGATATGTTGGCTGGGTGGCTAGTTAGTTGGTTTGTTGTGGTTTGTCCCTATCAAATAAGCTATAGAGATAGGTTAGATAAAAGACACATTTTCCATGACATTGTTAGTCAAGTGGTTAGTTGGTTGGTTAATTAGTTGGTAGATAACTTGGTTTATTGATTGTGGTTGGTACATTTGTTTGCTTGCAGGCCGGTTGGTTGGCTGGTAGATTTGCTGGCTGTTTTGCTTGTTCTGTTAGTTTGACATTACTGGTTGGCTGGTGGAATGAAACAGTCCCAAACAACTACTCTGGACTAAAATGCAAATGTAATTTGTCTTCCTTGTACAATGTGAACTATAACATTATCACTATAATAATTTAAATGGGTTAGGGTTAGGGTTAGGGTTAGCTGACTACATGTATTATTAATTTATTAAGAGCTAGAATATGAGAATATTGTTATGGATAAGTGAACAGTAAATAAACATCTACAATTCTGAGAAGAATGGAAAAACAGCTGAACAATAAAAATATGTACATATTATTACATCACTTTTTGTGTTTGTATTAAATGAAATTATGCCTCTGATACAGAAGCTAGAATTGGATTTAAAACCATAAAACCAAACTTTTTGGATTATGGGTACAACAGGTGTAGTGAGCTTCAGAATCACAATAGATGCCTCCTCCTTCATCCAGTCAGAGCCAGGCTAAGCTGTTCTCATGTTCCAGCTTTGTCTTTAACTAACCAAAAGAGACTGTATTGATCCATTCATCTCACTCGGAGCATGTACTGCATTTCCAAAAATGTCAAAATACTCTTAAGCTTTCCTAAAAAAAAGGAAACCAATGTCAAGTAGAAACCCAACAGTACATATGGAGTTTCTCATCATAATTATTGAAGTTTCATTGTTAATTTAATGCATTGTCCTTTGTAAAATCCTTAAGCTTCTCCAAGTACATCAATCAATCCTTCCATTTAATACTAAATAAACTATATACTACTGTATTCTCTGGACAGTAATTCGCCTTTCTTTTTAGATATATTTTAAACCATGTTCCTTTTTTTTTAAATTTTTATTATTTTGTTTTAAATTTTTTGATAATCTGCTCCCTGGCCAGAGGATTCTGATGCCCAAGGACTTCACCTTTGTCAGCGCTCTGGGGCTGCTGGCCCCTTTGGCCTTGCCAGTAATTCATCCTTTTAATGCTGCTTGCAAGCACTTTGTGGTTATGTGGAATTTATTGCCTTAAACATGCAATGAAATCGGTTTACTCGACCCCAGGGACCTGCTAAACAAGCTTAAAGAAGTTAATTCATTATGGATTATGTATGGCCTTGAATTATCGGTCGCTGAATATTTGAAAGATGTTGTTTAATTGACTTAAAACAATGTCCATTATTTAAAGCATCAGGTCACAACCTAAGGTAAAGATAAATTTCATAAAAATATAAAGCTATATACTGAAGGTATTGGTTCCCCCTTGCTGAATGACAAATGGTATGCCACTGCTATTGTCACCCTCTGCATCTGAGATGTGACTATTCCCACGACATGTGCCTCATCTCATTGCAATATTAGCCTTGAAAAGGACTAAAAAATTGTTTGAATGTGATATAATTTAGCCTAACATGTCAGTCCTTTTGACAGCTCCATCCATCATTGTCATCAGAAGCTACATCAGTGTGGGCCCCAAGGTTTTACCAAAGGATGCCGGAATTGTGAACATCTCACTAAGGTGTCCGGAATCATTGTGAGGAGAAAGACGGGTCTGAGTGAAAGTGGCAACATTCTCTGGTTATTTTGGGGGAGGAGCTTCTGACTGACTGGGATCAGCAAGAATGGATGAAACAGAAACATATAAGTGATCAAATACAGATAGATTTTAGTGGGGTTCTATGTTAAAATTTCACTTGCAAACTTTGTTTATGTTTCAGTGTTGTGTTCTGGTCGGTTGAGACAATATACAGACCTTAAGTGCCCAGGTAGCTTTAGAGTCACTTGAACAACATGTAAGCTGACTCTCACAAAACAGCAACCATCTGTCTAAAACTGTGAAGAAAACCAATAAAATTGTACAGCAGTTTTACTTAAACAAATCTGTGACAAGTTTTGCAGTGGTCCTGCTTTGCCCCGTCCACTTGACCATCCACTGCTGGATGAATTCATTCCTCTACCTTCTGGGTGGAGACAATGTCAAAACCTAAAAAAGTTTTTCTATGTTCAATGTGCAATCAGTGCTATCCAAGCTTAGCTAACACACACATTGTCTTTTCGCTCTACTGAACACCATTTTGGTGGAGAGTATATCATGTTCTTTTGTCTGTTATTGTCATCTCATTGTCTCCTATAACATATAAGAATTCTCTGCTGCTGCTTTTTTAGTTTTTGAGGGTTATTATTGAACAAAGTGTAACATAAATTTAAAGTCCAGCTCTGTGTTTCCATGTTTTAATTTTCTCTGGCAACCGTATTCTCAGGTATTTTGCTTTATTACATCTTTTGAACACTGATAGAGTTTGGATTCATGGGGCATCATTAGGGAAAACCCAGGTTTTGTTTTAATATACCATTCATATCTAGGTAAGACTGAGCATCCCCATATCATCTGCTAAGTGAACAGGCTCATGAAAGGTCTGTTTTTGTTTTGTTTACTGTTGACATTTAACCTCAGTCATGGTGTGGCACCCTGGTAGTCAGACAGGCTATTTTATCATATTTCATTAGTGCGGCTCATTAGGATCAGATGAAGGCCTAGACCAGGCATTTCAGACGAGGTTCCTGGTGGGCTGATGATGACTGTGACTTTTTCCCCTCACCTTCCAACTTCAAGTAAAAATAAAAAAGAGTAGAGAAAAGGAGAACATCACAGGCTTTTATTCCCCTTGCTTGGCTATTCATAAACCAGTCTATTAGAGCCCATTAAAGCCAACACATCCAGCCCTTTAAATGATAATGATGTCACAAATGGATAATGTGACATCATTATTCCATTGTTTTTTTGCCTCAAATAAAATGTTTTTACAGCACACTTCACATCTGAAAAATGATCACCACTTTATCAAATGTACCTTTGGTTTTTCCCAGTAAAAAGTGACACAAAATGTCACAGGAAGTTAACAGCAATGTAGTGTTCATCAAACAGATCAAAGCTGGGAATCTTAATGTAGCTGTGTGAACTTTCCTTGTCCCTTGCAGTTACTCATAAAAACAAATTGATGGCATATTGCATTGTTTGATACTTAGTGTAAGTATACTAAAATTGTATAAACTAAATGTAATAATGTTTTGTGGTTTCATGTTTATATAATATAAAGCAGTTAAAACATAGTGATCAAATTAGACCCAACTCTTTTTCATTCTGAATGTATTGCTCATTAGATTTGTGGAAATATTTTTTGTGGGACAGTTTTGGTAATAACGCCATATTGCGGTTTTTCAAAATACAGTAAGCATTCCATCAATAGTGGATATGGACTGTTCTACGGAGTCTACTTTGGTTTTTATTCTCATAACAGAAGGAAAGTAGAACCAGACACCAAGAAAACATGCTCCAAACAGTCTGGAAGAAATGATCAAGTATGTGATTTGCATGAGGTTATCTGTACTAACATGGTCCATGGACTCATATTCATCAACTCATTATTAATTTGTGCTTTGGAGAGATGCTGCATTCATTGTTATTTGTAACCCAGAATATTAAAACAACTAATAGTAAGTTTCCCCCCCCTATTTTTTTCTTTTCCAACCTTTATTTTTCATTCCCAGAGTTAATCTTTGAAGACTGTTAATGTACCATCTGGTGATATTTTTCTTTTAATATTGGTTTCACCTTGAACTGGTTCCTCAACCCACTGTGAGACACAAGGCAGATTAATGTCATGACTTTAAACCTCAGTCACTGGTGAGTGCACCAACTCAGCAATTAAAATAAGAGTTTTTTAAGAGTTTGTCACCAGTCACTACACTGATTGACTGTCCAAATTGAAAGGAGAGAGTTGCATCAGTGAGTATTAATATGATTTTCCTAATCTAGTGTCAACATATTTAAGGAGACAGGTTTGGAACAATGACAACAACATCATTTTACTGCTCCTCCTGTTCTTGGTAAGAATTAAAAAGATGGAAAATTAAATAAAACATCACCATTCAGTTTAATGAACACAAGAGCAACTGCATTGCACAGGCAAAGCTCAAGTTAACAAGTGATATTATTATTATTATATTCAAAAATGTACTTATATATCGGTGAGCTTCAGGGAGCTTGTTTTCTAAGTAAGTGTGGTCCTTGAATAAGATATCATTAGATGTATCTATTCCTATATTAAGCAATGCAGTGTATATGTGTTGTGATGATTTGCTTTAGACCACTTGTCTTCATGACTAACATCGTTATGAACAAAGAATCCTTTGCAAATGGTAAAGAAAGTGTTGAAAATCAAGTGATGTTGACATATTTTGCCCTTTGGCTATTTAATAAACATGGCGAGATATAAATTGATGTTGCAGCATGATGCATCACAGTGAGTGCTTTCACCTCCACACAAGATTTGAATGTGTGCAGAATCTCTTTTTAAAGCCGTCCCTTTGTTCTGCAGCTTTTGTTTTGGTTACTTCCGAAGATACATGATGATACTGTGCTGCAGAGAGAGAGACAGTCTTTATTTCACCGCTGTGGGTGCACATTACAGACCAGTGGAGAGCCGTCTGCTGACAGCTTTATGGATCCGTGTGAAGGTTCCCTGCAAACTGAGGGAAGCTGAGGTTTATTTGCCCATAGAAGTGAATGGCTGTGATGCCAAATAGAAGTCTTAAATGTGCACAATGTTTGTTTGTGGATCCTAAGAGACACCTGTCTCTCTTTCAGACTGGAATCAAAGAACTGACTTTTTTGTGTATGTCATGACAATATATTCATCCATATGTATATGTTAATTTGTCATAGCCTGTGTGACAATCAGTATGCTGCGTGCAGTCGTCATTTGTAAGCATTTGTACGTTAATGTGTGTTCATGTCTTTGCTGCTTGTGCTGTTGCCGCAAGTGATGCTACTGTTCGCACAAACAAATCCACATATATTTCCCTGCAAGTAGCAGTGCGTTAAATTATTAAAGGGGGAGTCATTGATTTCATGAATTAGCAAAGAAAGGAGAGGCGGCTTTATTGTGGTGTTGAATGCTTGACTAGGGCTGTGGCTGCAACAGCCATGTGTCTCAGCATATAAAGGCCCTGAAAACACATAACAATGCACCTGTCCACTCTCATTTGCCAGCAGGTATCATTAGAGTAATTAAAAAGGTATTACAAAAGCTTTGAACTCTTTTCTCTTGTTGATGTCATGGAAATCCATGTAGCATGCCATCATTACCAACCATCATAAATAACAAGTAGCATACTTGTTATGTTATGCAGCAATATATTATACTATGCCAATCTATATGCAATTAATTTCTATAGTATACAATGCTATTCTATTTTATGCCATATCGCACTTTAAAATACTATATTACACAGAAAATGGAAAATGTTTGATAAATTGAATGAAACAGCCCAATGAATTATGTTAATTTAAATTAAAGTATCAACAGTATATATATGTAACTTGCTACCATTAGTTCGACTTAACTAAACTAATGTGGGTATTTCTAAATTAAAAAGTGCAGCCAAATTAAGCACTTTAAATACAGACAGTGATTTCCAGTGTTTTGGGGATGGTGTTATGATTTGTCACAGGACATGTATGGACCCAAGCAGTGCAGAGACGGGACGGCTTTAAAAAGGCAAAGAGTTCATTTATTTTACAAAAAAAATCCAAACAAAAGCGCTTAGTCTAAACTAGAACTAAGGGTGCGAACACAAAAACACTAGCCAAAAACTGGAACCAAGGGTGAGGAGACCAGCAGGCTGGCTGAGCGAGGATCTCCCAGAAAAACTGTGAAAACAAAGGAAACAAAGGTTAGGACTGATAAAATTCAACCTATGGAGAGGCAAACAACTAGTTGAACGAAACGATCTGTACCGCACAGGGAACATAACGCGCTGACATCAGCCGCAGCAAAATCACAGGCTTAAAAAGGCAGCAAACAAATCAGGGGAATGCAGCCCAGGTGTGTGGAGGGAAACTCTGCCAGCCGCCTGGTCAAGCCTCCTGAAAGGAAAACAGGCTGCACAGGAAGTAAGGGTATTTAACAAAATAAAGGACAGGAAACAGTGGAACCGGACCCTGACAGATGGACCTATAAGGAAAGAGCTGACAGAAGGGCGAGTGATGTATAATACTTTTTCCCCAAAAAATGTAGCCAGCATATTTCCACACTCACAGATATGAGTTAAAAAAAAAGAAAAAAAATTAAAAAAAATGGTGAGCTATTGGAGCCGCATGCTTGTATCCGACACTAATTAAGAAACCCTGCCTGCACATTAAGTCTGGTTCAGGTTGCCTGTGGCAGTTTGTAATTCTGTTAATAGACCCTGGTGTGTTTTAGCACTAAATTACATGGAGATGGCAAGCATCTATTGAAATTTCCCCTTAAAAGCATGTTGCAAGATTAACAGCACCAAATAAAGTAAAACAAGACTCATATTCACAGGCATTGCCTCATGCACATAAATTTTTTGTAGACAGACATTAGCAAACATACTGTGACGGCCTAACTGAGGGATTAAAGCAAGTTTAGTAATCCATATTTCATACGAGTATCTTTTGAGGACTCAAAGTAGCCTGAGGGACTAGATGAGAAACAGGGAATAAAGAAAAAAGAAAGCTTGAAGCAGTCCCCACTTACTTTAATTTAATTTTACATATTGTAGGAATTGCCTTTTGTTCCATCATTGAGTTTGTTAATGAGGGTAGAGGACATTGTGGGCAGTGTTTACCTCATGAAATGTATGAAATGACAATAAAGCACCACAGCAGTCCTTTTTGAGAGGAAAGCTATTGGAATTGTATACAATTATAGATGAGGGACCTGAGTGTGAAATCCATATCAGTGTAATAGAATGAGAAAAAAATAATTCTCTTTTGAATTGCGAACACAAAGGAGTATGGAAAAAAAAAAAAAAAAAAGCTTGTTTGCTACAGCATCTGCGAATGTCACCTGTCTGTCTGTCTGTTACACAGGCACTTAAACACCATGCCTTTTTATACAAACTTAATTTTTTTATGGGTTCGATCAAGGACAAATAAAAATAGCTGCCAAGTTTTACATTTTTTACAAACTTGTAATAATTTCCCAAAAAGCTGTCATAGATGCTCGGTGTTAAATACGTTTTCAAGCTGCTGTAAATACTTCTAAAATAAATCTACACGAGAATGGAAGGGTTAGAAAAGGACAAGTTGGCAATCAACAGCCAAGAAATAATAAACCGAATACACATTACATGAAATATCACCTGCGATTTCTCCACGTACTGCCTCAGGAATACACCCGAATTCGGAGAAATCAACAACGCGGCTGTTGGAGTTGACATTAACAGATGGCAGCATTACTCATTCCATTTTATTTATCTCTTTATCCGCAAAGACAAAACAAAGTCACTCTGGCAGTTAAATGAAACCACTCTGAATAGCAAAAGGATGTCTGTGAACACCTGAATTAGTTGCATGACTGCGCTTCAAGCACTTTTTAAAAGTACTTTTTTACTCAACCACACAAAACAATCGTATTAATCTTTCCTGTTGTGCAGGATGAAGCTTTGTTTTGACAAATTTCTACCAGCTGCTTGTTGAATCACAGCCTTTCTCCATGTGGCCATTCATCTTCAGTGTTGAAGGTTGTTGACCTGCTCACCTGACCACCACATGTCACTGATTGCAGTATAACACAGTGTGAGAATGCATGTCACGCCTTGGCCGTGCACGACTGTTTCAACCACCGCAGTGTGAAAACATTTACAGCTTAAGGGCCATCCTGGCACCCTTTGCTTTACAGTGGTGCTTCACGCTCTTATTCTGAATGGAACAGGAGAACCGTTGAGAGAAATTGTTTTTTGTCAAACTGATATTTATGGATGACGGTCCACATTGCGTTTTACAGGTTTGTTGGTTTTTGATTGTATATTTTGTTGTTTTAAAATCTGCAACACACTGATTTTGCACATAGAATGTGAGTTGCACAAAACCTATAGCTGGTAGAAGATGACAGTCAAAAAATGTGTCTTCAGTTATGATGTTATTACATAAACATAAAGAATAATATAACAGATCTGTCAAGACCTTTGGGTTTACATTTTGGTCTTGGTACTAGTTATCATTTGCACTACATGACATTACCAATTTAGTTGCATCAAACATAAGCTTTTAATGAATCTTATTTATATAGAACTTTTCTAGAAGTGCTATATAAATAAAAAAATAACACAGAATAACATCATAAAGTATATCAAAAAGTTATGCCACTTCATCATCCTGAATGCCAAACATAAATAGAACACCTCAAGTAGCCCTGAACCCACCCATCCTGAACCCATAAATAAGTAAAATAATATTCATTATAGAAAATACCATTATTAAAAACAGATACACCATATAAAAATAACTCAGATAGTGAGCAAAAGTTTCAAATAAATATATTGCATATCAATCTATAATATTATATTCAATTTTACACAAGAGGGTCCATAGCAGGTAAAAAAAAAATACAATAATAAAAGACAGGCCAAAAATATATTGTTTATAGGCTACTGTACATATCTCACCTGAGTCTGGTTTAAAATTGAAAGCAAATCTGTCTTTGCCTGGTTGAAGCTTCTGTGATACTGTTGTCAGACTCATCAAACTACATGGTACACAATTCTCAAGTAATAATGAATAAATAGTTACATCCTCCAAACAACAGGGCAATCCACAAAGTTTTTAGCATATCTATGCAAAGCAAAATCTAATTAGCATTTGAATGATAACCCCTGAATATTTTGCTGTCTAAATATTGAAGAATTTCCCCAGTGTGTAAGTCATCACATGCACAATGGCTCATTCAGTTGTCAAAATCTGTCGGGAATATATGAATAAAATTACACTTATATTGATTTTTTGTAATATCTGGTAAATTGGTAAATTATCTGTCAAAGGAAACCAGAGGTGCATTCATGAGTTTTTTTTATATGTTGCATTCTGTCAATTTAGCTGACAGGTGCTATTCATGAGTGTGGATTTTAACAGGAGGATGAAGAGTGCACAGACATATAGTAGAGTTTCACCAGATGAAATATGGCCATGGGTCAAAAACATCTATACACCATAATTTGCACTATTCCAGGGCAGTGGCTTTTTATACAGGACAATAACTTTGTTTTGAAGTTTAATGTCGTAGATAAGTTATGACCTTTAGCAGGAGAGCTGTGGCATTGTGCTTTACTATGTAAGCTGGTGATGAATCCATCTGGAGTTTTGAGAATGTTCACACAGACTCAAAACATTAGCTAAAGCGATTAAAGGAAGAAAAAAAAAAAACACTAAAAATATGATGCCAAGTAGAGCAGGAAAAAAAATCCAACTTCATGCTTCGATGTATAGTCGCTAAGCAACAAGAGACACATTTCAAAAGACACTTGATATGAATTGTATTGTAAGAAAACACATGGTTAGTGTAGCTGGGTTATGTAGGTTAGGTACAAAGATAATTACTTAGGTAGGCAGGTAGGTATAGGTAGGGAGGCGGATCAGTGGTAAGGGAGGAAGGAAGGCATTAGGAAGGTTGATATTTGGTACTGGAAGTATGCAATAAGTAGGTTTTTAGGTAGATAAGAAGGCATTTAGGTTTGGATGTAGGCAATAGGTAGGAAATTTGGAGGTAAGTGAGTAATTTGGTAGGTAGATAGGTTATTAGTAAGTAATTAGGGAAGGTAAGGTAAGGTGCTTTTAGGTAAGCAATATGTAGGTACCTACTTTGGTTGGTTAGTAGGTAAACAATAGGTATGTACTTTGATAGTGAGGTATCTGACATTCCATGACCAGATGCAACCAGATGGTAACGAGCTGTTGTTTTGAGTTCAAGGACATGAGTGATATCTGGTCGACCCTGAAGGTTAAAGATTAGCTATGCGGTTAGGCTCACTATTGACCTGGGAGTTTACACAGGTGGCTCCAGGAACCTAAAGAGGCAAGGGCTGAACGTATATAACGGATATGGTTAGAAGCTGGAGTTAGAGGTATCACATTGGCTGCCGATCCTCTCACAGACAGCACCGGGATGTCTGTTTAGATGCTGTGTTTCCTTGTAATAAACATTGTTATATGCCAGAAATACAGTGTCGGCGGAGTCTCCTTCATCATCTGCACATCACCATACAAGAGAAACAAGAATAGATTGATAAGTAGGTAATAGATATGTAGGTAGGCACAGGTAATTCAGTAAGTGTGGAAGTAGGCAATTAGTAGGTACTTAAGGGTAGGTAGATAGGTAGATAAGCAATTGGCAGGATGCACATTTAGGTAGAAAGGGAGGTAAGTAATAGTAGGTAGGTAGGTAGTGAATTAGTTATTTAGTTACTGAAATAGCAGTATTTCATTTGTTGTGTGCTCTGCTTTACCCTCTTAATAACCATGCTCTTCATTTAGGGCCACATTACTGTGGCACACACCCTGCAGGCCGTCTGATTTCTCAAAGGGCCTTTAGCATATAGAATCAAATGAAACAGAAGCCAGCACAAAGTTATTCCTTCTGACAGGCAGCGAGGCATTGTCATCATTTCACCACATCGCAACTTCATTTCAAATTTGTTCAGTCACTCAGTCCGAACTGACTACATATGCAGACAAATGGTTGATTCAAAAAATGTTGATTTAAAATTGAATTTAAAAATGCGGACAAAATTGTGTGTCGACTATTTGGAGGCCAGTGTTTGAGTTCACAGTTTCCCTCTGATTCTTTGTGCTTTGTGTGTTTAGATGTTGCCCCCATGCTGATGCGTAATTAATAGTGAGATGAAGCGAATATAAAGTCCTTAATAATTGAATGCAACATACCTTTATTCTTTATTTTATCCAATTGATTCATCACACAGTGTCATTGTCAAGAGGCACAGTATTTAATATCATTCACACAGTGTCTGTGCCCCGGTTGATGCTGCGATGTGTTTAGAAACCCTAAAACTAGGTATGCCACGGTAGGAAGATCTTAAAGTACTAATTAAACACTTACTTCATCATCTGTAACACTTAACTGTAATCCTACAACACTTTTAATTGTTTGGCATTTAATAAGCAAACACTTTAGAAATAATGGTACAGATGCCTAGCTGGCTATTTCTGACTTTCACTTTGCAAACGTTAAATATCTTTTTTTCAAGTCGGTATTAAAAAGCCCCTGTTGTGCAAATTTCAAGGGCAATTTTAGTAGATGTTCTAGGGCATTTAGCTCTGTCAGTGTTCCAAACCTCCAAAAAACCCATTTAATGAATTGTCATTTTCTTATTGTCTTACTTACAAACTGACTTCTTTTTGCAATCAGTGCAGTCACCCCCTGATTCAGTTAAATTTAATTTCTACTTTTCAAATGTGTCTGACTTGGTGTACAATTATGTTATTTCCAAGCATTTTGGGAAAAATGATCAACCAAAATGAAGATATGTATTTATTCAGAAATTCCCTTACATGTTTACAATAATAAAAATGTCTGAATTCTCCCTTAATTGTAATCTGTGAAAAACATGCAGAGCCATTCAGCAAAGCCAAGTTATATAGACTGGATATAAAAAGTGAGATATGGAACATGTAGCTGCCTTTTACGGTGATGTTTCTCACTTGGAAGCAGAGTCGAAGCTAATGCTGTTTTCTTACTTACTGACAGAAAGACAAACAACGGTCGTAACCATAATTGTTTGTCTGTAATGAAATTAATCAAGCAATTAATCAAGAAAGTGAATTACGATAACATTATTATACAAGGCATAGGGTGGGTTGTTTTTTGGCACACTGTGCTTCAAATAACTCTGAATAAGTGACAACACCTTATCACAATTTAAAGACATAGGATTTATGCATAAATGAATAACTTATTGAGGTGTGTGCTGCCCCCATAGTCACAAACCTCTTTCTCTTAATCATCCCACTCTCTTTGCTTGTGCTACATAAACAGTCCATCTAATGGTTGAATAAACAAGATAGAACCAATACTAGATTCCCATACATGACATCTGAAAAGTGTGTTTTGCATTTAGCCGATAAGCACTCACTGGCTTATCTTACATCTCAGAGCAGTATTGTAGTAGATAATTGCTACAAAACTGTGACACCATCTCTTTGTTTTTGTCCAATTACTATATGTTACATGTTTCATGGCGGTGTTTTCCAGCCGTGGAGCAGAATGCATTCGTCACAGCAGGCAACCAGCACTAGCACCTACTGTATGAAGGATTAAATCTGCCACACTGTGGAGAAGAAATGAAACAGAGTCGTTACTGTAGGCATCAAGGTTTTGGGAGCTTTATATTTTTTTTCTTGGTGACATAAAATATCTCGGGTGTAGGCAGGTGGGAGTAACATATTCTTTATTTGACCTTTATTTTTACTAAAAAGTCATTGAGATGTTGCCTCGTGATTTTCAGTGCAGATTCCATTTTTAAAATATACTATTAAAATATTAGATTGCGATTCACTGATTTAATTTGAATGCAGTGTGTATCAGATCTTTTGCTTTGAGATTCTCTCAAACCGTTCTTGACCTTCAAATTATGTGTGGACCCTGTAATTGTCATCTGGACTGACATAGGTAAACACATGCCAGTTTTCTTTTTTGTGAGTTGATATTGTTTTGTGTGTGTTTAATTGTTTTAGGTAGATGTTGTGCTATTCATTTTTCAATATGCAGTACACAGTTATATTCACATGATTAGATTTTAATGATGCACCAGTTGTAAATTTCTGGACTGATACAATAAATCAATTACAATTGCATAACAATTTGGCCAACATCCAATACTGTTTTTCTTTTATGGCAGGTTCTTTTGACCTCTCCCAGTATTATACTATCTTTTAAAAAATCTTAAATGTTTTCATACAAAGTATGAAATAACCTTTAATACTACCCACAATTGCATAAATGCAATGTTTCAGAGCCTTTTCAGCCTCTTATGCAACTACTACTATTCATTAAAAGCAAAGTCTTCATCAGTAATGGCAAAAACAAAGGTGAACATGGTCCTATACAGATGTTAAGCCAGTTTCTGTTTGCATCCCCATTAGATTTTTATTGTGTCTTAAAATATGGCATATCAAACTTAAATAACCAATTAAAATACTTTCTGGTACAGTTTCCTTGATGCTCTACAAAGTAGCAGGGTTAAACTGAAAAGTGTTGAAATAGACAATTTTAGCAGCAGTGGCAATTTTTACAAAATATCCCTCAATTAATGGCAAAAAAAGATGCAAATCACAATATTTATGCTTGAGGAAAGTTGTAAATTGGACAAACTGGATGGCCAAATTAAGTAAAGTAATGTATTCAAATGAGGTTGATTTTTGTAATTCAATGGATTATGTCACTAGTTGCAAAAAAAAAAAAAATATGTGAGTTGTAAGTTAACAGACTACTTTACAAAGTAATCTGATTTTATGTTGTGTTGTAGAGTCTGACATACACAGGCTATAATATGGATCTGCAAATCTGGATGCATTGTAGTGTAAAAAAACTGGATTCTGGCATGACATTTGTTTTCACTACTTGTAGGGATATAAAAATTCACATGTGGATTCTGTCTCTTTCTGAATTCAAATCCCTGCAAACAAGGAATTAAAAAATTCACCCTCTACATCTGTCTTGCATACTCTGTCTCTAGTTTATCCTCCCTTTCCCCACTGCTCCCTGCTGTGTTCTAAAACATAGTCATCTGTGTCTTTGCAGCAGAGCTTGGTGGATCAGCCTGTGCTTTTGCACGTATTGGCGGTCCCATATCAGTAAGACCTCAGCTCAGCTTTGAGGCCCTGGGTTGTCAGAATTGCATCAAGCACACAACTCTGGGACCAGAAAAGAAAACCACGACAGTTGATGCAAATGTGGTTTGGATTCCCCTCAGTAGCAGCTGTGTGGTTTCTACGCTCACACACAAATTGTTACTTTGAGAGCTCACTGCAGCAGGGTGTTCCTGCAGAATTAAATCATTACGCACTGCCAAATTGACAACAAACTGTGGTCACTCAGCTGATTTAAGAGGCAGGAGATTATTGTTTTGGGACAACCGGAGGAACGGAGGGCCCCCTTTGCCTCGCAGACCTGTTTATAGTGCAGGAAAAGAGCAAATCGATGCAGAACTACTCACCAACTCCTATTACTCTATAAGAGGAGAATTATGATCTGGATCATCTCCTGTGCCACACAAACCCAATGAAGGTTGCGCCTGCAGGGCCACATCGGGCACTCATTTTCTCATTTTTCACTCAGGATCTCATGGGCCTCGAGCAGCTGAGGACACTGAGTAATCCAACCTCACCACTGTGATGGAAACCATGGCCTGTGCCAGTATGTAAAAAAAACCAAACGTTTCTTTTCTAAGCTGTGTTTGTTTGCTGTGCTTCTTCTTTTACAGTGTATAAAGAAGCTGCTTGACAACAATGCAGTCCCAGTAAATAATGCCTTTTTTATGTACATTGTACTCTTTCTTCAAATCAGCAGAACTGAAAGTGATGCACTGCTGGAAATACAGCTTCTTAATCTTCATATTTTATGTTTGAAGTATCTGCATGTTGCATGTTCTCCCCGTGGTGCGTGGGTTCTCACCGGGTACTCCGGCTTCCTCCCACAGTCCAAAAACATGCAGATTTGGGGACTAGGTTAATTGGAGACTCTAAATTGCCCGTAGGTATGAATGTGAGAGTGAATGGTTGTCTGTCTCTATGTGGCCCTGTGATGGACTGGCGACCTGTCCAGGGTGTACCCTGCCTCTCGCCCTATGTTAGCTGGAGATGGGCACCAGCCCCCCCGCGACCCCCAGTGGATGAAGCGGTAGAAAATGAGTGAGTGAGTGAGAATCTGCATGTACCGTGTGTCCATATTTCAACAGGGACACCTTGTGGAAATTTGTAACACATGACCAGTTTGCCCGATATGAACTGACTGATTACACCAATTCACTCATCATGTTGGATTTAACCTACAAACGACTAAGGTAGGCAACATATTGTTGGTGTTATTGATCAATTCTGTCATGCACTTTCAGCACAATATAAATCAAGTATACCTGATTAAAGTAAAACAACACCTGTTGGTTGTTCAACTAAGCAGCGGCACAAACACGAGTAACTTAAAAAAGTCTTAAAGAGAGTTGGAAATTAAACATAGGATAACAAGTGTCAATATGGGTGAAGCCTTTCAGAGATGAAATCTAAATCTTATGAACTTATTTAGTGGAAGGGGCTCAGCAAAGAGAGTCTGGAGATTTTTCTTCCCATGATATTGCCTACTGCAGCTTTAATCTTAGAAATATATTCAAATGGCAAAATTAGATGTTACCTGATGGTCGGTTATTTGTATCATTGCAAACAGCACACATTTCTATTTTCATCCTATGCTGAAATGCAGTATCAATTATACCATTGTATAGGCAATTGGCAATTGTATATAGACATAACATGTCATTTCATGACATGTTATGCAATTTGGCTTGTCAAAAGCATGAAGAATATTTCACCTTCCATGTCTCACACAACAACAATTGTTCCATTGTTTTTGCATGTAAGTTGGTCCCATGACACATTTCTTGTGAACATTCAGTGATGGAGCCAATTGTTTGTCTTTCTTTACTGCGAGAAGACAAGACTAACAGTATATATTTTTTTTCTAATTTCTTCGAAAAGAAAAAAAATAAAGAGTGAAACATTGCCACAGTACACAGACAGCAACAACGTCATTAGCACGATTGGAAAAGGAAGGCACAATTTGCTTGTTGAAGAAAAAAAAAAGAAAAGAAAAAGACCTCTTGATTTAACAAAATCTAATGAGAGCAGTTTATTGCTTCCATGTTGTGGCTTTAGATGGCACAGATCAGTAGGAAATGAATTAATGAAACAATACCCCAGAAGAGCAGCTCTACATGAGAGTCATCCCACAAAGATCATTGTATGCATCTCTGCAGCACAAACAATTCCTCTCTCTTTATCACACACAGACACACACAAGCACAAACATTGCCAGAGCTGTTGAAGGTCCTGGGGCTAAGAAGCTTTCTGATTTACTTTAGTAATCCCAGCTGTAAGTCCCCTTGTGACTGTCAGTGTGCACTGCTGATGCTAAATGAGAGAACAGAGTGGTAAAAATGTAATTACTCTACATCTTTATTTCGTTTGGAGGTAATTAGCGCTGTAACATTACAATCTGTTGGAGGATTTGTGTTTTTTTTTTTTTTGTTTTTTTTTTGTGCCACCAGTCTAAAATAAAGTAATATTTACTCTACATTTAAAAGCTTAGGACGTTAGTGGCTCACTGCTCACCATTACCAGTTACACCTGATTAGTTGCGTGCAACATAAAAGCCAGTCAGAATGTTGCAGAGTAATCTAATTACTTAATTACATTTAAATACACACACATACAGTACACACATATACTGTATATACACATACATACAGTGTGATAAAGAATTAATCTTAACCTCTTTTCATTGTTAATTCTAAAAAAAAAAAAATCATTTTACAACTTCTGTAAAAAACAGATTGTTTTTCATATAATTAGCTTCAGACGTCATGGTATTCTCAACACTAAGCAGCTAAACAAATAAAAACTCGTCTATTCGTGGTTTATTTAAGTTAATCACATCTTTTGTGTTCCTGGTCAAAAATGACCACCATAGCAAATTGATGGGTAAGACTATTATGTTTTTCAATAACTGGAAAACATTATCATACACTCATACACTTGAGCATCAACAAACCTCCAACTTCTAATCAATCCACATGTCCCCACCCTCATGTGAATCTGACCTTTCAAAGTATTTTAAGACAGTTTAGTTGTAGGTTTCTTTTTCTTTCTTGTGCTTTGTGTCCCGCTCCCCAAGTGAAACATAACACTGGTCACATTAAAAGTAATGTAATTACCGTAAATCATTTAATTTAAATGTAGTTCATTTTCATCTAAACCAGTGGGCACCAAAGGTGGGTAAGAGAACAAGCAATGCAGGTGCTCAAAAAGTCTGCTCATTATGGAGCTTAATAATGAGTGTTACAACAAAGGCCAGATGTTCAGCTCATATTCCATCAACTAATTTGATTAGCAAATTGTCAATACAAACTAAAGCTCTTAAGGGAAGCTAGATGGAGTTACATCAAGCACTAATTTAGCTGTCTGCTCAACAACACAGCTTGTAGTGGTGGTGGGGGGGGCAATGGGTCGCGAAACGTCTGCCAGCTTGTTCACCCTCTTGCAGCAAATTTTTACGCATATGTCATGTAACAGGGCTTTCCCCATCCAAGAGGTGTCATTACCTCTGTATTCAGTATGCACACCCATGCTGGGGATGAGCAGCAGTCACGCTGGGTGAAGTGAGTGTCCTGTGAGTGTGTGTGGCTTTTTACTGACAAGAAGAATTTCAACAATTAAAGCTGGAGTGCTCCGAAAAGCTGGTTACACTGAGAATGTTTAACCAATTAAATGAAATTGACCTTGCTCTGGTTTGATTGTCAGTTATGCAGCTGGAATTGGCTCTTCATCATCCATAATTGCACTTCAAAGAGGGTAAAACAGTGAAGGATGCACCATGACAGCTCAGGACATTGGTAGTAGGCATGTGTCCAAAAGGCAGTAGTGGGAGGACAATGAGGGAGGGAGCTAAAAAACTGGTTTCCACACTCACTCAGGCATTTTTATCATCAGAGAATGAAGCATATCCAATGTAACCCTTACAAGTCAGCCTTTAGAAAAAATTACAAGACATTAACACACACAACTAAAAGCATCTCAATTCCATTCACAAGCTGTGCAAAACAGGAGATGGATGGCTGTTTCTGAAAGCTTTACGAGTCAGATTTGCACTTTGAAAGGGCGACAACAGGATCCTTTCTGTGTCGGGAAAGCTATCCAAGTTTCTCGCTGCCCTAGTGCCTTCACATAAACTACATCTGACTGGAAGAAGGCTGAGTGGAATTGATAGAGCCAAGGGTATACATCGGTCAAGATTCATGGCCTGCCATCTGTGGATCACTTTTCAGGGTGAAGGTACTGTCATTTTGGTCGGACTATGGGCTCCCTTTAATTTACACTGCATCGGCACGCTGTGTTGCAGAAGAGGAATGTTTCCAATATTCCTGATATGCTGTAAATTCTAAACATTCCCAATGTATGTGGTTTCAGTCCTTCAGGGTCATGAAAGGACAAAAAATTCCAAAGTGAACTTTTGCAACTAAAGCAGTTATCACTCAGGTCCAATATAAGAAGCAGGTTTAAACTGAAAAGATCCCACCTGATTTAAGTGCTGATTTTGTAACTGTGTGTATCAGCAGGAACATTTCTGAGAACTTTGGAAGTTTTGAGGCAGCATGGACCTAGAGGACCTTTATGTCTACATACATTGAGCCCTGCTACCTCACTTTTAAGTTTGTTTTCTGACAATTTGGCTGCTGTTACAGAATTGGTAATACTAATTCTGACGTTGGGGAATCAAGACATGTCTCTAATTCAAATTGAGAGGATAGTATCAGCCAACATGCCAAAAACAGGCTACAATATTAAAGTGTACAAACTTGCCATTCTTAAGTTGTCCAAGTCAGCTTAGAGGTCGAGGCTTTGTTTTGCTTAACAATTGGCTGCCTTACACTCAAAAAGACAGCTTTTAGTAATGCAGTGTTACAGAAGAAGGAAATGCATGTTGAAGGAATTTGAGGTTCTTGACATTTATTTAGAGAGGTGACACTAATCTTTGCTTAGAAAATGATTTCAGGTGCCTTAACATCCTTTTCATTTGGTCATCATTTCCTGTGTCAGGTGCCCTCGCTCACAATATATAAATGAGCAAGTGATTTAAGTGAAGATACCAGTCACCAGTGTTTGATATTGTGCAGTACAAGGGGTACTGAGAAGTAAATTACTTCTCTTAGAATCTTTATTTCTTATTTACCAGCCTGGACTTACCTTTCAGTTTTGTGGTAAATGTGGAAAATCATTTTGTTGAGTCTGACAGACTGCTCAGGCTAATAACGAGGATGTGGCTTTGTTCTCACTGAGGCAAGCAGACTCCGAATCAAACAATCACAGATGAAATGATTGATGTTGTTTGCATTTGTCTCTTCCCCTGATGATAGAGGTAGGAAAAAAACAGCTAAAACAGTTTGTGTTTGAGTTATTTAACAACCAATTAGACATAAAGCTTCATCATTACGCACAGACTGCTGGACTGGATTTAAGACCTATTATTTGCCTTTTTTAACCCCAGGTGTAAAAAGTGGTCATTTTAATGGGCATGTTGACTATAACAAGCAGGGTTGGCTGGTCCTTTCTGCAAGAGGTTATTATTCTGCATGCAAGACCCTCATTTGGAGCTTCTGAGTGAATGTTTCGATATAACATGACTTATACTCCGCTATCTCTGAGTGAGGGATGTATGTTATGCCTGTCCTAAATTGCAATTCTGTAGAGAGAACAGGGACTGTGACAAATGTTTAGGTGATGGAGACAAATAAGTCAGTTCTCCCTCACTCCTGTGGCAGAGGCAGCCTTTGGATAACATCAGAAAACCTTGTTAAAACAGCTAGTCTGTTCATTATGACCCAAAGCTCAGCAGAGGAGTTTTAAAGCTACAGCAAATAAATCTGAAAAAAGCTCTCAGCAAAGCTGAAATGCTGTATGTCTATAGTGGAACTGTGATTATTGGTTGCACTTTCTCTGCCAATATGTTTACACATGTTATGTATTGTTATTCATCCTGAATTTGTTTTCTCATTTCAGACGATTTGCGTTGTGTTCCTGTTTTGGTTTCTCATGCCACTAATGACATGTCTCAGCCCATAACTGTTTGCACCTGTGTCACCCGTGTCTTTAGTTGAATGAAATCCACAGAAATTTTGTGTCATATCTGCATTTTATCCACATGGAACTGTTCTATTTTGGAAAAACAGGTCCGTGAGTGAGAAATTCTGGAAACTTGTGTATACAACAATAAACAACTTCCACTTAGCTCCACCTCACTCTATTGTGCTTGTATTTGTATGCATCACCATCTTTGTCATCATATTCTTCAAACTACAGTATTAAGAGTCATTTTGGGGTGTTTAATGCGTATGAAGTCATTTCTTGAAATTATGCTGTCTTTACAGAAAACTTTTTAAGCATGAAAAAGAAAGAAAAAAAAAAAGATTGTGGGGAATTTGGGGAATATTCTTGTTCTGTGTGGATATACATTAAGGCCACAATCATCTTGCTACTTCACCCATTGCCAGTATTTTGTATCACACAAGTTCCAGCATATTTTTCCACTAATTTTCTAGGGAAGGAGGGGGACAAGAGGCATTTATTCTTTTAAATTGCTGAATCTGCAGATTTTTTTAGCAGCAGACACTTCTGAAACCTTGCTTTGTGTTTTCAGTCTTACTCCAACCTATTTGCAGCCATCCTGCTTTATGGCACAATTTTGCTGTTGCCTTCATCTGTCCAGACATATAACAAATCATGTCTTCTGTGCAGGAATCAGCGTTGTGTGAACTCATTTGACTATGGTTTGAATGTTTAAGTCAGTCATAACAGCCCTGTGACAGAATTAAGCTGCCTTTTTTGAAAAAAAAGAAGAAGAAATTGCTGCAAAGCTGGCAGTGGTAAGATTAAATTATGTTTTAAGATTCCTTTTTTCAGAGTGTAGCAATTGGTATTTGTTTCCACAGCCAGCACATATCATGCAGAGCATAGCGTACTCACCTCATTTGTCTCCAGATCATCCGTTTGCCTTTTCTTTAACAGCACCTGACAGTTGTTTATCCGTGCCTTGAGTAGAGAAGCAGCGAGAGAAAGAGAGAGACTCCATAATCCCTGGGCAAGTCTTTCTGATCTACAGCAACAGCCACAAAAAGTATTAAAGATCTGATGTGTAATTACACATGGAGATGATAATGGTTATGATGTTAATAGTCATTATTAAATTTTCACCAGACAAATGTTTTGTAGATTTCAGGAGTGGGACTTGAAGCTGCTTTATATGATTTGCAGGGCCAACACAAGGTCATCGGACGGTTAACCTTGTTGTAATGTGCTGTAATTTTACAGCCTGCCTCTTTGTGTGATCTCAGTGTAAAGTTCCTGCTTTCATTAAAACTAGCTGCCATGTCCATCAAAGCAGATGCCCCTGCACTCAGCATATGTGCAAGGTCATAAATCCAGATTACCTCTTGTGTCGCTTCTCAAGCCATCTGGCCTGATTTAAGCAGCAAGCAATGTTTCTTTTTAAAAGAAACACAACAGCTCCTAACAAAGAAAATGAAATTTGCATCAGTGATTTAACATATTCCCTTTTCTTTTATGTATTTATTATTCTTACTTGTGGACTGTGCTGTGGAATAAACCAAGATATATGTCTGATTGATATTTTAACATTTCTGACTCCTTATTAAACATCTTTTAAAATCACACTTTTCATTGTTTTATGTTGCTGTTTGCCTCTTTTTGTAACCTATTGTACACTAAAATTTGCCTGCATTGGCTTAAACTTCCATACCAATTAAATTTATGTTTTATGTGTATTGATTGTACTGTGGTATATTACTTTATAACTTATTATTTGATTGAAATGCTGCAGTATCTTTTATCACTGCAGTATCTTGAAAAGACTGCCCTGCTGTGAATCACACAGGTGACAGTTTATATATTTGCTACAGAGACATTTATTGTTACATGTGGTAATGATATATAACACTCTATAGAGACACTCAGTATAGGGTTGTGGCATGAAGAGTGAGGATTACGATTTATTTAATTTCATTACAGTTACTGAGGTTGTGATCACAGAAAATGAATTCACAAAGATTTAAAATAATATGATTTTATTTCAAAATTGCAAACCACAAACAATGTCCTTGTCTTCCATTGTGGCACAGAATCAAAGATTTTACAAAAGATGGGCATTCCATTTACATACAGCTGCTGGAGTGCCTGTGTTATAATCTTCCCACTGTACTCTCCGTCTGATGAGGAGCCAGAGAAATCAAAAAGAAAAACAAAGGCTCTGAATCAAACGGCCTGCGATGCTCGCTTAACGCAAACAACAGTCAGAGCTCATCTCCTGTCTCTCCTTGAGACATAACACGTCCCTGTTAGCTGAAACTTTACTTCTACTTTGTAAGTCTCAGGGGGACGAACGACAAACCTGTCAAATTGTGAACAAGAATCAAAAAAGTTTTAAATGTCAGCCTGAACATCAATAAATACACCAGCACACTTTAAAAAGAAACCGTGAAATGGTCCATATCTCTCTGGACTCACTGTAGTTCAGGAAATTTAGAAGTGTTTGTATTTGTTGCTTGCCTGTGGTTCATTCTGTTGACAACAGAGCTTTATTAAGATCCACGCATCTTATCAACATTCATTCATTTATTTAGAGGTAGGAGGCTCTATTCTGTTGCAGCTCCACTCTGAGATTAAGCTTTTATAACATACGGTTTTTTTAAATCATGGCGTCTCACAGAACTAGCTTCAACTTTAAATTAAACAGGTTTACGACCAGTTCTGTATCTAGTTACTGCCAACCACAAAGAAAGCTGCATATGCTTATTCCCACTGTACATAAAATGAACAGTGTGGAACTGGAAAGTGAAGGCAATGTATAAAATGTATTTAGCCTGCAATATCCTGAATGGCCTTTCCTTTGTATGCAGGTCTTTATTAAAATTAACCTGCTTCTCACCTTATTATGATATCAGTAAACATATTCCTGAACATTTTGTGGACTTAATCACCATATTCAAGTTTTTGTCAATAGAGCATGTGTCCTTTTTCTAAATAATGGTCCCATTTAGAGTCAAAGAGATAACTGAGCATTTGCTTTCAGGTGTGGCTGACATAGAATGTCATGCAAAAGTGACCAGCCAGTCTGTTCACACTCACAATGGGTTGCTACTTTTCTCTATACTCTTCTGTGTTTTGCAAATTACTTTTTGTGCAGATTTTCAATTGGGGCATAAAAATCAGCTGATGGAAAGAGAAACATCAATAAATCTTGAAATATCACATTAAAGCTACATATTGGTTAAAAGTATATGCTAATGAGTGCAGTGGAAACTGTTTTAGTGAACAGTGAAAATTAAAGTTAAAAAAGTGACATATGTCTTTAAGGTGTTACCCATAAGTGGCGACACAGACTTTTTGTGCCACCTGCTGCTTATCTTTGTATATTCATTTTACAGTGGTGGATAGAAATAGAGGCCCTGTGATGGACTGGTGACCTGTCCAGGGTTAGGGTTAGGGTTAGGGTTAGGGTTAGGGCAACCTGCCTCTCCCCTAAATCAGCTGGAGTTAGGCACCAGCACCAGTCTTACGTTTCTGCCTTTCTCGGGTTTAGCCATGACCTGCAGGCCCAGACTGCCCAAACTGCTAACATGGCATCTCTCATGGGCCTGGGTCAGGTGCTTCAAGTCATGACCCTGGGTCCTTCCAATCCGGTCCAATCCAACTTTATTTATAAAGCACTTTAAAACAACAAAGTGCTGTACGCAGACAACACAATTTGCCTTGAAGGGCTTTACAGTCTGTACAGCAAGTGACACCCTCTATCGTTAGACCCTCACATAGAGTGAGGAAAAACTCCCTTGTACAGGGAAAAAAAAATGGGAGAGCCACAGAGGAGGGATCCCTCTTCCAGGATGGACACACATGCAGTAGGTGTCACGCGTACAGAGAGATGACCTTGTTACACACCATTCTTGTTTGGTGCAGCTTTAATTTAGAATTCTTGAATTTAGAATAAAATTAGACATTGCAGCTGGTGTTGTCACTGTGGTGTACCAAGCCAGGAGGTCCTTCTGTATCTGCCAGCAAACCATTGAGGATGTGGCAGGTAGAGCTACTCACACTATTGTAACGCAGACCCAAGTGATGGAGCGTCTGGCCTTGCCAGGTGGACATGCTCATTGTCTGGCTGCCTTATCTTTCCAGCTCCATTCCTCCTGAACATCACTTGGACTGACAGAGCAGCATAAGCTTTTCCACAGAAACTTCTGGAGCAGGCAAAAGCTTGGAGAGACTGTTGGCAATGCAAGCCTGTGGGAAATCTGTGCACTAAAAGGCTGTCTGGAGTATCCTAACCTGTCTGAGACTCAAAATCCACCTTTTTAATTACCACCACCAGGATGTATCAAAGATGCTTCACTGATAACTATGGTAAATGGAAGCTCTCAGCTCGATCCACTCCCTCCTACTCTTGCAGCTGTAATGTACAGTATAGTGATCATGGAACAATTTAAAGCACCCACGAGAGCAGATCGATGAGACAGCCCATTTCTGCCATAACCCATTATATTTGACAAGTGATTCTGTATCTGTGGATGGACAGTAATTGTGTGGCCAAAGCTGAAACGTATGTGATGGCAAAATCATTGTGTTACACCTGGCATAAAAATAAAGTGTAGTATGATCTGACATTGTACATTTCAATATTTAATTTGGTGTGTTAATAGTGATGATAATGCTATCTCAAGATTAGATTCAACAGAAGACAACCATTCAGAGAATATGATACCATATCTATTACCAGCTCCTTCGAATTAGAAATCGAATCACCTATTGTGCTAAATAAACAATAACCACAAAGAAAGCTGCATATGCTTATTCCCACTGTACATAAAATGAACAGTGTGGAACTGGAAAGTGAAGGCAATGTATAAAATGTATTTAGCCTGCAATATCCTGAATGGCCTTTCCTTTGTATGCAGGTCTTTATTAAAATTAACCTGCTTCTCACCTTATTATGATATCAGTAAACATATTCCTGAACATTTTGTGGACTTAATCACCAAATTCAAGTTTTTGTCAATAGAGCATGTGTCCTTTTTCTAAATAATGGTCCCATTTAGAGTCAAAGAGATAACTGAGCATTTGCTTTCAGGTGTGGCTGACATAGAATGTCATGCAAAGTGACCAGCCAGTCTGTTCACACTCACAATGGGTTGCTACTTTTCTCTATAATCTTCTGTGTTTTGCAAATTACTTTTTGTGCAGATTTTCGATTGGGGCATAAAAATCAGCTGATGGAAAGAGAAACATCAATAAATCTTGAAAAATAAACAATAAGGTACAGGTACTCCAGTTTCTTCCCACAGTCCAAAACCCTGAAGATGTTACAATGATTGGACACACTGACCATATGTACTGTAGTTCCAGTTTAACTTCATTGTCAGACTGATTTTCTTTTTCCATTGCTGTTTCTCATTAGAGGCATCATATATTGTAAACTCTCTTTTGGACACAGAGCATTTTTATTTAAAAATGCCGTTGTTATTATGGCTATAGTCTAAATGTAGAGTCAAACAGCCATACCTGACGAGCAGAGAGAACTGCCTCTTTGCGGAGTTCTGGCTCCTGATTGGATAAAGTGTTGTAGAATACATGGAAAAGTTTCTCCATGATTTACTGTAAGAGCCTCAGAGCAAGCACTCTGTGAGTTAAATACCTCAGAATTCTAACTGCTAGATAAAGGATTTCACTGACAGCAAATTAAATTTTCCATAAAGTGATTGCACTGCCAAGAGGTCAGAGTCACTGTACTGTAACCAGCAAATTAAACGTTCACCCTTTGCACCCATTTAAATCTGATATACACTCTCAGCGAAACCTGTCTTGGGGTATTCATATATTTTTTAAAGTATTAGGAGCAAAAGGAGGTACACCAAAAAAGATTAATTTCGAATTTTAATAAATCTAGTGTACAATATATTCCCAAGTTGAGGACAAGGGATTAGTCAGGTATTAACATAAATCCTCGGTGAAAGTGCACGGCCTCACACACGCTGTGCATTATTTTTTCACAGAACAGCACAACAAAACCTGCTGCTGCTGCTGCTGCTGCTTATGGACTTCACCATCACTGCTACTACAAACAAAAACATTGGACTCTGAAGTCAACACTGCTTTCTGTGCCTGGAATAAGGATTTTATTGCACATTATACGACTTAATGAGGTAAGTTATTAAGATGTTGCTAGCGCTCACACTCCAAAAGCTGTGTTAGCACACAGAATGACTGCACTTAGTGATATTGTTTTGGGTGATTGATGGAGCATGGCTGCACAAATCTCTTATTTGCATGTAATATCCACTTAAGATTTGACCCTCGACCCTTGCTGTAGCCACACAATGCGTTTAAGTCAACATTTAACTATATAATGATGATATGGGTTTTTTTTTTCTTTATATTATCTGCTTTTTATTTTAAATCCTCTGCCATTTGCCACAAAGAAAATCATCATTGCACTGTGTAATCAGTTGTGACCTCATCATGAAATGTTTAAAAATTCCACTGGGTTAATTTTAGGAAATGTAGTTCACAACCATGGGTATGTTTTATAAGTGTATAATCACTTTAAAATAAAATTAATTTGATTTTTACAGCTTTAGAATGAGCCATTTATATAAACTTTAGGCGAGGGCCTTGCTTTACAGAGGCTGCCATGTTTCTACAGCAGCCTGGATGCACAAACCAGTGACCGAAGAATGACATTCTTTCTGATATGTGAAGGCCACCGTAGTTCTCTGAGGTGTGAACTGAGGAGTAGGTGGTTTGTTACAATTTGCTGTCTCACCATTAGATGTCACAAATTTTGAGATGATGAAACTTTAAACTTCATTAGTTTAATGTCAGAAGGACGTACTCCTAACAGTGAAAAAATGTTTTATTTATTTGGTATATTTGTTTTCATTTTTGTCAACCACAAACCCAATTTTTAGATTATTTATCATAACATACTTAATGTAACAGCAATTAGTTCAGCCAGACCCTGAATGACTTTGTGATGTCATTGCAACAATTAAGGCAAATTCAAGCAATTACCCTGATTTTTGTGCAACCTTGCAAATTTGACTAATCACTGTTGTGTTCTGCAAGCAAACCACTCTATACTGTTTTTTTTTTTTTTTTTTTTATTTTTATATAATTTTTGAATTTTAGATTTGATTTCAAATATACAAAATGTACGGTTTTGTACTTTAATAAAAGATCTGGTAGTGAAGGAGTATAGGTAAAACATGTCATCAAAATTTGTGGCACACATGAGCACAAAGTGGACTGTAGCAGGAGAGTGAAGAAAATGATTTATTCCAGTTTCTATATTAACCTGTGTGGTAAAAGCTTGCGCCTCCTCAGGTCAGGATACTCGACTATTGTGTGTGTGTGTTGCATCACAGCGCTGCAGGGCTGGCTGCAATGGGTGGGCAGGGCAGTATTGATTGTGCTGGGTGTAAAGGCAACTATAGGCATGGGAGTTCACAGCTGAGATGCTGTAATTCTCCCATCTTGATCTGGGTGTTCTCTGAAGAGAGCCTCCAGTGTGACTGCGATCAGGCTCTGTTACACCTCCTCCTGGCTTTTTTTTTCCCTGATATGTGATTTCCTGCTCGTTCTGACAGTGAAAAGTGACTTTACAGCTCTGTTTGAATCACTGAATAAAAGAGCTGCTGGCTTTTGATCAGAAAAAGCTACTGAGACAGTCGTCGACCTCAAATCGATTCCATGCTATTAAATGTTTACTGCCCTTATGAGTTCTGCACTTCATTTTACATATATGGTGAAATGCAAAAGTCTTAGGGCATGGCAAGTTTAATATTTAGCAAAGTTTGACCATGACTAGCTATATTTATTTATTGAGATAGAAGCAAAATAAGATTTAGGCTGCCTTTATTATTATTATTATTATTATTATTATTATTATTATTATTATTATTATTATTATTATTATTATTACTTCTGCTGGTTTAATCCTATACTGCCAATTTGGATTTAGACTCTGTTTAGGTCAGTCATTGGCTTTAAGTGTTTAACCAGCTGAATTGTCATGTACCTGGGATCATTGTCAAGCTGAAATTTTGCTTAATTTTATAGTGAGTGACTTTACTGATGTATAATTATTAATTATATTTTAACTATAAATTATGATTTTATATCTATCAAATGGATGTGGTTTAATTTAAGTTGGTGTTTAATGGGTATGGTGTCATGAGGAACAATTTTTGATTTTTTATTACTAAGTGGGTTTTAAACATACAAGGAATTAGCTTAGGTATTATGGTGCAAAATAAGAAAAAAACAGTATAAAAGGAAGACAAGATAAAAGAATAAATAAGTACAAGGATGAACAAACATTTAGGCAAATTAAGTTTAAAAAAAGACACAATAAAATATAGACATTTTAATTTAAAATACACAATATAAACCAGTTTAATATACTATATGAACATTTGTGCATAATATGAAATAAACAGACTGCATATATAGTATGTGCAGTATTAAAAAGCTTCCACACTGTATGTACAGTAATGCTCAAGCATGCTTTGAATAAACTTGGCCTAACTGACCTGTTTCATGGCAGCCATTTTGGATATGAAATTGTTTGAGAAATGCAGGCGTTATCATTTTGGTTTTGTAATAATGCATACATATTTCCTCTATTACATGGTGATTATAGTTTTGCTGAAACAACAAATCTAATGCTGGCCTAAAATGTTTACACAGTACTTTGTTGGACTCCTCAAAGAGGTCAACTGTATATTTCAGGATATTCATAAATCTACCGACAAACCAGTCACTGAGGCCACTTTCAGGGACTTGACTTACAAACACTGCTTGTTGTGGTGGGTGAGAGGATTATCACACTGGATTCTCATCACCACCCTGCTGCACACCAGCTGGAGGCCATATTTAGCAGCAGACACGGACACATGCTCGGCTTCTGCCCTGCCAACGAGACGCACAAGCTGGATTACCTGGCGATACACTCCTGATTCCCTTCTGTCAGGTCTGTCTCGCAGAGATTAGCATCGCCATAATCAACCACATGCGAGGCTGAAGAGGAATGACACACCTCAAATTCCCCCCATCCCCGACTCCCCTACTTGTTTATATGTGGTTGTCTTCAACTAGTTCTTGGTAAACCACTGCTGCATTTAAAATATTCATCAGGCTTTTTCCCAGCTTCTCTACCAATTGCTCTTATTAGATCATTTGTCACGGTTTGTTAACGGACATGTTTGGACCCAAAAAGGAGCGGAAACGGGGCGTAAAAAGGCAGCGAGGAATATTTATTTACAAAAAAAACGAAAACCAAGAAAAGCTGAGCCAAAATAAGCAACAAAGGGCGAGGAGACTCGTTGGCTGGCTGGGCGAGGGTCTCCCGGGAAAAACTGGAAAGTAAAAACAAGGAAATAAAAACCAGAGGAACGACAAAGTGCGAATAGCTGAGAGAAACGTGCTGTGCGGGTTTGTACCACATTGGTTGTGAGACACGCTGACACCTGCAGCAGGAAAAGCCCAGCTTAATAAGGCAGGGAGGTAATCAAGGGAATGAGTGGCAGGTGCGAAGGGGAAGACTCCCCCCCCAGCCAACCAGTCAAGTCACCTGAGGAAAGAAAGCACAGGACAGGTTGCACAAGAAACAGACAATCATAACAAAATAAAGAGCAGGAAGCCGGACCCCACAAGCAGGGGAATGAGGAAGTTGTGTGTTGGGTTTCACTGAAACAAAAAGTAATTTTCATAGGTTTGGTGTAACACCTTTATCAAAGCCTGGAAAGTTACTATAAAGAAGTTATTTTTGCTTTATTTTAATAGAAAAAGTACCACTGTTGTGAGTGACACAGCATCCTGGTACAGTATGTTGCTGCAACTAGGCAAAGAGACTTATTTTAATGGGAAATCTAGGACTCTAGGACTAGGACATTTATGATATCATGAATGGGAGAAGAGAGGATACCCAACCTGAACCCATCATACCAGGTATAACAAGAAATTAAATTCAACTTTGGCTCAATCCCATTTAATCTGTTAACTCTACCATCAGCCCTACCCCTCTTTTTTGCAAATTTGTGTTTAAACAGAGTGTCCCAATTTCTGTCAGGGTTGGGTGAAGTGGAAAAGGCTTACTAGCCCTTCAAACGGCATTTTTCAAGGTCACTCAAACAGAGGGAACATGAGATTTTTCCAAGATTTACACGATCCAAGAAATATTCAGTAGTTTACTCTAGCAGCTGGACGTTTTTCTTTACACTCATTATAAGACAAAGGGATTTCTTCAAGTTATGATCACCTACCATTTGAAAAGAAATCTGATTGTTCCGTCAAAAACTGTAGACAGGGCGTTGCTAAAAGTAGCACAAACTTACAGATAAACCCACACCTATGGAAACATAACCTCTATGGCAGATGTAACAACTAACATATAGTAGTACATGTCAACAAATGATTGATGTATACTATTTAATATGATGCTCCTGACCAGAGAGTGACAGACAGATATTTATGGGTACAATTAAGTGACAAAAAACATTACTTTTTTTCCTGCTACTTTGTCTTTTACTGAAATAGAATAAAAATGAGCAGCTGTCAAACACAACATGCATTTACGATCCGTCATTTACATTAACGCCACACATCTGTTGGCTCAGATTGTTATTAAAATGACACTGTGCTGTCTGTTTTATGTTTATATATATATATATATATATATATATATATATAGGAAGTGAGAGATATTTGATTTGTTTTTAATTCAAGTTCGTTCCCATATGCCACTGTCAAATGACCCACAGAAAGTGGAAAGGAACAAAGTAGAAAAGGTTTTATCTAATGTTAAGAAAACAAGATCTACCTCAGATAAATATTATATGTATTATTCATATTGAAAGAAGGTAAGTATTTTACTTACTCTTTAAGCTTTTTCCCCAGATGCTCCCGAGTTACAGGCAGTGTGCAGACCGGACAATGGTGTTAATTCAACATGTGACATGTTCCCTGCATTTAGAGTGCACTTTAGTGCTATAGAACATAACGAGTGCTGCCTGTTGAGGAACACGCTGTGGGAGGCCAGGAGCTAAAGCAAGGCCCCCCATACAGATCAAGAAGCTTGCAACATTTTGAGAATAGTCTCACTTCTCAGTGGGAGAGCATCTTGTTGTTTCGGAGATTATGGAGCCACACTCTCAAAGGAAAATAAAGAAAGCGGCCACAAAGAATAAATGATTCTTTACAGTTTAGATTTAAACTGTAATTTCCAAATAAATAAATAAAAATAAAATAATAATAATAATAATAATAATAATAATAATGATAAAGCACAAAAACAACCTATTTATTAAATGATCTTTGTCATTGTGTAATTAATGAATAAAAGAACCCTTTCTTTCAGTTTCTGAAACAGCAACTTTAAGTAGTGGCTCAGGAAATCATCAGTTAGCTCATAAATTTGCTGTTGTCAGCCTTTAGGGTTCAACACATCTGGACAAGGGTTTAACAAGATAGTTTGATACATTATATGAATTCTTAAATTAAGATTCTTAAGCCATTATAAATCAGTTCTCAGGGTTACAATCCTCCCTGATTGCACTCATAACATGTTTATAAGCAGAAAAAGGTTTTATCCTATTTGAAATTATGCACATTGGACTAATTTGAACGGTTCTTAGAGGCAGAGCTACTTCTTTTGGCAGAAGTAATCTAATTAGTCAAATATAGTATTCTATATAGTTTAACGTAGGGTCTCTCATAAACATTAATTAGAGTATAAATTGGTATTTTCTTTTTAATTTATGATCCACAGGGACAAGGGTCCAACAGTAACATCCTAGCAACAGATTAGCAGCATTATTTGCATGATAAACCTTATAACTACAACAATATTAATAATGTTGATTCTTATGTTTTTTTTAATGACCTAGCAGTTGAAGTAGCTTTATATCCTTTTTGTTTAAAACTCCCTTGTCAGTTATCTCTGTTTTCTAAGATTGTGTACGATCACATATCATCATCTGATACTATTTGAGTGACACAGGTGTCTGTACATACATGAACGACACCTGACAGTGTTGAGTTCCACTGAACACTCACTGGCTCAAGCCTTGGATAAACCTGTCGTTGGCAACAGAATCCTCTTCAGAATTCAGGTGACATTGCTTTGAAAAACTTTATGTTTTATCAAAATGGCCTTGACTCAGCATAATGGGAGAAGAACTCTTAAAAACCACTACCAAAATATAGTTGGTACCCATGGCAGCGATGCCTTTGAACTGTGTTTACCACTAGAAAGGGTGTAAAGGATATTGAAAGTGACCCTTGGGTCTATTATCACTCATAAAGCAGTTTTGCTGCTGTGTGCAGGACACAAGCTCAAATAAAGGCTGACTTGGAATTCGGCACTAAAAAAGGCATTATTCTAATTGGTCCCTTGAATGTTACAATCCCACATGTATCTGAGTAATTCTAAGAAAAGATTGCAATTTCATCTGTCGCTAAATGTTACCATCACTTTTTAGTGGAACATAACACTGACTAAAAGCTGAACAGTGCTTATTGGTTGTCCAAAGTACCCTCTTTTGTAAGAAATCAAAGAAATTAACTAAACTAAAGTGCAGTTTCTAGCCCAACAGTTTATGATTATTATGATATACTACATGTTTGATATATGTCACCGATGTCTAAAATCAATACATTTCTGCATTTTCTGGCCTGATAATACACACAAAACGTATATATATATATATATATATATATATATATATGTCAGTTGCAATCAAACATCTCATTTTTAAAGCTTACATTTCAATCAAGAAAGGTTAACGGCAAAAGAAATTGTACAGTCAAGCAAAACTGGAGTGCAGACAGAGCCTGTGGCGAGCAGCGTCTGCCAGAGAGTAAAACCTTTTGACCCATGACTTTTCACAAAGTCCATCTATAAATATTACTTTACTGTTTTCTCTTGTATCTCCCTGAAGATTCTTCTTTCTCCCTGCTGAGAGTCTGAAAGATGTGTAAACACACTAAAGGGTCTTGCACTATATGACTTATGCCCCAGTGTGTAAAGGCAAAATGGATTTAGGTGTACTTTGAAAACAGTCCCAAACACAGTAAAGTGTTAAATTATGATTATCTTTTGTGTTTATTTATGTCTATCTATCTAATGTACATATTAAGGTGTAGTTGGGTGTCACTGTTGGAGAAACCTGAGATTCCACAATGGAAAAGTGACAAATCCTTCAGTTGAGGATATACTTGTTTTTAACTATGGATAGACAAAGGCATAATGGCTGACTTACATCCTCATCATCTATTTTGTGCATTGACTGTGCAGTCCACAGAAATTATTAGAACACATCTGCAAGATGCAGTACAGCAGTGGCAGTGGAAAGTGAATGTTGAAGTTACCACAAGCTAACCTCCTCCAGTGTCATTATTAAATGGAAATTTGGTAGATACACAAGGATTATGGATACTTCTGCTGGACTGAGGATATTCTTTTGTAGGAGTTTGAAAATTTAAACATTCATTCGAAAAGTGTCGATCATATAACATTATAACATCCTTACAATTTAGGTCTTTGAATCCTTCCTTGATTCTGAGAAGCACCCACTGTCTGTGTTCTGTAGTCTGCCCCCTAGAGGAATACTGCAGAGTACACATTTGGTTAAGCAATCGGTTTTCTATGTAGATGTGTGGCTAAAATACAAGTATATTTATTGTCTGAATTGACTGTAGATAGGTGTGGATGTTGACTCTGTATGTTGGCCCTCCCATTGGCTAATGTTTATCAGATAAGTGCTAGATTATAAATGAATAATGCTGTGTTGATGCTGTTTTCATGACAACAGATGGTTGACAAGTTATGAATGTCTCCATCTTCCTATGTAATGTTCCAACTGTGCAACTTGAATTAACTCTAAAAGAAATTCTCTTGTAAGAGAATCCATCATATCCACCACCACTTTTTTTAGGTAGCCATATGTTCATGACAAAATTCTGATCTGTTTTCATAGATTCTTATTTGGATCCATAATCCTCACAGGCTACATAAGTCTGACCCTAAGTCTGACCCTTCTTCCTCATGAAAGTGCAGCAGCATCAGGATGAGCAACAACTAAGTCAAAATAGAGCTATAGTGATGTGAGTGTGGAGTTTCCACTCATGCATGTGCACTATGACAGTCATCGATCCCGCTACGCTCCATTCTCCCACTAGACCGTTGACCCCGAGCCCTAACTTCTGCTGCTTCATCCTTTATAATGCATCAAATGTTAAGCATCATCCGCCATGCAGTCTCTCATCCAGCTACTACTGTGGATGATTCAGTGCCTTGTGGTCACTGCACTCACTATTATATTAAAGTTCCCTCTTGGATTTCATCCTCTGCGTGCAGGGCTCGGACCTTGTATTGATCACATTGATGATTCAAAGGGCAAAGTGAGTCACAGGCAGCCATAAAATGACAGTAATAAACACACATTATATTCCTAGTTTTTGAATATAAGAGGTGAATGAAGAGAAATAGGTAACTTTTCAGGTTTTGTGCAGTTTGTTTGGTTTGTGGACACGAAGGAAAGAGACCATGAAAATTAGCAATAAGTAGTGCACAGTGTCAACACTCCGTCAGTAGCTTAAGGCAATTTTGTGATTTTTGACTGACACTGACCTAAATATTAACCTACAATAATTGAAATGTTGGAGGCATAATGAACTCCAACTTCTTAAGCTTTTGTTCTTAACACCGTAAAACACTGTAAAATAGAATGCAACATTAATTTGCATTCAAATCAGAAAATACTTACATGTAATACATCATCAAAGATGTTTATTGTACATCACATACAAAATCCCTTAGGCCACCATCATAAGTTAATATAAAATACCTGTTCATGAGCTCATTTATATACATATAGACACTTTTTTTGTTGTTTTGTTTTTTTTCTTTCTTTCATGTAACAGTCCAGTGTTTTAGGCACCAAAACAACTTGGATGCGGGAAACAGACGTAACGTAGGTTGACTAATATCTAACATATGGGAGCATCCTGCGGCAGAGCTGTGGGCACAATAGGGGGCTTATCTTGTAAAGAATGTTGTTTCTATTCAGTGTCTGTCACACTATAATACTGTGGTAGAATGTTTTACATGACCATGCAGACTCATTACACTGACCGTAAAGACTCCCGCTAGATGTCTACCCAAGGTACAAACCCACAGCAGTGTTTATCATTGTGTTAAGGACAGACGGTGACAGTGGAAGGTCTTTGCTCTTAGTGGGAAGTTTTACAGTATGTTCATTGTTCATTTGTCCCATTGATGGGTGCCTGGTGTCAGGTCTGCAAGTGAGCGGTGAAGCTTTATTTTTACCAGGTTTTCTGGTCATTTGTAGCCTCAATAGCCAGCTGTCTAATTAAATGTATTACATATTTTAAACGAACACATACTTAAATGCACAAATGAATGATTGGGTTAATGGGCATTTCCCCTACTGTCGTTAAGCAGTCATCATTTGTTTTATAGAGCTGCATCCAATAGCATGTATTTGCATCAACCTTATTGATAAGACAACTTTTCCTCAATCAAATTATAATTAATTTACAGGGTTTTTTTTTATTATGTGCAAATCATAAAAATGCATAAAAACATTCTGACAAAAAATCCATCTACCCTTAAAGGACAACAATCATTTTTGTGGGTTATTTTAGCTGTGACTTTACTTAAGGTATAGTGGAAAATCCATTTTTATTGCTATTCAAATCGATGTATTGTATTCTTATTTAACTTCAATAGATCAATAGAAATGTAATTCATGGTTCACCAGGAAAATACACTTTATACTGGACACATGCTGCTTTTTAAATTTCCCCAAGACTAAAAGCAGAACCTTCATTAGAAGCAGATGACTATTTCCCATATAATTTGATTTATTTTATGCTGAAATGTTATTTTATGGTAGTATTCATCATTAATGCCAAAAATATTTTTGCCAAGTGCAGCTTTAATCTTTGTGAAACACATATATATGTGCTGTTACAGCATCTCTCTCCAAACAAAATGACAAAAACATACTTTAAAAATGGTGCAAGCTCTGACAAAGGACTGATCAAAGATAAAGCTGTTAATGTTTGGCTAATCTAATGAATCAAATTAACATATTGATCTTGCAACAACACACATATTTTGATCATGTTATCTAGTAAATTACAAAGTGTCTTGTGAAAAATAGCAGAATGTGGTTATTTTTATAAAGTGTGTGTGTCACCTTTTCAGTTGCCAGCTATCTCAGTGTGAATACTACTCCTTTGAGTGAGTCCTGATTGGTTACAGTGGATGTATAAATGAGAAGCTTATGCATGGCAGGACAAAGATGCTCGTGGCCCGACCAGAGGCAGGAGCACACAGTGCTGCAGGGGTTTTCAGCATTATCCTGCTAAATGTGTATATAGTTTGTGGCACACGGTTATCATTTTATTATCGCACGTATAACATTACTCAACTCTCATGTAAAGCAAAAAAAAAAAAAAAAAGCATGCAAGTCATCAACCTACAATGTCACCCAAACATGCTTCACACAACAGCAACTAACTAATGGTGTACACCACACCATGAAGTTTTAAATAATTCATTCACAGCTACATTTCACTCTTGTCAAACAGAAACTACACACACACACACACACACAAATCAATGACTAAAGGATGCTACATGAATCACAATGTGACCTCATTCATGGGTGAGAAAATGAAAAACAACAAAACTGAGAATGCTCTTGGAACACAAACAATCAGATATGCTTTACAGAACACAGAAGAATGCAAATCATTTTTATTTACCGTATGTTGACATACAACAACAACAACAACAACAACAACAATGTTGTTTGTGCACAATCCCCTAACTAAATAAATTGTTGTTTTTCAGTACCACAGAATGAGACTTTTATTTTTTAATCAGGGCTGGGTCAACTTCATGGAGGCAACCATTTGACCATCATGTAGCCCATACACAGTAGCCTACAATGGACAAACTAAATGACTTTTGATGCAAACTAAAGGCTACATAGGTTCCCTTCAACATACTTGGAAGGGAAGCGTAAGGTGAGGGACATTCAGCTACAAACTGCAACTTCACCAATATATGTTGCTAAATATACACTGTACCTTTAAGTATAAATCTGTAGACACAAAAACAAAGGAGAGCACTTGGAGAACGCAGACCTCCGCCAAGGCTTTAACACTTGGTAAACTGTGTTTTATATACTGGCACCTGATATCTTTACATTTAGATCCAAGTGATTCAGTCTTTTTGGATCTATATAGAACTTACTTGCTTGCTTACTGCTAGTACCCTCTTACACAAGCATCACAAAATGAGTCATGGTCTGTTGTGGATCAGATGTGGATGAAACTGATGGTAGTGTCTGATCCTGCATACAGTATACATTCCAAAATTTGTATGTGTGGTATAAGAGATAGAGATTTCTTGAAGTTGAAACCATGCCAAAACATAACCTCCTTGGTGGAGGTAATTACATTACATCCAAATGTGATGTGCTGAATGTGTCAGAATGCCCCATATAACTGCCAGCACTATTCTAGGAAGTCTCCTAGCAGGATTGTAAAACCTGGCTGCAGGGATTTACTCCCATTCAGTCACAAAAGCATTAGTCAGATTGGCCCCCGGGTGAGGACTATCTCCCAGCTGGCGATTCAACTCATTCAAAATATGTTTGCTGAAGCTCAGCTTGGGCTTGAGGGTGAGCACAACACAAGAAAACAATTTCCGTGTGGCATCAGTTGAGGGAAGACACATGCACAAAGCCAAAGGCAGAAATTTGGAAGCACACTATTGTCTAAAATGTCATTAAAAGCTGTGGCATTAACATTTCTATTTCAGACTGGAAATATGAATCCATGTAAATCAACCCCAGACAACTGTAAATAAGCAATACATCATGGAGAAACATCATGGTCACCAACTGTGACCAGAGATTGTCTTTTCCAATTCACATTCCTGCAATTTGGTAATGGGCTCCACCTCACTTTGTTTGCAGACGTGTGGCAGAAACAGCTCCTTAAGTGTAGATGACAATAACAGTTTCTTCAATGTCAATTCTTTACAAAGTCGCCACTGATTGGAGCTTAACTAGATGTGAAAACCCTCCCTCTATTTTTCTCTCTTATTGGATGAGGTGAGGGAAAAAAGGACAAAAATAGCATACTAGGAATATGTGCTGCTCTTTTGCAGCTCAGTGACTCTTCATTAATGTTGTCATAGTGTTTCTTAGAATCATACAGGGGAACCTTTGACCTGATGGTTGAGCCTTTAGGTAATGAGAATGAGTGTACCGGAGTCTTGTGTCTCTGTTTCCTCCCCTTGTTGTGTTCTGCATAGTGTTGTTTGGTAGCATCATCACTTGCGTAAACAACCTTCTGAATAAAAAATGAACTATAATACATCTCTTAGTATATTATCAAAGTGAAGTCACTGGCTTCTGCAGACTGCACAGTTTTTATTATTTTTACAATGATTTTTTCCCCCTCTTTCTGTCTTATATGTATGTGCAAACTGAATATCATTTGGTTTTGGACTGCTGCTCAGAACAAACAAGCAGTTTGGAAAATGCTTTGGATTCCAGGGAATTGAGTTTGCCTTTTTTTATGCTTGTGATCTGAAAATAATTACTAAAATGGTTTGGTATGCTGTGCTTTGAGAGTTCTGGCTGTCACTTATATTTATTGGCAAATTGTGTAATATGTGGTGATTTTTGTGATTAATATTCTGCCTCTGTTTTGTCTAGATGAATAAAAAGGGTATGACATTATTTTCATGCTGCATCCTTTATCTGAAAACAGGCTATGCCAAGCAATACTATCAGACCCGACTTAAAGGGCGTTTGTGTGTATACAGCAGCAGAGCAAGGGTGGGCAGAGACAGTCAGTGATGATCTCAGTAAATTGCCGAATGACCAAGTTTTTGACAAGAATAATTCACTTTTTTAAACTTTTCATGAATTCTTCTTTGGGTTTTCAGTCAAACCCCAATCTGAGAACAGGACTGTAATGTTGCTGTTGCCCTTCTCTGTCTTGACAAAATAAAACACTTACCATGTGCAGTGAGGAAATGTCATTGGGCAACACAAGATCTAAACACTGCGATACTGAGAAGCACAGAGAGTCGTATGGAGCTAACAGACTTAATCAGGGTTGACATCCAGAGTTTGTTGGGAATGTTTCTACTGCACAAAGCGACAGCCACAATACTCAGTAATTGAAAAGAACATGTCCATTTCCTGACAATTAGGAATCCTACTGCCATGAATACCTCCAACAAATGTTTTACTTGCTAATACTTTAGTTGCTTTATTACACATTTTAATTGGTAACACCAATAGTTACAATGCAGAGTAAGCAATTCCCAAAAACCTTTTTCCTGTTTTGACATCTTTTGGTTCTCATCTTCAGATTAAATTTAGACAGTTTCCATTCAAACTTCATGGAAAAATGTTGGGAATGTTAGGAAAAGTAGAATGTATGGCCACAATGGCTCCAGTGTTTGAATAAATTAATTGTTACAATTAGCTGAAAAATGTAGGAGGACAAAGCAACAGCAACAGCAACAAGAAAACAATAGGATTCACTGACTCCCCATTCCCATTTAATAAGAGTATAAATATTAGAAAATAAATTATCTTATAAAAATAAGAGTATATATTATGAGTATAAAGTATTTCATTTGCAGGAGTTCAAACAAATCAGCAGTTCCTTCAAAATAACTTTTTCCATACTTTGATGGTGATTGAAATGTCTTGAACCACTTCTTTAATAATTGTACTTCTAGTTTTCATTAGCAACTGCTCCATCATTCAGTCAAAGTGCACTTAGTCCATTAAGAATCGTAACTCTTGACAATGTCTCTCCACTCACACCATTTCCTGTGTTTAGTTCTCACTCGCATCAGAGCTGAGCCACATGGTTCCAGTTGATACACTGGTGCAAAGACAAGCCAATGTTCCAGTCACTACATTTCCAGGCTACATGTCATGTCAGGTGTTATTTGCAGTTACCTGCAGTTGCTCTAATTGTTTTTTTTGTCATTGCCATTGTGTGTCTGCGCTGGATGTAAGTAGGTTTCATGTAAACTTCCCTCTTGTGTAAAAAAGATTTTAGTCTTGACATTTCCCCCTCCTTGTCACCCAGTGCTGCTTCTGTTTGGATTGTAAATCAGATCCAGTGAATCCATAATTAATGAGGATATAAAGTTTTCATTTGACTAGGAACACTGCCAATACGACTTCTACACTTTTACCATGCAAAACCAAACATGCAGCACATGCGTTCTTTCTGCTAGCCCAAATTAAACCAAATTTCTTAAGCTATGAATTAAAAAAAGTACTCTTTATTACCCTTTAAGAGCAACAACTTGTGAGACACACTATCAGCCTTTGAGAGGCTGCATATTCCTCTGCGAGACACCCTTTGCATGCTAACAAGGAAACAGTACGTGTGTAGAGTCGGCAGCAGCAAAAAGCAACTCTTTGTTTGATTCCTGAGCAGCAATTTATTTTGGCTGGGTAAGTGCTCAGGGATA
Organism: Brachirus orientalis; assembly: GCA_016785285.1. NCBI lineage: Eukaryota > Metazoa > Chordata > Actinopteri > Pleuronectiformes > Soleidae > Brachirus > Brachirus orientalis. Next base: position 1,601,671 of record JAFBJR010000027.1, read on the forward strand.
ACTGTACTCACAGTCGTCTCTGCAGAGGGAAGAGTGGTGTATAGATTTTTAATGGCAGGGCCCAGGTTTAACCTTGATGCTCATCAGCCACATAAATTAAATGTGTTGCAGGAGGAAAACAAACTTACCCCACTGATATGAGTCAGTCTCCCCCCACCAGAACTCACTGCCTCCACCACTTGTCTGTGTCCACAGTGATTCTGGTACACACACCCACCCAAACCAGCAGCTTGAAATGAGATTCAGTCAAGTGCATAATCCCTCAATTCTGCTTAGCTGTGATTAATTGGCCAAATATTTCTTATACATGGCGAGTCCCCGAAACCAACTTGCACAATGTAAGAACAAAAAGATTTTTTTTTTTTTTTGTTAAATGCACAGTATGTCATTTCTGCCATGAGGGATTTCTCAATCAAAATGTCCAAACAAGAACAAGTTTAGGAGGATTCTAAAAAGATTGTATCCTTTCAGCTTGTTATTCACACATAACTGCATTTTGGGAGCCCTAAAATGCTGTTTTTTGGAAAACAGGTGTTGGAAAAGTAAAGCCAATATGCAACTTTGTAAATGATGATGTCATACCCCAGTCACTGTTGCTAATCTTCATTGTTGTCTTCATCTTCGTCTTGTGTTTGGAGATTGTTTGGTCTATTGCTTTATGTTATGTTATTTTCTGTCCATAGTCCTTGTAGCTTTGTTTAGCTTTGTGTAGCTTTCTGTCTCTGTTTCTGTGATTGTATTCATGTATACATAATGTACACTTGTTCAAATAATTTAAATTATTTTACAAAAAAATTCTTTACACAAAATTGTAAAATTGTAGCACACAAGCTTAGACAAAGACCTGGCATACTCCTTGCTTTTCGTGTGATATTTCTTGAAAACATTCTGTACTCACGGAAAACTTTGAAGAAAAAGAAAGGTCTTGAAGGTAACGTTCTGTTTGTGTATGGATAAGGCCATCATTTGATTACATTAGGAAGTGGCGTGGGATCATGGGATATCATTATTGTCTTGTCTCATTTGTTTCCCCTGTGTGTTTACAGATCCGGTGGCAGAATATGCATCAAATAGCAATAAAATATGGCTAACCTGTAGTATAACATATTTCGTTCTTCACTCTGATGTTTAATAGTGGGTTTTCCCCAAAAGAAGATACAGTATGAAATCATGCAAATACAACCAAAATGAAAAGGTCTGTTACCCTAAATAGAAATATGGAAATATATTTCAGAAATGTTTTGGCTTGTGTAAATACATTTTAATAAAAAATTCTTTCATTTTAGAAAGAAAGATGTCCTCACAAAATAATCCCTTGAGAACACACTGTAATCTCAGTGTATCATCAAAGGCTTCTCCATAATTAGCCCCCCCCCCGGCAAAATAATTTACTGCCCTGCCATTAAAAACCCGTCAAGGAAACGGACATCAGGCAGAGAAATGGCCTTTGAATCAATAGCAGAGTAACTCTTCAAGCACTGTGTAGCTTGTTGTTAGGGAGAAGCATTTTGTGCTCATACATGCAGTGAACCTTTCTAGGAACCTAATTAATAAACTATCAGTGACATTCTATGCATTTTCTACCAGCAGCTTCATATCCTGTTTACTTGTGTTTTATTATGAAATTCTGTTCCAGCCATTAAAGAGGAAAAAGAAAGATGATAGTGAAAATTGGCAGGAGGCACAAAAGATGTTAGCTATTAGTACAAGGTTTTGTCTTCCATCTTTATCTGATGTTTCCACTAGAATACACACGGGCTTTAAGGAAACCCGATATCTCTGCTCTGAACACAGATAAACAGCCTGTGTATCAGTTAAGTGCTGCTAACCACAAGGATGTTTGAAACAATCAAGATATTTGCACAGTATCAAAGACAAAATTAGGGAATGGATGGGGGCGTTGACTCCTTCCAGGCCACCATGGCACAAACATCACACTTCTGACTTGGAAAGTTAACACTGTTAAGAGATTTATTAATTAATTTTAGACATTAATTGCTGGTCAACTGCTCATGCCAGGCCAGCAAAATGTCCTGGTGCTACAAGAAACAAGCAGTTTGCCTTTGGATACTCTCTTTCATCATTCCCCAAAGCTCAGTCAGCCAATGTTCGGGTTTGTTTGTTCCAAATTTAATCATCTCTAGACAATAAATATCTAAAACATACAATTATATCTATGATAAAAGTCACATTTAAAGCAAAACTGGAGTGATCGAGACGACAAAGTCTGTCTTTAACACATTTACCAACCAAAATGTTAATGTTGCATAACTATATTGCAACCTAACAATGTTTTTGGAAAGTTTAAATCACTGGCACATTAACTGTGGTTTGGTTAACATACATGGATAATGTTTGAGAAAATTAATTTTGAAAAAAGCCACTCCGTTAAGCAGCCACATGAATAACACACTGTTTCAGTGGAGTCTAGCAGAAATTTCCTTTATGGCACTGATTTTGCAGCAATCTTGTTGAAGTGCAGAGATGAACAGGAACTGATGGGTTCCTCAAAGAGCAATAATTTAGGAACAGGAGTGAAAATTTGATGGGGAGCTTAAAATCAATGGTTATTTACCTGTATGCCACACTTGTACAAAGAGCCCTGGCTCTAAAATGTAACAATATAATATGATATGATAAAGTAAATATTGTCCCCATGGATAAAAATAGGTTTGGGCTTAGTGGTGCTGCTTAAATCACAATCAATAAATACAATCGACACATACAGTATCAGAGTAGATAACGTATGAAAGAGGATTAAGTCCACGTGAAAATTATGACTTTGAAAAAAGGGTGACATTAAAGATATAATTATGAGGAAAAAAATGAATTCTTTGACTAAAAGTTCTGACTTTTAAAATCTAACTTTTTTTTTAAAAAAAAGAAATTATTATATATTATTATATTATAATATTATAATAACATTATATGTTTATTATAACGTTATCCAGCTGCAAACACTGACCACAAATTGATCTTATCTTGATTTTGCTCCACATAAATTAAGAACATTTTTCAGGGACAGCTCTTTACGTCTTTAACAAAATCATATTTAAAATGCTGATGGAAAACTGCACAAATGAAGTGTGTAAAATCTGAAATGTAAAAAGCAGTATTTTAGAGTTAAGAGTAAAAATATGTCTGGAGTTTCATAACTTTTTTACATGCTGAGCACATTCTCTTTGTTTTTGAAGCTCTGGGTGTAGACCATGCAGAGAAGCAGTTGTGTTGGCAGGTAGAAGTAGGCCTGGATGATATATGAAGCTGGAAGGAGTGTGTGGAGGAGATGCTGATGTCTCTAAGACCCTAGCCTCTCCACGTTCACTCCCCTATGACTCGCCTCCCAATGTCTAATCTGTCTCCTTAGCAAGCACACTTCAGTTTATGGACCTCCAAGTCTTTCTCCTCCTCCCCTCATCTGACGCATCGCCCTCCATTCTCCTCATGTCTCCTCTGTGGCCTAATTGATGGGTGAACACTAACAAGTTGCCCTCCCTCCATCTCTCCTTGTCCTGGTCCTGAAGGGCCTCTCTCTCTCTCTCTCTCTCTCTCTCTCTCTCTTTCTCTCTCCCCCTTTTGCTCCAGTGCTGCCCATCTCTTCACCCCCCCCCCCACCAGCCTCTTTCACTACTCTGTTCATTATTCATCAAGTCTCCCTTTGGATCCAGAGAGAGCAAAAGCATGGCTGAATAGGCAGACTCAACAGCTGGCCCCAGGCTACCTGAACGATGTGCAAGCGTATGTGTGCAAATGTGTGGAAGAGGAGAGAGTGACTGGCTGACTGTCTAATTGATTGACAGAAACAAAACAAAAAAAGGAAGAGAAAGGAGTAAAAGTCAGAAAATAAAGACAAGTTCCAAAACAGCATAATTGGGCTCAGGAACCAGGAAATGCAGAGTGGGCGAAGCCCAGAGGTGCTGTTTGGAGAAGGTGTCTGCATTTCAAAATCAAGAAAGCAAGCGGGGGTCACTGACATAAAAGAGTGACATTGCATGGACTGGAGCGGTTGTGAATGTCACCATGTTTTAAACGTGTGAATAAGTAAAGGGTGAGGAAGTGGAGTTGACAAAAAAAGTGTGTAAGTAATATTACACTACTTCCTGATATGATGTTTTTGCATCAGTGTACATTTTGAATGCCCCTGATGAATTATTATTCATCATTATTATAGTATATTCTCCTTTTTTATTGTTAGTGCTGACTTCTCTTGTAAAGAGAAGATAAATGTATCTTTATTTTCCAGGTTTAGGTGTATTTACTACATCAGTTCCCCTTACTGCACAAGCTCATTCATTTAAAATCACCAGTACACACACTGAGCATATATGGTTGAATTTGAGCTGGAATGATATTTGAACCTGAAACATCTTTAAAAAGTAGTGGCTCTAGACACACTTTATCATGTGTGGAAAAATCATGCATTTCCAGACATATCACGTAAAAGAGTCACAATTCAGGGGCTGCTTCCATCAGAGGCTACATCGAAGGTCGGTTGCATCACAGCACCGTTGTCTTTTTATAAAGGGTCCATCAAACATGGCCCACAGATGTAGCCTTGCATATATGAGCTACAAAGAATATAGGAAAGAATAAACTTATACCAGGTGTCAACTCAAGTAACATTTAACAAAACTTAAATGCTTGAATTTATGTTATAACATTTATGCATAATATGAAGTGCTTCACTATCTCAAGCTACACCAGTAAGAGTGACAGTGGATCATTTGGGTTTGGACAATGTGGTGTAGACCATTGTTTCCCTAACTTTTAACATGAGGACCCATATATCTATTTTAAAGATGGAAAATCTGTGACAAGAGCAAATGTGTGCGTAAAATAATGTTTCTGCCTTTCTTCTGCATTGTTCAAAGCCATTTCCACTAGATACGATTGATATATTACAACTTTTTTGCTTGATATGTGAAATATAAACACATACATTTTAAGGGGAAAAGCCAACCCAAATGTGGGTCCTGACCAAATGGCAACCCATCGTGACTTCACCCATAAGAATCTAAACTCCGGTTTTAAAGGCTGCAGAATCACAATTTGTACATTGCCATGTTGATGTTTTGCAAATGGATTTTCAAAATGAACGTTTGTTAGGTTAATGAAGACTTAAAGAAAACTATTCAATTCAGTTTCACTTGTATAGCACCAAATCACAGCATACATTATCTCAAGGCACTGTACATATTAATTCAGAAACCTTTACAGCATTACAGAGAGAGGAGAACTAGTGATTGAGAGCCAGTGGAGTGGAGTTGCCCCAGTGGCTATTCAGTATATTTTTACTTCCTGATGGACCTCCCTGACAAAACCGGAAGACTCCATTCATTTGAATATTTAGAGTCTATGGTCTTTACCAAGTCCCATTGATTGTCCCATTGATTTGGAAACATCTGAAAATGTTTAACACCAACATAAAATGTGCATTATGGAATATTGTATTGTATTGTGCTGCAGTTCCTAATACTCACACACTCTGCTGTTTACTCTTAATATTCCATTATACAAAAACATTTTCACACATCTGTCATTAATCATGCCAGATGGTTGTGAGCTAAGAATAGTAGTGTCAGATTCTGACAGGGGAACATATAATTGTAGCCGCTACAATTCATGGATCTGTCTGATGTGTTCTGCAATATATTTGAAACAGTATTCAGATGTAGGCGATGCACGTTGTCATAGCTTAATAAGGTTTAGAGCTTTGTGGTGTTAATTTATTTTGTATTATTTGGCTTTTTTTAGGTTAAATCTTTCTGAAACCTGTTCCTGACTGTGCTTCTGATGTGTTGTGCCATGAAGATGGAAAAGTATTTTGCAGTCTATGATGTTGTCCACACAACAGTGTGACTGTGACTCTGTGCCTTTCGTTTCCACAGTCAGATTATGGTCAGACACTGAAAAATCATTGAGATGCCTCAGGGGAACAGACCCTGTGACAGGCCGTCAGTGACACATACAAGGCTGCAGATACAACTTTACATTTTCAAAGTGTGGAAAAGCATTTTTCTTTTTCTCAACAGAAAGGTTCAAAACAACTCAATGCTTCACCCAGACACTTAAAAGGCCAGCTCTCCACTTCAACCTTAATTAACAAATACTTTCTTTATGAATATTAGACCTTTCTTCAAATTGGTGGTTTAGTTTTGTACCTTCTTGTGTCATAATAAGAAATCAAGAAATTATAGATATCATGTGGTTGATATTCTTTGCATTATTTTGCTTACGGAATAATGCAATTAACGCAGTTTGTTCTGCAGTGCCATTAATGGAAAGGAAAACTATGAAAGCAACACTTACAGGAGAGTTTAATCTTGGATGTGTCGTTTTCTTCAACAATAATTATGTGCAATCAGTTATCATCACAGTGACATCTGAAGGAGACAAATAATTACACCTTTACACAGACTGAGCCAAGTATTTACTTTTCTGCCATTCACCAGAAGCAACTCTTCATCCTCTAGTTTTACATCCTTGATCTTGTTTGACCTTGTCACCCCATAGGAAAATGTATTCCACACTTTCTTGCCAAGTTTGAATGAGAAGGTGCTAAGTGTTCATTAATTTGGTTTCAAATCATGTGAAATTCAGCAACATTGTCTATGGTGAAACATTAGGTGTGTGTCCAGTGGAGGAGCCAAACAGACGCATACAAACATGCTTTAGTGGGGACCAAAGCAGATGGTTCATCAGTTGCATGGAGCCCAGAATTTGTTACCACTCTGTCTGTAAATGGTAAGTGCACATTGTTCAGGTACTACAATTGGAATATAGGATATAAGATGCATATTTGGGATGGCAGACTAACATGGAACTTAATTTTAGTGTGAATGGAAGTGCTGGAATGTATGTGTGGTCAAAACACAATGCTGTGGACACAAAAGTTGGATTTTATAGTGAGACCTTGATTTAATTTACTGTCAGCCAATAGTTCATGGGCTCAGAAATTGCAGAGGCTCAAACATATGAGTATGTTATGCTGGACCCTAAACCTACTGTACAGTATATGAAGACAGAAAAGCCTGTGACACCTGCTTTCATCAAGTTTTTGTCTGCAATGGAAATTGACTCAATCAAAACTGAATCTTGGGTCAAATGATTATAATAAATACAGCAGTGTGAACACAACTCCCAGGTCAAAGCGGTCTTCATTTCCGCTGTCAAGAAGACCTTGTCCAGATTTTAGGTGTTGGGGAATAAAAAGTAACCACTTACGTTACAATGTTATTGTTTGAGAAAGGTTTAGAGAACCTTTGCATTGAAAAGCCTATGATGCTTGAATCTGCTTGATCCCAATGGGATGAGTCTGCTGTGGTGGAACCATATTCCAAACACTGTTGAGTTAGCCACAAATAACTTCCTATCAGATACTTTTCTTTTTTTGCTATGTGTCCAGAGGATTTTACTCATAATCTTAAAGAAAGTTGGAAACTCCTCTGCGTGTTGCCTGTTAAAACCTTTGTTAATCACCCTTGGACTGGCAGCTTCAGCCTAATTAAAAGTTACCTGTTGTCTTGGGGATGGAGGACACTGCTGTGAGATGTGTCTGTCTACAGAAATGCAGTGTATTCTTGACAGATTTTCTTTTCTTGTGGCAAAAATAAAGAAATAACAGGTAAAAATAATAAAATTACTTTAATTGCTGACCTAAAGCATTAGATTACTTGTTATATTGAAAAAGTAATCAAGTTGTCCTGTGAGTTAACTTTGTAACGCGTGTCATGATGCAATCTACAATAATTCAGTCACTGCTGAGTTTAAAAGGCTCTCTCTGAAGTGAGAGATCTATCGCAGTGTAACCACTGTGACACTGTCAGAACTCTCCATGGTGCATTCCTCTGTTGTGTTGCTGGACTGGACTGGTTGGTTGTTTACCAAGAGAGTTTAGAGAAGAGAAAACTTATCTTCAGGCAAGAAGAAAGGAGACCTTTTTTTGCGTTAGCTGTTTTAAAACATCCATGCATACATGCTAATTTTGATTAGAAAACAGATTGTTCAAATCACTCTAGTTGTTGGGACCTTAAGATTAGGGATGGGCATGAGTATTCAATTATTGGCTATATTAAAAAATTCAATTAGTTACTGTGATTATTCCTTAGTAAAAGCAGTCTTTATTGATTATTGCAATTATAAATACAAATTTGGACCCTGATTACTACCCAATTTATAGTTTATCTATTGTCACAAGGTGGCAGCCCCAAGCATTCTGTGAATGGACTTCACAGAATGACTGTTTGCAAAAGTTACGAAATTTAAGAGATTTCTTGAATACATCTTGAAGATGCTCCTCTAAGCTCAAAACGCTGTCAGATTAGATTAAATGTACCTGGGTCTTTGAATGCATCTGGTTTGCTGCCCCTGTTAGCACAACACACCCTGAAGCATTACTCTCACTAGATTTCATGCTTTGGACTTTAGAATATCTTAGAATATCCAAATAGCATTATTTGCTATATGCTCATCCCAAATTAAGATGTGACACAAAGTGCCACCAACTGAGAAGAGTTTCAAGCTTGGGGCTCAAATTAGGCTTTAAACACTTATTTCCAAGGTGTGCTGCTGAAATTAGAGACAATTTTTGTGCACATATAACAGTGGACTTGCTGTCCAGAGTTTGCTCCAGAGTCAAATGTGAAAAATGCTTTGTGGCCTTTTATAGGTAATTAATGGTAAATTCCTCCATGTTTGTGTTCTAAAGCATCTTTTCTCTCCAGTATTTCAGTTTTTTCAGTCACTGATGCTTAATAGTGAGTCCTACTGGGACTGCTGGGGCAAGAAGGTTGTGTGTGCGTGTGTGTGCGTGTGTGTAGGTGTGCGTAAGAAAATGAGATAAGGACAACATATCGCTTCCTAATCACTATCTTATATAATCACGTGTTAACAGAGAAAGACAGGAGCAGAAGAAGAGGAGGAGAGGGAAATAATGGAGAGGTAGGTGTGGAGGAGGAGACGCAGGGAATTGGATTGATGTGCAAACAGACCAATCCGCTGCTTTGCTCGGCCTGAGCTACCGCAGTAGCCGGGTAGGATTGGAAGAAAGGTTCGGAGGGGAGAGATCCGCGCACACGCACTGGGGCTCGGCCCCCTCTCTCTCTCTCACACACACACACGCATTCACACTCACACGCACTGAGAGACGGCGGGGTAGCGCAGTCAGTCCAGCTCTGCTCTGGAGAGGAGGATGGCAGCGACGCTGGGAGAGGAAACCGAAAGAGATGGAAAAGAAGACAGTAAATGATGGACAAACTTAAGCACGTGCATGTTTTTCACCGTTGAGCCGCAATGTCATGTCTGTGCAGGACAGCGCACGAGGACAGGTAAGACAGATAAGTTAGTTGGTGCTGCTAATGTCCGTAGTTTTTCGTGCGTATCTGCATGGTCGTAGCACCCCAGCGTATTTAAAAATGTCTAAGTTGTATGTATTGATTTAAGTGGTAAACAAATAAATATGAGTGTTGGGCGCGTGAGCACGTGCACGCGCTCGCGTCCATATGAGGCGAGTTTGATTGTGCGCGCGTCTGCGTAAAATTTGGCACCAGAGACGCGCAAAGTGCGCGCACTTCCACTCAGTCATCTTTCACGCCTTTAACGACTGCAGTTTTTTTGGCTGTGGCGCGCCTCAGTTTCTTTTTCCCTCCTGGAAATGTTGTAGTTGTTGCTGCTGCTGCTGCGCACAACTGCACCTTGGTTGGAGTAAAGACTGACAGACAGGCTGTGGTAAGACGGATTGGGACTTATGGAGACGCTAACCGTCTCTCCTCTTCTGCTTGTGCCGCACTGGTGTAGCCAGACTGAAATTTACGCGCACTGCAGGAAACAGTGTGAGTGGAGTCCACTCATTGACTGCAGTCTCTTCTCTGTAAGTGGAGCTTTTCTATCACAGCTCCACATCTTAGTTTTTCTAGACACAGACACACACACTGAGGCATTTGAATGAAAGCATCAGTCATGCCATTCTCTGAAATGCTTTGACAGTTGTGGTTTGTGGATGCGAGAGCCAAGTGCCAGCTGCTCAGCTGTCCCTGTTAATGTGCCATTGATTGGCTTCTGGTGAGCACAAGGAGGATTTGTGTCTGGCTGCCAGTCTTTGAGCATTGCAAGGTGCTCACCTCTTTCAATGTGTTTGCAAAATGTTTGAAAGAAAGATGTCAAGATTCATGTGATTCAGAAGCATGCTGTTGCTGGAGAGAGAGTCAGCGAGAAATGCTGTCATGTTGCTGTGCATTTTCGATCATAGCTTCACTAACCATTTTGTCAGCTGTTTGTCCCTTGACAGTGTTGCTGGCAACATGTAAACATTATTTACATGTGTGATGTCAAAACTGTGCCAATGGAGGACGTTTTCATGCTTTTGTCCTTCTGTAATTGGGGCCTGGGGACTAGACTGTTCCCATTTTCTTGGGTTTGGAGATATGGCCCTAATTTATGCAGTGGATGGAAGTGGGAAACTCTTGTGGTTCTTATCATTATCACATAATCTTTCACTTGCATATCAGGTAATTGGTTACTAAGGTTGTTCTGTCCATCACAATGTTCCAAAATCAATTGATGATAACATTCCCAAAGGCAAAAAAAAAAAAAAAAATCACAACCATACCATTTTGCCATAAATTTGGCCATATTTTTTCTTGACTGAAAACACTAACATGGCCAATGAGCCTTTTAAGGCACGTTTGATTAGCTTCACCACCAGACTTGACATTATGAGTTTAATTGACAGACATTATAGATGCATTGAAGAACTCAGCCACAAAGGTCCCTCTGCAGGAAACCCATTATGTCAATTTCATCTTTTAGTGTGAAATTATTCCCACATACAGAAGCCATTATCACTCACTTTTAAATGTGTTAGGTGGGAAGGTTTCTCAACAGAAACCACATGGTAACTGACTTGAACTTTCAATGTATTCATGGCAATTAAAAGGAAGTTGTTCCAGAGACGAGTGGTGTCAAGTTGCCATCTACAAAGCAGTACATAAAGTGGTGGCTTTAAAAGCCGTTGGTTATAATTCAGTTGTTTTAATATAAAAGTGCAAAACCCAACCCAGACTAGAGCCAAATTGGGGACCTTTGATTTGCTAAGTCAGTCATGGTATATGCAACTAACAATTATTTCAATCACTGATTAATCAGTTTGCTATTTTGTATTCCATAATAAGCAGAACAATTGTGTAACATACTTAGATTACTGCAGAGTGAAAAAAGCTGAAATATACTGATATTTAAGATAATAAATTGAGAGCATGAATTACTATTAAAGTAAAAGTAGAAAGCAGTTTATTTAGTCATTGGCTATTAAGCAGTTAATCACTGAAATCCACAAGTCAATCAAACCCACTGAGAGAAAAAAAAACATAAATTACTTACATTTTACATTTAATAAAATTGTGATTTGATACTTATTAAGATATGTATCAACTCACTGGTTTTGTTACTAGTAAAATTAACTTGATTTGCTAATAATTTATTAGAACAGTTAAAAGACTAAATGTCCATTTAATCTGTAATGAGACTGTTTTCTGTTATGTCTTGTGTCATTTCTTTACCCTCTGAGCTGAAGTTTCCCAGCATACACACAGGGTGAGCAGGTGACTGGCAATAATCCAAGTGAACTAGCTGCAGGATGTTCTGAAAAGATGAAAAAAGATGCAACCACATCCTTTTTCACACTCTCTTTGAAAGAATAGTACGAGTGTTTGCCCGGGCTTGTGGGTGTTTTCTTGTTTGAAAAGGGCACAGAGCTAATTACACAATTATTAATCCCAATGAAGACAGCCATGCAGAGAAACGGTCTGTTTGACTCACAGACTCTGCTGTTTGAATATCACTGTGTGATACAGACATTACAATAACGGCATAAAGGCCAAACTGTACATGTTAATCACTGGATTTCCCCCACTTGATTTGACACCAGTTGTGCAAACCCAACCCTGAAGTGTTGTATCAATTCAGCTGTGAACAACTGCAATCATCAGTCACTCATTACAGCACATTTGCAGCTGAGGAGACATCTTGTAAACATCTTGTACACATCTCAGAATGTAGCTCAGCATAGCAAAAATCCTTACATCACCATTATCATTGTGAAAACTTGAGTATTGAGGCTCCTTTCAGATAATACAGGTATTGTTCCAATACTGTCTTTTATATCCCTCTTAAATAACACATTTTAACATTTTTGCAAACAGTTACACTTGGCTGTTTTGTGCTTCACAGCCTGTGCTTAGTAAACAATTAACTTAATATTTAAGGGTTATGGATAGTATTGGAATTCAGTGAATTCTTTTTCTATTACCAACTTGAGTGATTTTTTTACAGTTATTGGACCAGTAAAACCAAGTCCAGCATCATTTCATCCCTTCTGGGACCACTGTGCATAGAAACCAATGAGTACATATATATTTAATTGTTGATATTTGGTGGAAAAGACATGGCAACATATATGAAACACAATTTTTCATGAAGAATTGGTTTTATAATGTCATTATTTTCATTACATGCAAACAATTATGTTTTACATTGCATTGTTTTACTGTTTTCTGTATGGCCCTCAATGCGTTCTGTCACTGTTGTTTAATGTCATACTGTATTTCTGCTTTTCTTCAAACATGAGGTAAACACATGTGCATCGAGTTTATATATAATATAATATAATATAACATAACATAACATAACATAACATAACATAACATAACATAACATAACATAATATAATATATCAATTAGCAAAGAATCACTGTATTGTGATACCATCATTAGGGATGAGCCAGTTTGATATTTAGTATTTTTATCAGTCTGTTAGTGGGCAAAATTAGAGCATTTAATATCAGAAAAACTAAACATTTTTTACAGAAATGCTTTACTAAGCAGATGGTGCTCAGACCACTTGTTTCCCAGGCTGCAGTAATCATGTGAGCCATGTGGATTTATTTTAAGATAGAGAAAAGCAAAACAGACAAATTTTGGAAAACAAAAACTACATTGGACGATTAACAATAGTTTCTGATACACAGGCTATGATACCAGTATCAATATTAAAAGTTCTCTTTTGCAAAATCTAATCATTTATTGCTGAAGCGCTTAATGGTGACATTATTATATCACTGTTGTCTGCATTTTTTTTGCATCTATGAGTTCCCTTGCTGTTCCCACCATCAATGATGCACCATGAAGGCTTAAAATTGATCTACACTAATCAGGTCTGAAAAGGTCTACACTTATATTGATGACAAGAATCTCTGCTTCTGATCCTCAAATTCCTGTCACAAGCATTCAGGGAATCATGGAAGTTCAACACTGAATTGGTTGTATTCACCATTTTAATTCCTTGCTTATAAATCTTTTGCTCACATTGCACCAAATCAGCCTTTAAATCAAGCAAGTTCCATCAACAAGTCATAGTCCGTGCAGAAATATCTCACTGCAGGTGGCTGCAGGGCGATGGTTGCCATAATGTTTATAAATGTATCACTAGCAGTCTAGACAGAAACGAGTGCAGGGGATTATTGTCCCCAATAGTGCAGTCAAAGGAGCCATTCAAAAGATAAATCATTCTCTCTTCCAAACATTAACAGTCTCTTCACAGATAGCAAACACAAAAAGCTGGTCATTCACTGGCTCTGTCTGCCAAATGAGATTGCCAATTCAGGAGGTTTTCTGCAAGCATAAGAATTACAGCTTTGGAAAGTGTTGCTCAGTCTCATCCTCCTCCAAATCCAGGATGAGATGAGTTAAAAAAAAAATAATCCCCTTGTTTTAATGTGCCAGTTTGCAGTTGCTGTGATAAATTCAGGGGTAAATAATGCATTGAATTTCATGAGTGACTTTCTCATCAGATATGCTTCTCTGATGGGGAAAGTGTATGTTCTCAAACACAAAAAATAACACTAAAAAACAATAGCAATGTGCAGCAAAATTAAAATGTAAACCATCTATTTGGGAAACACGTGAAAAGGGGTTTGGGAGAATTCACAAATGTTTTGTATTGTATTGCCTATTTATCCACGTGGGACCAGTGTTTGAGGGAACACCACACTCAAGATACATTTGAGAAGTTGGTCACACAAATGTATCTTGGGCGAGTCATTGTTAGACATAGTTAGTAATACCTGTCGATAACAACTCTCTACATGGTGATTTACTGCGAAACAAATACATCAAAAGCACTTTTATCAGTAAAAGCAGCAGTGTTTGTATAGTATCAACTATCTTGGAAACCCATGTCAAGGTTTATGAGGTGAGGAGTTTCCAAGTTGGAAATCCACTTCCAATTGCAAATGACATGCACCATTAGCCTCACCTCTCTAACCCACCCCATAGCCCTACGAGACATCATGTAATTTAATGTTAATGCTCTGTTCTGTTTTTATTGTATCTCAGTGGCTGTGTTACAGTGCCACACACAGGCCAGGTAATATACTACAGAAAGTGTTTCTATAAAACCATTTTAAGATAAAAACAAAAAGATCGCATTGGTAAAGTTTTGTTTCAATGTGGCTAATGCTTCAGTTTTCTTCTATCTGTTGTTTTATTCTTATTCAACTCACATGACCAGGTGGTTCATTTTAGAAAAAAAAAATAAATAAATTCCAGCAGCATTACTGTTTCGTGTGAAAGTCCTCCTTTAATAAAATATCTCTGCTGCTCCGATTATCTGTGAGCCACTTATCAGTGGAGTCGATTTGCCATCATTATATGTATCCAAATAAAATTAAACCAATTGTGTTTTGAGACAACAAAACATACTTTTCCATCAACAAGGACTGTTGTTTGTCATATTTAATCCACATATAAAACGAATCAATAGTCAACATTTTCATTGACTTTATTCACATTCTTTATTAAAATCCCTTGCTGTTAATCTTCCATTGTTTCCATCTGTTCTCCTGATAACAGGAAGGATTTTTTTTTCTTAACTGTGTTGCATTTTGGAATTCAAAAGACATTTTGAGATCAGATTGGAGCGTCCAGACTGGGACACATCCATTTGGCATTGCACTTCAAACCACCTCCAAATGTGGAGGTGAATCACACTTGACTTTTTTTGCCATTCCGATAAAAATCGGTTTGGATGTGCTCCCAAAAAAGAAAAAAAAAAATTGAGCTGGCAGCCTGAGAAAGGCTTTACTGGCCATATGGTTCTGTTGACTTAAATAGACTGCCAGACAAATGGTATGAGCCTATCAGGACACACATGGTAAGAGCCAAAGGGTGTTTTCCATTTACACATCATCACCTGGCAGGTATCATCAAGGCACCTGGTAATCAATCTGAAACTGATGACACCTTGCAGGCATTTTACCTGTGTTATTTGAATAGGAAAAAGAGAAATGCAAGCTTAGCAATGCCAACAGTAAAAGACCTTCATGATTTCTGGCCTGTTGTCATCAAGCATTTCCATTTTTAATTTATTTTTATTTTTGTTCTCATTGCTTACAGTGTGACAGAGAGCAGTCTGAATCACATTATTGCACTCTGAGTTTCCTCAGGATGGGTGAGAGCAACATTAGAATGATTCATCTGCAGCCTTCACTGGCATTGACGAATGGGCAGTAAAGCATTTCCTTAAGGAACACCGAGCACTTTAAAAAGGAAGTAAGTTAATGCACAGCAGAGCATTAGTGGAATGGTGACTTCAGGAAAACACAAGAAATGATGCATTTGTCTTCATTAAATCCCTAAAAAAATGTTATAATTCATAATCTTTTTTTGTGGAGGCTTGTTTGTCATATAAGGTTTTATGATTGATTTTTCTTAATGGGTCATGTATCATACATTATGAATGGGCATGATTTATGCATATTCATAACAGTCTGATAGTTACCCACTGTTTTTCACATGGGGACAGTGTAACTTTGGTTGCAGTGTTATGATATTGGCTGTCTTGCTGTGACAAGATCATCAATTATTTCTTGATTATTTCTAGTGAATATTGATTCTGCTTGAAACAGTCATCCCAAACCTGCAAGTCATCAAAATCTGCAACAAACTGTCACTGAAGGACCTCACTGAAACGTTGGACTTCCATGAATGGTCTTTCAGTTCCTATTATTATATCACCTTGTTAAAATCAATATCATGTTTTAACACAGCAATATTGAACTACAGCTTGATTAAAAAATATATATCACAAATGAAGTTGCAAAATCAGTTGGAAAAATCACAGTCCGATATTTTCCTTAGATCGTCTAGCTCACTTGAAAGCTAAGATTTAGTTTTGGAAGGTTTGCCTTTAATGTAATTGAGGAAAAGAGATGCAGTGGTTTTAAAGTGACAAATGCCACACAGAGAACATGTGCTGCTGCAGGGAAAAGAACAGACATTTTTGTGCAAAGAATAGTTTTCAAAGCCATGGAAAGAAAGTCATTTTATTGCCAATATAATGCATGAACAGTTAATGGTGGATTTCCATGTCACACTTGTGAGTTTGCACAGAGGATTTTTATTTCTTTCTTTGGTTTTCTTTCTTTTTTTTAATGTTTTTAAGGTTGAACTTTCATTGTGTAGGCACTGTGAGTTTCTGTCTGGGATCCTGGAGGCTGCCTCTGAGTATTTTTTATTTTGTTCTCTTCTTAAAAGCGTTGGGGTGGTGGAAGTGCCTTTTGGTTACATTCTGGAGGTTTCAGCCTCTTCAAGGGAAAGTGTCTGTTTTATTCACCTGGGCACAGCCTTTATAATAATTATTTCCCTCTAGATTTACACTTCGAAGCTTTAGGCATTTCACTGGTACTTTTATACCCAACATACACATTAAATCACTCAGCAGATTAAAAGCACAATGACAGACCAAAATGGAGATTTAAGTTCTTTTGTTGAAGCTGAATCTCTGGCAGTTTTTGCACTTCAAAAACTTATCAACAAATAGGAAAATATCTCCTAAATTTCTGATGGTAGTAATGTGATAAACATGATTCATTTAAAAAGTTGAAACTGTTTCTTATTTACATTTTTTACTATCTGTGTGATATTTTTTGTCTCATTTCAAATTCAAACCACTTCAACATTTTATACTTTTTAAACATTTTTGAAATATACAAACGAGTAATCCAGTAATTCCAGTATTTTGAAAGCATTAGACCAGTATTGAAATCTGTAACAGTACCTGTATTGAGTATCATATTGGCTCATTCAAATCACCAATCTTATCAGAATTATTTTCTTTACCATGTATGAATCTGCTGTGCCAGGTATTACATTTGACATATTTTAAGTACAGTCAAATACAAATGTATTGCCCTGAAGAGTGATGTCACTAGTTTGGTCACTGAGCAACCTCGATGTTTTGCAACTGTCAGTCCTGCTCAGCCTTCATGTGCTTTGCTTGGACATGGAAATGCGAGATGGATGTTAATTGGATCATGCCAGTATTGTCTTAGAGTTACAGAGCGAGTGGTGGTGTTGGTGGTGGTTGGACAGGACGTCCCTACTGATTCACAGGTCTGAAGTGGATTAGACTTGAGCTCTTGGGGACTGTGTTCACTAAACTCCAACCTAAATCCAAACTATAGGGTTTGTGAATATGCACAGCAAAGAGAATCACTCATTCCTTTCTCACACCACTGCTTGTATTCCAGCTGGGTTGTGTAGTCTGTGAGCACATTGTCTTAGAACACTCTCCAGAAGTGTGATTGAACCATTCACTTTGTAACAACATTTCCCAGCTTCCATGTACCGTTCTCTGCTGGTGAGCTTGTGCACTGTTGTCACACTGTTGAATTACATGCCAAATTTGTCAGCTCTCCATGTCTTGAAATATATCTCAGTGCAGCTAAACAAGGTCCACAATCAGAAGCCTTGTTTTTAATCTAGATTGTATGCAAATGGTACTAAAACCACATAATATTAATATTAGATAAATGTTCATTAAATATCATGCTTAAATGAGATTTAGACTATGCAAGTCTTCCTCATCTCCTTGATATTACTTTTTAGCTTCACATCCAAAACTGTATTAAATTCCATATCTGTCACATCTAATGAGAATTTAGAATAATCTTTATGTCCTAAGACATAAAGAAAGAAAGAAATAACCCCTTAACTGTCTTGTCATATTTTTTTGTTTTCTGTAGCAAAAAAATCCTCACTACTTGGCTCTGGTTTTTTACAATACTTGGTAAATTACTGGTTCAGATATTAAAAGAAAAATGTTAAAGCCATTATTATATATAAATCCTATGGTGTAAACACTTCAGTAAGCATTGGCGAGAAGCTGTTAAGAGAGATGCCCACTACCATTATGTTTTTGAAATGGCTTATTTCAAAAGCATACTTATTTGGTGGTGGTAAAAACCTATAATGGACTGAGATTGGTTTCAGTAGGATTCAGTAGGTTGTAGAATCAGTATCATTATTGGTATCAGACACAAAAATGTTTAGAAACATGTACTTGATTGATCCTAAAACTGGGACATTTTTGAAAAAATGGCACTGGGATCTTGCAATCCAGTGAAGCTCAGTACAAGACACTGAATTTGTCCCAACAAATTTCTAAAACATTGAACCCACAAACAAAGCAAATGCTCAGCAGGCAGACTTTCCACACACAAAATCAATCCAAAAATACAAACATTAGGAAAAATAAAATACACAAGGATTTACAACAGTGAGTCACCCAGTCAATCGCTGGCCAACAGAGTCCAATACCACAGAGGCACATGTAGTAATTTACTAGTCCATTTATAAGTCCATAAACAAGTCTAACTCACAATTTCTTCTACAATAAAATGGCTGTTCACAAGTCAAATGGCTCCTGGAGCAGAACCAAACCGAACATCCTTCAATGTGTGACAACATTAGGTCACACAGGTTTTTTTTTTTTATTAATTAATCAAGAACTTAGATGCTGGATTAATTAACGTGAGAGTACTTGATTGCAGCAGTGCTTACATACAGGGTAGCATTAATCATGTTCCTCTGGCAAAAGTCCAAGGAAATGACTGTTGCAATGAACACTTCAAAATGAACAAATGACAAACTCCAAAAGTGGACCAGTGGTCATTTATTCTTGATATTGACCCAACAGTCATGATGGCTGCCAATGTGCAGGCACTAGTTTACCTCTTTCTTAAAAACCATCTGTTAAAGCAGCAAAGTAAAAGAAGAAGCCTTGAACTAACAAAAAATAAAGAACAAAAAGGAGTTACAAACAATGGAATCCCCACTGGTGATTCAGAGAAACAGAAAACAAATTGTGAGTGAGCCATAATCTTATAAGTGAGAAAGTCGTGATTTTCATTTTGGTCAAGAATATGCTCTGATAATAGAAGAGTTTCTTTGTTTTTCATGGTACTGCAATAATTTTAGATTTTGACAGCATTTGTATTGATGTGAAAAGAAGAAAATAAAAAACCATGAGTGTAAAATCACGACTGAGCTCAGCCCACACAACATAGCGTTCATCCTCCTCAGGACTGTTCATCCGTCTTTGCTGTCTGCATCACCAGCTTGTTCTTTATTTGCACAATGAGGTGGCATATTTGCCTCCCATCTCCACAAGTGTGTGTTGGCACCTGAGGAGCAGCGTGGCAAGCATCTGTGAAGCCTCCAAATCTCCTGCACTTCAACCTCTCATGAGGAAAATCTACCTGGCAGTGAAAAAAGCATGCTTATCTGTGTATGAAATGCTAATGTGAATTGCCCCAGTCCCACTATGTGTATGAGAGCACAAAGGGCCCCGTCCTTGTTGTAAAACCCACCTGCTCTGTGTGTGTAAAACGGTGGAGCCTGCCAAACTCCAGCTGCCTCAGCCTGAATTTAGACTCCTCAGACACAAAGAGAACCTAACTAGCTGCAGGGGATGTGAATAAATTACGTTCTGGAGCCACCTTCTCCTCTTGTTTTCTCTTGTTCCATTAGGCACGGAATGACTTCAATCCCAAAAGCATTAGTGGCTCGCCCAAGTGGGGTTGAAATGTTTAGTCAATTAATTGATTAGCAGAAATTTGTTCACACTTAAAACTCATAAATCCCTGAAGTCGTTTTTTAAAACAATACGCTTCTTAAATTAAAGGGTTTGAGGCATTTTTTGAATTTTTATATCACTGTAAAATTACTTTGTGTCTTCTTAGGTAGACGCACCCTGCAACCATATAACACAGTCCTTGAAAATGCGTTCAGGAGTCAGAATAATTTGACTCAAGCTTTCAATCAATATGAAGGGATAAAACTCTTTATATAGGCCTTGGCCTGGTCTTAAGTCACTTCATATAAAGAAAAACAGCATTCTGTAAAACCAGTAATCAAAAATGTACTCAACAATGCTTTTAATAAGTGAACTTATTCTAATATCTACTGATTGGTTTTGGATTGAATTGAAGTTACTAGTTTCTGCCATCATTTTATGTCATAAATTTTATGAATTCTTTGTTGGATTTGTACTGCAATTTCCAATACAATACTCTATTACAACTTTACATTTATCTCATTACTTTTCATAAACTCAAATTAGGTAGGTATGACCAAAAGGGCAATCAAGTTTCAGCTCAGCTGACATAGATAATTATTGTGATAAAATTTCATATAATTAAAGATTGGGTTTTGCTCCTGAGTAAATGTTGAAGACACCGATGACAAACCCTTGTTAAATGCAGAAACAGTTCACATATCTGAGGTTTGCTGAAGAATTTTTGCAAAATGCATTGACCTTAAATCATTATAAAGTGAATCACATGTTTTGTTTCTGAATCATCGCCCAACTTTGACTCAAATAATTGATAAATCAGGAAAAAGGGGAAATAAGGGAAATAATAAATAAACTGATTGCTTAATAAGCCATGGATAATCAAAAGGTTGAACCCTCAAATCTAAGCATTTGCTAGGCTTCCCTATGGCCTACATCTTTTTTGATGGACCTGTCTCTCAAAGTTGTGCAGCAGCACTGGTTGCATTTGCAGGAGAAAAGCATGATGATGCAAGTTGAAAAAACTGTGATTGCCTTTTCCCTGCAGTGGCCAGCAGATGGGTGCTGTCTGCTCCATCCTCTGTGATGAGAGCTCAAAGATTTCAACCATTAAACACACAACAGATGGGACATTCTCCTTCTTACAGCCAGCTCTCATTAAGCAGTCAAACAACATATAATGGGGATGACGAGAGTTGGCATGTTGTCAAATTTGACACCAGAAGATGAAGAAAAAAGGAGGATGGACTCCTCCTTGGCAAATACAATTAAGGATGTATAACTGGTCATGTAAACATGAGGAGATGAACCCATCGGAGGCTCACATCTCGTGGAACCTTTGCAAGCTGTGTGAGGTGCGATGGGTTTCAGGGTTCGTGATAATCACAGCTGAGGGTGAAGACAGATGGTGTTTGGAGGGCAGTGGACTGGAAGGACAAGTAGCTGTTGACTTTTGGTTACATGGTGGGAGGAGGTGACTGACACACCATCCTGCCCACATGACTCAGTGGGAGTCATTACTGCAATGAGCCTAATTACCTCTGGACCTAATCTGTGTTTAAAAACCTGCCACTTATTGCTTTTAATTACCCACAAGTGTATTGGAAGAGATTGAGATGCAATGTTTGGACCATTTGTCTGCTGTATGTACTGTATGACAGAGGAGCTAAGTTGGTATAGGGTGGGTGATTATATTACATCATATCCCAATACTTATAGGAAAATTTACAAAAATAAAAATTGTGAGGGTTAGGGAATTTCAAAATATAAGCCTTTATCTTGATATGGATCAATTAACAAAAAAATGTATTCAAAGCCGCAGTATTATACTGTTTATCCCTAATCCTAACCCTTACTCTTCTGCCAACGTAACATTATTTTTTTAACCCTAACCCTCTTTGTGTTTTCAGTCAAAACCCAACCTGTTTGCAGTCATCTTGCTTTACAAACTCAATGTTGCTGTTGCCTGCATCTTTCTTGATATAATGTGGGAATGCCAACTGGTGACATGAAATATAAACACTGCTATACTGAGAAACACAGAGAGAAATGTGTGAGGTGCACTACTTTTTCAATTCACCTGCCATCGCTCAGCTCTATGATACATATAATAAGCCACACCCTCACGAGAGAGTGAACAAAGGAGGGAGGAGAGAAAGAGTTTCTCAAACCTCGTGTGATCATGTAGCTCATTTTGTTCATTAACCAATATGTTTTAATGCTTTCTTAGTTGTATGGAGCAAAGCAATCAGGCAATGTTGACATTGAAGCAACTATGAAAATCTGTGAAGTTGGTTAACACAGTAGTCAATTTTTGATAGATTCATTGTTGCAGCACTAAGTTTTACTCAAAAGTAAGGATGAAAATGTCAGTATATTAGTCATTTCTAATGTTTATATATGGCATTTTTAAATGGCAATTGGGATTTAATCCAAGAGTCCCAAATAGGGTTTGGCTGATAAGTGATGAACTTTGTTTGGTCACTTGACCAGAGTAGTAGCATCAAAAGCTTGGACAGTATTTTTTGTATAACTAACCCCTAAGAAATTTCATTTAGTCGGGATTCCCTCTGCCCTGTTTTTCAAGTAACATGTGGAAACACAACAGTCAGCTTGAGTAAAGCCCTGGTTTGCTGGCACCCCTCTCTAACCTCTTTGTCTCCTCCAATTTCTCTGGAACCTTGAGGGTGTGCCACACAGTCAGAGGATTGCCTTGCTTGTGAACCTGATCAGACTAATCTGCTTCCTTTCACCAACAACAAACTGGGTCAATTCACCCAATTCACTGCAGGCAAAGAAGTGTTTATTTATAGAGCAGGTGGAGATCAACCAAATGCAGTTTTGACATTGCAGTGCTCTCGCTGTCACTGGACACTCATTTCCTCAGCATGTATAATGACCAGGGCCACATGGCTGGTGTAGTGGTTAGCACTCAGTCCAAAAATATGCAGATTTGGGAATTAGGCCAATTGGACACTCTAAATTACCTGTAGTGTAGAACTGTACTGTAGAATGTGACAGTGAATGGTTGTCTCGATGGACTGGTGACCTGTCCAGGTTGTACCCCGCCTCTCGCCCTATGTCAGCTGGGATTAGGCACCAGTGCCCCCTGTGACCCTCATGTGGAGGATAAAGCAGTAAAAAATGAGTGAGTGAGTGAGTGAGTGTGTTGGACTCCATAGTCTTTGCTTAGAAAGAGGATTTTGTTTGGCTCTAAAAAACAAACTAAACCAAAATTAATGCTTCAAAACAAACTCTGTTTGTGTTTTAATATCTGATATTTGAAGCACAACTATAATGTTGTGTGTAGAGCACAGGTTGTCTCTGGAGCCCTGAATGTGGTCTCCTGCAGCTCTTTTTAGTGTATTTATTGGTTTTTCTTCTGTTTTCAGGGTAAATCCAAAACTGTCAAAGTGAATTTCACTCGAGCGACCCAAGGAGGAACCCTCTCTGCTGCAGATCCAGCTTAACTGACAGTTTTAGGCTTTTGTTTTATTGGCATTAGCATTTGTTTGTATGGATTCTCCGAGATTACATAATGAGTCGTGTGGGTAATCCAGCAAATAACGTACAAGGGGAATCATGTTACCTAACCACTACTAGAACCTCTCTAAGAAGATATAATACATTATTTCATCTAGAGGGTGTTGTCCACATAAATATGTATATTTGTATGAGAATACTAATTTACTGTGGCATTGTGTACTCTATGCCATTTTTGACTGAGAACACCAAAGGTGTGACAAAGATGAATAAACACTCACTGTGGAGATGATCATGACATCTTGAGGGAATATGATTAAGCTATGCTAAATATGCTCTCAAAAAGTCAGCTTAGACCAAACACTGGAGGAAGGTTCATCACGGTGTTGAATTTTCCAGCAAAAAACTTGTGAAGCCACATAAAATAAACCTTAAAAACCTTTTTTTTTATTGGTTCTAGACAAGATGAGAACACAGAAGATTTGTGTTTCTAAAAGCTGCATCTGATTCAGCAGAAACAAAAGAAAAGAAACATAAATTCATGTTCAGGCCTCAGGAACATCTCACAGCCTTGTTACAGACAAACACAACACATTTTGCCGTGTCACTAATTTCCTCCTCTGCGGTTTGTGCTTTCCTGTATTTACTGTAATCCTCTTGTTTACTTACCTTAGCTCAGTGAAACATTACCCAGGACTACAAGCAACAAACAGACATGTAAAGGTGTGAAACTAAGTGTTCTGTTCTTTTCTCGTTGAAAAGTCAACAGACTCATTAGCTGCATTCCTCTTTCTGACAGATGGTGGTTCAGTGATATGTGTTTTGACCTGCCTCAGTCTTTCCCTATCTGGTGTTTGACATCAGTACAAAGCTGATGCTGTGAAATTGAATGCAATGGGTGAGTTTTCAGCAGGAGGCCAAAACATTAGCTCTTAGCAGCAAGTGGCAGGTGCCTGTTGTCCCTCTCTCTCTCAGACTGAGCTGCTTGCTCAACATGTCACCCTCCCTTGCACTTTATCACTTTATCTTTCAAGTTTTTGAAATGCTCCCCCCTCCCCGCAGTTTCATCACTGGCTGTGGTTTTTGAATTGTTTCCCCACCTGATTTAGGATTATTGTGAGTGTAAATTAAACAGATAATGTTGTTCCTCTTCAGTTGTACCTGCCCTAACACCAGGCTAAATAAAGCACTACTAAGGCTTTAACATTGTTTAAGCCTTAATGACTCAATGTATTACGATATTATCATTGGCTGTGTATTGTATGAGTTTTAGCTTTATACACTAAAAATACAATTAATCATTTTCAAACTGAAGGGTTTCATCCTTGCATTAAAGTATAGATCAATTTTGATTTTGATCTCGTACCCAAACAAATTTGCTGATGATATTAGTGTTGAAGATTCAGTTGTAAATTAGTTGCTACATTATGCACAAATTAGCTTTTACAAATTTGATTTATATTATGATTTGGGTCATGGTATGATCCCAATATGGAAACACTTCACACAATCAGATTATGAACTTAATCAGAGTGTCGTAGTCAAGTCAACATCAACACATGCACACACACACTGCGGGAACATAACCAAATCAAACTGAATTATATGTGAATTTAAAAGTAACTATCTCATATGAATCCTGCCAAAATCATAGTGGCTGCCAATGTGCATAACCCATCCTGTTAAAAGCTGCACACGCATGTGAACAAGCCGTAGGCAGAGGCAGCTAAAGACAATATCATCAACATAAAAGCAGCAAATCATTTCCATTGATGGAGCCAGATGCTGTTGCTTTCATGGCTTCCTGAAATGTAGTTTGCTTCAAATCAGCGTGATAATCAGACAATTAGGAAACCGATTGAAGGGAAGCTCCAGGAGGTGAAAGTGAAACCACTGGAGAAGACATTGTCATTCTGACACATGGCCTGATTCAGGTACAGCAAATGTCTCACCCAGGCTTTGAAAGTGCAGGGACATTTGCAACAGTGACATTGTATCAAAGAAGAAAAGCTTAAAAATCCCTTATTTAGTAGTGGGGTTTGCTATATTTTCTTCAGTTACAAAGGGAAAAGCAGGATTCCTGAGTGGGTGCACCTATGGAGATGAGAATCTTTTTTCCAGATTACACATGTTTAGTGTCTGGCTGAGTATTTATCCTCTGCAAGCTAATCCAAGTTGATGTTTGAAGCGGCTTTGCCTCGCAGTAGGCATCACCCATTACAACTACTGCACTTAGTCAGCATCACCAACAAAGAGAGAGACGAGCTGCATAGATTGCAGGTACTGCAGATAAACATATGTACACATTAGAAGTCAGGGACTTCTAAGTCTCCTAATCCACATATATATGAATTTATTTATATTCATATGAAAAGGGGAAATTCACTTATTATCCCTAAAAGTGTGTGACAGCCATAAGTTGCATTAATGTCTAATTTGAGCGTTTCTCCTTAATGTTGTCTCATACATTGTATGAGATGGAAAGGAGCAGGCCTTTGAAGTCTGTCAGCTCCAATATCCTATTAAATATCAAATACATGTCTGTGCTTGCAATAATCCCCACAAAGCTGCTATTCTACTGCAGCACTTTGAATAATGGGACCAACTCACCTGCATTTGAGGGTGTGTTTTTGCTTCTTCTTATTGTTGTTGGCCCAAATGCAATTATTCATTCTGGAGTCTTTTTTCCAATTTTGTGACAACTGCAAGTTTATCCACTGGACCAGACTGTTTTCCTGACCTGGTACGCCCTCACATTTTCACCATAGGACTGTTCAGGATTCCCAGTCCTTTGCATGTACTTCCTGTAAGCATCTTATAAAGGATGTTTCAGCAGCTGACTTGTATTAATAACAAAGTTTATGGGTATGGATGGCTCAATACCTTTTTTTCATGTCTGATACTGATAGTGTTATCACAGCCTTAATGCCTCCCAATACAAATTCAGTCCAATAGAGTGAATTTGTTTTTTTGTTTTTCCTTTTTCTTCTTTTATCTTAAAATAGCTTCGTACAGCTCTCACAATCACTGCAATGTGACAGAGAATCATCATGTGACAGAGTTGTCCACATGTTTTGGTAACAAAATTTCCCCATAAGTACAATGCACATCTCAGAAACAACATGGAAGAGAAAGGGATGGTCTACTTGGGGTTTTAAGCATTTACTTTGAGAGGGAAGGCTAATACGATTAGTAATCATATAAATAATATTAGTTATATCTGTTTATCACAAAATGATAAAAGGCAGAGAAAAATGTTGTGCACCTGCTCTGACACTGCATGTTCCAATTTGTCACATCTTGTTTTGAGAAAGGTTTCTTATCTTATTGTAAAGCAACTTCAATGATATTTGGAACCATGATTTTCGTTTTAGCATTGAAATCACTCTGAAAGGCATCTTACATCAGCAAGGTCAAATAATGCAATTTCCTCTCATCAAATGAAAAAAATAAAGTAAATGCAAGCTGTGACAAATGATTTCACGCTTCACTGCCACTTAAATAACATCTAAGTCTCCATAATGCCTACTCTTCAAAGACAACAGAGATGCGTAATGCACATTCATGCAAAGATAATATGAGTTCTTCACTCGAATGCTTGCTAACACAGAAATTCAACAATACTTGCAGTTACATTTTTTATCCCTTCAGTGCCACCTTCAATATACAGTTTTGATTTGGAAAAACTGTTTCCCTCTGTCTTTTCCATTTCAGTGCCTTCTAAAAAAATCACCCTCCACTCTATGTCTGAGTGCCTTGATGTCTGCCCTTATCATAGTAAATGTATTTCTTCCTTACCACACTTATTATTCACTATGCCGAGGCACAAGCCTTGCAGTCTGCCCAGGTCGTGTTAAAACATCCAAATCCAACCTTCTTCAGATATGTTTTAATGAATCCAACTCATCCTTTGAGTTTTTGGGGGTTGAGCACTGCACTGCTCTGATACATGAGTCTGACCTCATATGGCAGCATCATGACCTTATTGGCATGAACAGCCTTTTAATAATAGCCTTTTTAAAAGGCCTCATCCTTACTACTCTGCCCTGAATAAGGCTGTCATCTACATTACCAAGGCATTTTAGAGTCACAATTAGAGAATAGAGAAGTAAAAAAAAAAAAAAAAAAAAATGCACTTAGCCCGGTGTTAGATTGAAAATGCTGGAGCTGTGTTTTAGTCTGGACGGGCAAAAACGGAGAACTTCATAAATGATGACACATTTACCTTTATACATTTCCTGATTGGTTCTTATCAACTGCAACTGTACTATCAGCTCGAATCAGCAGATTTCCTGTGAGTAGTACTTTCTGAAACCAAGCAAACAACTGCAGTGGAGAAGGGTCATGTGATCTCCTTCTTTGGGCTTATTTGTATGGATGGAGATTGCTGTTGAGTGAAACAGCAATCTACAGTGATTATTGTGTGGAAAACCCAGATTCTAAATGAAAATGTAGTAGTATGGATGTTACCTACTTATAGATTTCATCTACCTTCATCTTTAAATCCTGATCTACATTAGAATATTGAGCGATCGATAATTTGATGGTAATTCTGGTTGTAAAGCTCCACACAATGAATGATTGATTTGAAAATCTTGCTAACCAAATTGCAACCACATTATCTGTCAGGAAAAACACAATTATCTGCCTACTTTCAGCCCAAACTCTTTGGAATGTGTTTGTATCATTTGCTTAAGGGCAAAAAAATGGCTGGGATACTGACACAGGACTTATTGTTGCCTCTTTTGTTCACACTTATACATTTTGAAGTGTACAACCTAATTCATGAGTTGCAATTTAATTGGGGGGAATCAATGGTCATTTTGCAGCTTATATCAATCATGTTTATTTCTAACTGTGTGTTCCTCTCTCCCCTAGGAAATCCAAAATGGCTTCAGGGATTAACTTCTACTCTGGGTAGAAATACGAAGAAGTTTTTGTCCATCTGCGCAGCATCTCACAGCCTGGGAAATTCCATTATGTAAATGTGTCTTGGTCTTTTAATTTTTGATAAACCTACGGCTTTGAGCCATGAACCTTAGAGGAGCTACCGGGGCCACTGTTTCCTTTGTTTGGATTTAGATTCTCTCTTTTGCCTGGACTATATCACGAGCCTGCAGCGGTGGCTAGTGGTGGCAGCTGCAGCAGCGGCGGTGGTGGACCTTGCCACTTCGGAATAAAACAGGGATAACTTTACAAAAGCACACATCGCCATGAGGATATCCACCACCTCCTGTCTTTGTCCCTTTCTGGTCTGCCTCTGCTTCATCCAGAGGTGCAATGGTGCGAGCCACCATGTTCCTGCTAAAGTGCCCTCCAAAAATCAAACTAAATTGGCCAACGGGGAGACAGAGGTGCACCACAGACCTAAACGCGGCTGGATCTGGAATCAGTTCTTTGTTTTAGAAGAACACATGGGACCGGATGCACAGTATGTGGGAAAGGTAGGACTTTTCTGAGCTTTTGATAACAGGGAAAATGCTTTTTAACTTTGGTCAACTTACTTGTTATTTTGTCTCTCCTCTTGTTTATTGTGAAATGGGTTACAAAAAGGAGGAGGCTGTTCAATTGAGGTAGTTTACACATTGGCAGTTCACATGCTTTTCCTTCTTCTGGTGTGGAAATTCCATTCTCATTTGTGAAAGTGTGTGTGTCTTATTTTCCCATCATTACAAAGTCTGACCGATTTCCTCTCATGATAATGTCCAAAAAAAGTTGTTTGATTCTCTGTAATTATGGAACACTTCTCAGTATGTCGGCCACTCTGGGACGTCAGCAAAGCAAGAGTGGAGCAAGTTTGAAAGTGAGAATTGCCCAAACATGAAGCAGTCTTTGAACAGAAATATTATGTGTGGTTCTCTTAGCGAGCAGTCATCCCAGATTTGATCTTTTTTGTGAAAAATGGAGCAGCACAATTAGAACCTGAAGAGTCATCGAATGGGGACAAAGTGTCTCATCAGAGATATTCAGATATTCCACCCACCCACATGCACACAAACATGACAACATTATTTATTGTGACTCTCGCTATGAGGATCCCCCCCCCCCTCGCTTCCTCCTGCCTCATTTAGTTGGCACTGACAGATAAACTAACAGGTGAATTTGCGGATTAATATCTATGGTGTGAAACCGACTATACTTCTACACATCACTTTTCAGATGCTCTGGTGTTGTGAGTTGTCCTCTCCACTCCATAATATCACTGTCCTATTTGCTGATGGGTTGAAAGTGGACCCAAGGACAAGGTGCACTCAGAGTGCCCTCTGTTGGACCTTGTAGTAATTACTCCAGACAATGCACTTCTAGACTTTGTTCAAGTTTGAACTTTTGCCACCAAGTTTGAGTAGATATCTGGATTTCTGATTAAAAAGTGACAGTCCTAGTGAGTGTTCTTCCCGCTCGTTCAGGAGTTAAGGTGGAGTGTGGTTGTTGGCGGTTGCTGTTGACATTTATGTTGGCTTCACAATGAGCAACAGGGAGCTGGTTAAGTCCTCTACTTGCAGATTGCCTGGCCTTATCTCCTGAAATGTGAAAATGTATTTCTCCGCTGCAGTGATCATTATTCTAGGCACCCAGGCACAGTCTAATCCTCTCAACTGCACTGTAAGAGGAAGAATATGAGAAAGACAAGACGCTCCTGTGACTGCACACGTCTGTATTTCAACAACAGCAACTGTTTGAAGTGGGGGAAGAAGAAAGAAAAAAAAATAGGATGGCAAGCTTGGAATAAAGGATAGAAGGAAGAAAATATATCACTTTCAGTCTCAAATGTGTGTGGGGTTTGTTTCTGATAAACCTGTTTTTTTTTTTTTTCACAAATGTCCTTGGGAGGCTGACAAGGAGGGAATAAAAGGCTATTTATTATCGGTGAAGCATGTTTTTGCTAATATTATTTGATGCATGAATGAACCGTTAAATCCCAAAGTGCTGACAAAAACAATCCCTCAGTGTTTTGTGAGACATTGTTTTTTGAATGTTGCACAATACACACAGAGATTTTTTTCGCCGAAGCAGAAACTGCACCGAGACATGGCTAGTCTAACATTAAATTCACCCGCTGCTTTAAAGTTCAGACTGTTTGGTTTTGCTGGTTGGTTGAACTCCCAACTCTTCTCCTACCTTTGGGGTATTGTTGTTCCATGCGTGTGTGTGTGTATGTGTGTGTGCTGGTAATGAGAAATGCAAAGTAAACACAAACAGCTAATCCTGGATGATAATAAAGCACTGAGAAGAAACATAAACATTATTAAGGAATCAATTTGACATGCATGTTTAAAGAGATGAGGTCTCCAGATGGTTACCACAAAAAAAACATTTAATTATGTGGGTTGGGACTGGTGTGTTGCGTCCTAATGTGGCTAGGAGACAGAATGACCCTTAATTAGACCAAGACAGGAGAGGAGGAGTAGAAGGAGGACGATTAATGTACCCAGCATACAGTTTTTTTCACCTCTTTCCTTCTACATTTGCTTGATTCTGGATATTAGTGAGAAGCACTACAGGGAATTACCAGCATTTGATAATTGCTTTAATCAAATAAAAAATAAGGATATTTTTAATTTGATTAAATTATTTTGTGATCTGAGATGAGATAAAAAGTGGACTCACAGAAATTCTAATTATCATATGAAAAGGTCATAACATAACATAACACTGACACACCAAGGATGAGCTGTTACACTACTTAGTATCAGCCTGATATTAGGAAAAATTGCAAGCAAATTCTGATACAAACCATTACCCTAAATATGATGTATTGCTTCAAATAAACATATCAGTATTGGTAGCTAAGATTTGCAATTGGCATCGTACTGGACACGAAAAGGTGTCACTGAACCATCGCTATTCCACACCAGAAAATTCTTATGCTTGCCTCAAACAATGGAGAGAAAGAGTAACTTTTGGTGATGAATGAATAGACCAGACTGTCAACAACATTTTTAATCCCCCCTTTAAGGTTTCCCATAATCCTCTGTGACACCTTTCTGGGGCGACAGGAGAATTGATGCATTTGGGTAATGACAGCTTTGCGCATGAGTGAGACGCAGATGCTTGGTAAGGGGACAGGACTTGTCCAGATAAGAGACAGGAAACAGCTACACACTCTCAGTGGGAGGTGTGACTGTCTTCATGTCAGTCAACTTAGTGCTTTGAGGGAAACTTTGGCAGGTTACAGGCTGGATGATAATTGTCTCATGCTGCGTTCATTTGCAGAGCAAAGTTGCAAACCTTAGGAAACGTACACCTTCATGTTTTATTCATACATCTAAAAACAGATTGTGCTGTGACAGAATCAGGCAACTGTCTTGTTCTATTTACACTTAACAGTTCAACAGAGAGTAGACGTAATGAAAGTGAACTGTCTATACATAAAATTGTTTCTTAACAAGATTTGCTGCAGGAAGCAAGTCTCAATATCTCATGGAACCCTCGTGTGGTTTATCACAACAGATATTCAACTCTTCGTGCACTTGCTTCCTGCACTGCTGCAAATGTATTAGGACACATAAATAAATGCTTGTGCTTGTGTAAGACTTCTGGGTTTTGAGTCAGATGTCCAAATCCTCTGTCCTGAAGCCTGATTTGTACTCCATTGCTTATGCATAGACAGAAATGGACAGGAAACCTATAAAGCTAAAAGCTATAGCTTACATTGCATACACCGTCATAGTTTTATCACATATGATATCGGTTGTCATCTTCTCTGTTTAGAGGTTTCATCCTCAACTGTCATACCCATATATATATATATATAAACATGATATAAACAGGTTAGGGAACTACAATAGCCTTTGCATACTAGAAAAGATGTAGTTTTGCTGCTGCTGAAACCATAGAGAAAGATCCTCACCTAAACTTTTTATGGGAAATTTCTTCCAATAAGCCCTTTTAAATTGTAAACAAACTAGACCTACAGCAAGACATGCCTCTCAGAACCAAAGCAGACAGAATGATTCATACTGTGCCTAAGACTTTACATAAAACTCCCAGTTCCATCCTGCTAAGAGAAAATTAACTATACCTCAGACAGAGTCAAGGTCACTATCAGCAACCTGGCAAACTGACCACGTGACCACAAGCAATGAAACCACTAAGAAAAGACACCAGATCTGAGGCCTCCTCTCACGAATGTGCTGAAGCCATGTGGTATTTTTAGAGCAGTGCAGTTTCAAAGTCTACAGAGAAGCAGAAACACTTACAGTACAGAACAAATAAATGACACACTTTCCTGCTTCACTTGCATGTTATGTTGTTAGTTCAAAAGATATTCTATTCATAAATTTGTTGCAAGGGAATTTAAAATTAAATTCACACATTCAAGCTGGAAAAGAATTGACTCTTAATGTACTGTTTTAATTGGGCTTCAGTAAAATATCTGGCTCCGTGGCTTCCTACATCTGGAAAATGTATTGCAGAGTATTGCATGGAAAATCATAGATATTTGTCATGTTAGGATTGTGTCTTCAGCTTTTCCCATCAGATGAGCATGATATGGTGAAGAAAATGTGTATCTGCTCCAAAACAAGTATACAAAATATCATGAAAGTTTCTCTATAGACAAGACTAAATGACCTCTGCATTTGGGTGCAGGTAAATAAGTATTGGTTATTGACCGAAGTACTCCCAATATATTGGTGAAAATCCCTACTCATGTTGTTCACCCCAACTATAACTGAACAGCTTTACAAAGAGTGAAGCTGCGGTAGATAAAAACCAAAACAAAAATTGAAAGATGCTTAAACAAAGCTGTGTAAAACCTTGTTGAGAAGGTATTGTGCAGATTGTTATTAACCCTTACACTGTGTGACCAACAAAATCATTCAGTTAAATTCAAATTGATTCATTCCCTAAGGGGCCAATTCAAGGGTAAGCAGTTCTGCAAACAGACAAAAAAAACTTTGTATAAACATCTCTTCCAAATACAATTTTCTCAAATATAAAAGCACAAACTAGAGTAAACAAATCTAAAACCAAATGTCACACTGAAAGATTACTATTCAAGGGTATGTAAGTTTAAATATATATATATATTTTTTAATTGTGATTGTGTGGGCACCATTTTGTGCTTTTACTGAATGCTGTTTGTGTGGCTCATCAGGGTCATTATTGTTTGGTCGAAAATATATCTGCATTGCTGTGTAGCATTTACCTCAGCAAAAGATATTTTAAATATTTAAAATAATGGTTAATGTCAGTTTACTCTTCTTCTTCACACAATAAAAAAAGTGGAAACACACAAAATAAAAAGCTGAAGTGCAAGTCTACTGTAGATATGCTGTGTCTGACACATTATATCACCATTTAGAAATTTTAGACCAAAGATGATCTGCAGATGGTTTCAGTCCTGATGATTCAAATATTAAATTTTAGCTGCAGCAGTTAGAGGCAAAGCCATTAAACGAGTGTCAGGGTTTCTTCCGGGGCTTCGAATAATCTCATTACTGTACGTCAAGAAGTCAACCATCCTGCTGGGGAGACAACGATTCATTCTGTTTCTCCCCACAGATGTCAAAATAGAGGACAGTGATTAGGGCGGGATCTCAATGGTGTGTCTGCAGCACTCCCCTCATCACTGTCTGTTGATGTATGGTCATTAGGCTTGTGTTCCATCATCAGGGTTTACACCGCGACTGCTACAAATCAATCAGAGAAGAAGGGGTTGGGGTGTGCAGAGGAGTTGATTAGTAATATGTGGTGATAATCAGACAATCAAGCATGGTCACATAAAAAGTGATTAAGTCCTCTTGAGTGAAGTATGAGAGCTGCGATTTAATCAAAAACCAACCCACTCCCTTCATCACTAATTGCAAATATGAAGCCAAGGCTCTGATCCTCAGCTACAGCACATAGACTACTTATTTCTCCTTCTCTTCACCCTCTACTTTCTTCCTTCTGACCACGCAAACTGTTGATGGAATAAATGCTCCAATCCCTGACTCCAGTTTTTATGCATCAGCAGAACCTTCTCTCAACACCAAAGTGATGCTGTTTCAATGGATCTTTCGGGAACAAACACTAAGTAAATGTCACCTCTGTTTGTACAGTCCTGGTATGATTACAGGTGTTGTGACATCAACAAAGATGCTGACCTTGCTGTGATGCATGGACAGCTATTTATAGCCTCGGTGTGTCCATACCATAGACTGTATATAATGTCTCCTACAGAGATTTCAGACTGCATGCAAACTGACACCAAAAAAGTTGGGAGTTGTGCATGCTGAAAACACACACAACTTTTAAAGAGTGGACATAGCAGCAGTAAAATTAGACAACCAGAGAGAGAGAACAAGGCCTACGATGCACATACATTATGTGGATCTGTGTGCCAGATATGACCAGGGTTTTACAAAGGGCATTCAGCAATAATGCAATCCAACCAGGCACATACATTATCAGGATCTATACAAAGAAGAAGAAGAAAAAAAGTGACAAGAGGAGAAAACACGTACAGGTAAAAAAAAAAAAAAATAGAGATGAAGGTCAAGCTGTGTAGCAACTAATCTTATATCAGGATGATGCTCACCAGAGCAAATCCACCCACTGTTGCTGCATAATTATGAGGATTATGCATGTGCTGGTTTCCCTTTCCAGTGAAGTTGGTATTGTTTTATGTTACAATAAAGTTTTGTACCATGATGATTTTTAGGTTAAGTAATTTGAACGCAACAATTATTAGATTAGATTTACTGTAATTTGGTATTATCTTATGCCATGTTCTATACAGTATCTTTATGGGTTTCAACAGTGTCTTACAGATTTTAATGCATATTTTATATAAATAAGTAAATAAATAGCCTTTTTGATAGAGTCATCAGATCAGTAACTTGAAATGGTTTATTGGGACCTTGTTACAACTAACTTAGAATAATGATAATAATTTTGTGAAAAAGGTCAATTTTCCCCTTTTTCCTATGTGCCATTTACACACTGTAATCTTGTAACACATAAAATGTGACTTCTCATTTTCCATCAACTCACCGTTTTAATAACTATAATCACTTATTGCATTGCATATAATTGCATATAATCACTTATTATATTCTGGCTTGATTACACGTGTGAACCATCAACTTTATTTTAGTACCCAGCTCTATTACAGGAGTAAAAATATTATTTAATGTTGCACGAATCACATTCTGTGGATGTGGATTTCTGTCAGGATTAAGGGATCTTCCATGAATAGTCTCTCTTTCTAATCGACTTAGACACCTGACAAGTGGCAAAACCAAATAACTTGTGCACAGTGTATTCATATGTCTTCTGGTGATCAGGGTTGGGTATGAAGATCCAGTACTGCTTAAATTCATACTGGTTCCTCATTGACCAGTCTCCAAATATCAATAAGTATCCAAGTTTGGGCTCACTTTGGCAAAGTGATAAATAAAAAAAGGTATTTGAGAGATAAAATACTAGCAACCCAATGAAACACAAAGACTAAACTTGAAAAACATGAGGCAGCACAGCATGTTTGACTGTTGAAAGTTTGCTTTAGTGCTGTTTCTCAGTGCAGCCTCCTAACTCTGACACTCATATACTAAATTTAAAACCCAGATTTATGTGTTCAGGAAATACCTTTATAGCTAAATAACACCCAGAGACATCACGTGAGCACCAGCCACAGACATCAGTCAAAATAAGGGAACATTACTGTAAAAGATTTACAACCTGTCATTGTTTTTAACAGAAGAGATTGTCCTCTACACACTCAATTACCCCCACCTTTTTCAGTACTCATTAGCACGAAATCACAGAACTTAATTGAGTATCAGTATGGATAAAGTAGTAACATTACTATCTCTACTCTTGATGACAAGGATACAGAGCTATTGCAGAAATCTGAAAAGAGCTGTTTGCTGACTGAAGAAAGTGAAAGATACACTTTTAAGGTTGTTCCTGAGGGCATACAATAAAATTTTTAGTTTCACCTTGGGATTGTGTGCAGAATGTTTACTTTCGCCAGCTACTTTAAACTCCAAGACTCTGCTGATCTCTTTAAACTCCTCAGAAATGCATTGCCAGCTTCCAGTCACATTCCAGTCATCTATATTCCACTTGTCTTTTAATAAAGTCGCCCATAGAGATGGGGAGATAAAACAAAATCCCTTGTTTTGATGTTCAACAGAGGGAGGGTATTCCTCCAAGTCTGGGTTGTGGGGAAGACAAAAACACCATGACTGCAGAGGTCATCATTTTGGATTTTTCATGATTCTTCCCTTGATTTTCCCCGCTCTAACTGTGAAAGGTTCCTATGCCATTCCATTTATTATTTCATTAATGTATTTTTTTTTTTTGGATTTCCATAGCATTCCTACTTCAAGCCCATATCATGCGTGCTCTGCAATTTAGATAAATAAACTCATATCACATGAAGGCGGGCAATCATGAAGTTTTCTGTGTGATCAAAATTAATGAAGTATGAATAAAATATTCCAAAGCTTAAAGCGAAATGGAGTAGTCCCAGCCTCTGCAGAAAAAATTTGTTATTGGTTTAAGTTAAACAGGGAAATTGGGTCTTGTGTTTCAAAATCATGTGGTAGAAATTTACTGTGTGCCTGCTTCTGTATAATTTTCTCTGATCTATTAGAAGGGTAAGTGAAATAGAGACTTTCCCTTAAACAGCAACGAGGCCTCTGTCTTTCCCTTTTCCTCTCTTCTCATATCTTTTGCTTTTGCAAAATCATATTATGTTATGTTATGTATCATTCTGTAAAGTTTTTGTGCTCTAAATGCTTAACAAAATGAAAAATCTTAAGTCCAGTGTGTAGCATTTAGAGGGGTTTAGTGGGAGAAATTGAACTACCTACTACCTTTAAGTATGTTTTGGTAAGTCTGTATTCACCTTTAACTAATAATAGTGTGATTTCTACAGCCTTAGGATAAGATTTTATTGTCTTCTATCCTGCTTTATGGTGGCCACCATCTTGTGATGGCACTTCTGTACAGCAGCCCTGTTTGGCTCTAATAACTGCACTGGATGTAACAGAAAATGGGAGTTAATTGTTAAATTAATTACACTCAGAGAACACCTAAAAGACTCATATCCAAGCACACATCTTCATCGCATAATAAGTGTCTTATTTGAACCTTCTCTACTGTCAAATTCTCCCTCAGCTCACTGGACACTGCTGCTCCTTTGGCCTGTGATGTTTGTGTAATGGCCCGCAACCTGTTGACACTTTTATCACCCATAGATTTTGGAAGGCAGCAGTCGAGGTATGCATCATTGGTTTGCACTTTGCCCAGATCTTGATTTATTGGCTCCTACAAAAGGAAGGCAATGGCTAAATTAGCACTCTGCCTGGAGGCAAAATTCCATTTATGTGCTAGAGATGTAGAGTGCCACTGGATGGAAGTAGATATATCCGTGCTGCAGTTGAGGAAATGAACTGCCCTAAAGTAATTACCCTTGTTTTCCTTATCTAAACAATTTACTTTGATTTTCAAATTACAGGCAGCGTTGCAAACTACAGCGGGACAATTTGGCCCAAAATAACTGAAATTGCGATATCCAGTTTGAAAGACACTGCACTTATTTGATTAACATGAAATCTGCATTCTGATGAAATTCTGCATTATGACATTCAGCAGTGGTGAAGTAATCAAATGGCTCAACTCACTGACAGACTCAGAAAATGCCAAGTTTTTATGATTTAAAAACATTTCATAGAAATGACAGTCAAGAAGCAAAAATAATCACCCATACCAATTATGAATCATATCACATTATCAGTCAAATTAATTGCCATATGATTTTTTGGGCCATACAGTGCAGCTCTACTACATGTTCACACACACATTTTTAATAATCACAATGCTGATTATTAAAAAATGGCAAATATTGGTCATATTAATGCACCCAATTGGTCTACCTCTATTTAACACTGTCCCATTTCTTGCTATGATGGTTTTGTTTCATGTTGCTCTGTTTCAGAAACTGATTAACCACCTGATTCAACAGGATCTTTGGCTCTTTACGCAATCACAGGCTTAGTATTTACCACGAAAAGGACAGTCCACACTTAAAGAGTCAGGCTTGCAATCAACAGCAGCTCTGTTAATGTATTTTATACTCCACACTTTGATTAGATGTGACCTGACAACCTCCAACATTCAACTTGTTAAATAACTTGGGCGTTTTAGATACAGGAAATACCAATGGGGTTTTTGCTTAATTGGACTTTGTAAGTCCTTGGTTGTACTGACTACCGAATGAGTGGAAACAAACTGGCCTGAGAGTCACAAGCTAATTTACTGATTTTTCCACTGTACTTATGTCCTAAAGGACGTCATACATGAACTCACGCTTTCTAGTCGTGTCAGATTTCCCAGATTTCCCAGCAGAGAGGTCTGATGGGAGTTCAGTGTAGAAATTGCTGTGTAGACATGGTGATTAATTATGTAACATACAAACTGAAAACAAATCATAATGTCTTTGGGTCAATAGGTTTAGTGTTGTATGGTCTAAATTAGAAGTAGTTACTTATTTAATGGGCTGGTTGTTACTGGTAATTTTATTTATGTTTTATTCTCGCAAACTTTTATGAATTTAATATCTGGTTCATACATTAACTTTTATTGAAAATAATAGACAACATTATTTTATATATTATATTATCTCTATCATGTAAAATAGAGATTTGGTAGCACATACCATATATGTTGTTCATTAAAGGGTTTTCTAGGCAAATGTGTGTATCATTTGTTATTGACAACTGATATAAATCATCAGATGGAGAGAAAGAAGCAAGTTTTATCTCCATCTAATGATCATTCTACCATATATCAGCTGCGCTGATTTATAAAGCTCAAAATCTGAAGGAAAAAAAAAAAATGTACTGGTCAACCTAATCTTAATATTACTTAATAAACCAGTGTGATGATTTATTGAGCCTAATTTGGTTTACTGTGACAGTAGAGTGCACAGGATTTTAATTAATTACCAGCAGAACCATAGTGGGTAGTGCATTTATTTTATTTTCCATAATGAAGTGGAAAGCATCTGAATTTCAAAAACAGAGTGCAAACCTCCATCAAGGGATCCTCAGGTTTCCGCAGTGTCAGTACACTCTTTTATCATGCATTTAAAGAATCTTGATTCTGGCTCAGCATCTGGATTTGTATCACAACCAAAAAAACATTAAGCCTGAACCTACATCCCAAGAAATTGTCATCTTTATCATCATCTTTTTACTTTTTTTGTTGTGTTGGTCAGAGTCAGACAGATACATGCAGCCAAAAATAGAACCTCCTTGGTGCATGTAATTATTATGCATCAATGAGATGTAATGAATTATATCATCAACAAAGAGTCATTAGGTTACCAATTCTGCTCTCTGAGGCTCCACATGCAGGAAATTTGATGTAAAATACAGACCGATTCCTCTTAGATTAAAACCACAAATAAGGCTTTGAAAAGTGTCAACTTATTCCACAATCAGCACATGTTAATTTTAATTAAATTTGAGTGAGTGAAATTTAAAGTGATGCAGATCCAGGGATTTAGTCTCTGCGAAAACTACTTCTGCAAACGTGACACCAGAAGTGGCCAATGAGCCTCAAAGCGTTTATTAATCTCAGTATGTGACTGCTGTTACTTTTTTGTGTTGTTCTGTATCATATTTTTTTAAACATTATTTGTTTATATTGTTATTTAGTTTTTTGTTTTAGTCTATGCCTAAAAAATAACCCACCTATGTAGTCAGTTTGCATACCACATTCACAGTATTTTATTTAGTATACCCTTATGGGTTTGGGTGTCCACACTTATGCAGACTATAGTGTGTAATTGGAGTGAGAGTGCAAGTGAGATGCAGCACACTTGTTCAAGGGGGTGTGTCCAGGCGAATATGGCAAGTTTCACGCGCAGTTCAGGGGGCGCAGCCCGGAGCAAATACTCTTCTGTCCTGCCTCTGTGCCTCCTACTGGCACAAGTAGCAAAGAGAGGGAGAGAAGGCACGACTGGCTTTAACACAGCCG
Organism: Brachirus orientalis; assembly: GCA_016785285.1. Classification (NCBI taxonomy): domain Eukaryota; kingdom Metazoa; phylum Chordata; class Actinopteri; order Pleuronectiformes; family Soleidae; genus Brachirus; species Brachirus orientalis. The sequence continues at coordinate 1,642,037 of JAFBJR010000027.1, forward strand.
GTTCAAATCTTCACCAATCAAATGAGCTCCTCTCCTCACCTTTAAATGCATCGCGGGCAAGGTGCAGTGTAAGTTTCATTTCGCCATGGATGAAGGAGACAACAGCGGCGTTATACGGAGGCAAACTGATGTCAGATGTGACAGGACAGTCAATATAGATTGAAATGTGCCTGGCATTGTGTAAACCTGCCTGTGAGGTTTTGGTGGTGTGCGCACTGCTTGCCAGTCAGCCAAATTACCACGAGACGGGCTGCACTTCGCCTTTCGCTAAGGGTAGACCAGGTTGGAGCTGGCGAGCTTTTAGTGCACCTTCAGCGCAGCCTTTTGGCACGAAATTGTCACTGCGCCAAGCTAAATCTGACACCTCCCCCTTTTGCGCCGCCATGTCCATCTCGGCGCATCTCTCTACCAAATTGCCAAATTTGCTGCGCAAGGTGTTGCGCCTGACAAAATTATCACTGTGGGGACTGTGCTACCTTGCGCCACGCCACGAAATTTGAGCCCATTATCTACATACAAGCAGTGAATTATTTATGTGTATCTTCTGACTGAGACAAGACCGATTTGTGCTTTGGAATTCCAAGCCTGCGTTTGTTGATGTGCATCCACAAATATGAAACACATGAAAAAAACACCAGCATGTAAGGAGATGCCGATGTATACAGAAAAATGGATTGTTCTGTCTTGTTCAGCTCTGACATTTCTCTAAGGAGGATATAAAAAACTGATTTTCGACATGTTTTATTCATGACTGAAAATGAAATTGTTTAAATGATGAAGTTGCTTTTTGAAAATACAGTCATATTGAAAAAAATATATATTTTAATAAATGTTCAAAACTGCAATGCAGCTGAGCAATTGGCATGAACGTTGTTATCCTCTTAGTATCAATTATGGCTGAAAAAGTGGCTGGGTTTGCCTTTATTATTCTTCTCTCCTGGTGACACAGGGTCTCCAACAGTCTTGCAAGGATTTCCCACCAAAAAAAAACCCTTTAATCTTTAAAGATGTATTTCTTCAATACAATCAAGCAGCAAAGCAGAATATTGAATAAAGTCTGTTTGAAATCTGACTTAGACCATGTTTGAGCTTGAGAAAACTACCAACATCTGAGGACTGCTGAGGCATAACCCAGTATTCAACATTCAGTTATGGTGCAAAAGTCTAGACCAAAGCCTTCATATGAGCTGTGTTTCAATCCATGGGCCGCTGTTTTCTTGGGAGGCTGCATTTGAAGGCTTTTTTTTTAAGTGGAAGTGTGGTCAAAAAGTTCTTCCTACCACCTTGACTCAGGTGAAACTAACAATCTGAGACTGAGTTAAGGGGATGAAAAGATACCTGGTGTTAACCACCAGTCAGTCACAACTACTTCAGAAGCTAAAGAGGGGTGAAACATCTTCAATATCTTCAATAGAGCAAGTCCAGTTACAACTACTTAAGGTTCCATGTGATACATTTTGATTAAGCCACTGTGGTCTGATGGTGGTGGTCTGGTATGATGAAGCCAATGGCTTTTGTTGGAAATCTTGAAATGAGACAGTTGCAGTGATGGCGACTGTTGAAAATAATGTTCAAACTAATTCTAAACTGAACTAATCAGTGATCTTAGCTTAGATCTCTTCAGATTTTATCTTCAATTTCCGACTCTTTTCCTGCTTCACTATCAAAAAACATCACAAATCTGATGTTGTCTATTGTTACTGTATTGATGACACATGCAAAAAATGTCATCGTGTGCATTGTGTGTTGTTTGAGAGGGCAGCGGTTTTCACGGTTTCAAGGTTCAAAGACCTTGTATTTATGAATGTGAACCAAAAAAATTGATCTGTAATGAAATTGATTTGAACAATGTGGCTGGTAATGTGAATGCAGCCCAAAATATTAAAAGATATTAAAGGTTAAATGATATGAACTAGACGATATCAAATAGAAGTTTGCAAAAATGTGATTTACTTCATGTTGGCGAAATCATTAATTGTTTTAGCACCAACATGGCCATAGAGTAGATAGTTGTTCTTTCCCATGCAGATGTTCCAGCTCAGTCCATGGCAGCCATTTTACAATGTTATAAGCACAAATTCAGGAATCAAAAACAACCCTAAGAGCCCATTATGACATCATTCTTTCTCTGTATTCTTACAACCTTTTTTTCATTTCCTCTTCGCAGCTTCACTCAAATTCAGATAAAGGCGACGGTTCCGTCCGGTATATTCTGAGTGGGGAAGGAGCTGGGACTATATTTATCATCGATGAAGTGACGGGAGATATTCATGCCACTAAGAGCCTGGATCGGGAAAGAAAAGGGCATTATGTTCTGCATGCGCAAGCCTTGGACCGCTACACGGAGGAGGCCCTGGAACCAAAGTCAGAATTCATCATCAAAGTGCAGGACATCAATGACAATGCACCCAAATTTCCAGATGGACCGTTTGTAGCTACGGTGCCTGAGATGTCTGAAGTTGGTGAGTAGAACTACAATGTGAAAAAAGACCTTCAGATGATTGCTCACCTCTCTCAGCAGCAGTGCACTGAAAGATGAAAAAAAGTATTTAGGACAGAGTGCTATTTTTATTGACTTTAAATAGAATTCATGTTTATGATCTTTCATCCCTCCAGTATAGAGGGAAATAGTTTAGTAAGGCATGTGACTTTCAATCTTGTGTACAGTATGTTTGAAAATGAGATGTCTCGGAAGAAGGCATTAGTACTGAAAACGAGGATCAAACATGTTATTAACCTGCATGATGCTGTAGTTTGTCCTGTCTGTAATGATGTTCTTCTGAATGGTTGATCTTGTGTAAGCCAGCAGAGTCATCCTTTTTTCATCTTTGTTTTCTGGCTGCTCTGATGGTTTCCCTGGTGGGCAGGTCTTTATAAAGCACTCAATAATGCCTCCACAGCAATCCCCGCCATTGAGAGTGTGGAGTCCTCCACATCATGGTGGAAAGACAAAGCTTCTCTCTACCTCCTCTGAGACAACTGCAGCCCAGCATCATGTTGCAAACATCTATTTTTCATTCCTTTATTCTGCTCTGTTTTTAGCCCGGGTGAACAGAGGGCACACTTTGCTCAATCCAGCGGATTCTGCTTCACAGCACCGTAGCTCAAAACTCAAATATTTCACAGCACTCCTTCCAAACATATGTCCAAATGTGTGGTCAAACGGCTGTCAAATTAATTTTGCCTCAAATCTACTCAAAGATAGTACATTTGTGGAGCTTGACATTTGGTTGAGAACACTGAATTTATATGCATCTGTCTAAAATAATTCCTTCAGCTGTTGAAAAACAGTAGATATTCATGTTAAAATAATCAGCTTCATCTGTTTCTTGCAGCACAGGGAGGAAAATGTGCAACACCTTTTAAATAATGCAATGATGCAAACCCCAGTAGACCTGTAGACACCCCCTATATAAACAGTCAATATCTCCACAGTTGAAAACATGAATATGCATGAACAGACAAACCTGACACATATACAACTTTGCAAGCCAGTTTGTTTGTTTTCCAAGTTAGATGTGTCAAATACATGTCTTCATATCCTCTGGGACTATGTATGTCTGGTTGTGGAGTAACTGTTGTGTTTGCCCCTAATTGCAGGCAGTGCATTTTGTCAATTGTGTAGGCTGAAATCTTATTCTTTTATTGTCGTGTTCATTGACAAAATAAAAAAGTCACATACACAGCATGTTTTTTTTTTTTGTTTGTTTGTTTTTTTTGTGAGCAAACCATGAGGTCTAATTCTCATAGAGAATGTTTTTTGGCACGGTAATGTTCCATTACTCCTTTTTTTGTTCCATTACTTTTCAAATTTATAACACAGTGAATTCAGCCCTGTTGCAAAGACAGAAATACATTTTTTGTAAAAAAGTGAAAATGTATTTGATTATTACTCAATGCTGTCACTGTTGCGAGTACGAGTAATAAGTGGGTCATTAAAAGCACCATCCTTTGTATAGTGTATAATGAGACTACTTATTTAAGTTTCTGTTTGCTGCAAACTTTATCATGATTTGCACCAAAAAAAAAAAAAAAAAATCAATCACCATTGATGACCTAGGGGAGGAAATCAAGGACTGTGAAAGGGAAAATAATTAGTCCCCCCCCCCCCCCCCCCCCCCCCCATGTCCATTAAAGTAATTCCTTTCTCAGTTTGGGTCTGTGGCATCAAATCGGCTGTAACAATCAACTGTCCTCACACCCCAAACCACTAATTCCCCAGAATTTGTCAATATCACTGCTCTCAAGTGCAGAAAGAGGCTGTCTGGGATTGTGGCAGCTAATTGGTTGTGATTTTCCTGTCTGAATTGATTAGCTGGGTGTTTGCCAGGTAATCTGATGTTCAGTTTCATGTCTTTGTCATGTATGTTTTTGAGTGCTTGGAAAAAAAAAAAATCTTACTATTTTCTTCCAGTTGAGATGTTCCAGTGGAAAATGGACATGCTGGAGATAGTAGCTCTGCCTTCCTGTCAACTATTTCACTTCTGGGAAAATCACTGTTTAATTGTGGTTTCACTACTCCGAGGCTGATGCAGTGGCTTGTTTAGATGATGAGTTATGAATAATTGAGTGTTACTGGAGCATATGTGGAAAAAATGAGGTAGTTGCCCACACGGATAAGTGTTGAACCTGCTTCTAAATTAATTAAAATTAATATTTAGGGTCATATACACAGGGCACAACATGTATTTTTCATAATTTATTTATCTCCTCTGTTATCCGTTGTTATCCAAATCATATCAGTTTTTCATTTTATGGGATGAAACAAATTGGATACTGCGTTATGTTTTGTGGTCATGGCAATGAGGTCAGCAGTGATTGCGGAAGGATATGGAGAACCAGTGTTTGATTGGTACCAGTCGCTCATTGGTCAGTACCAAAGTATCAATTAATGTCTGGACAAATGGTGCCACATTCTATTATTATGTCATTCTATCTTTGCTTTAGAATAGTAGAGGAATTAGCTAGCATTTTCCACTCTCCCGAGTCGTTCCCCGAATGATGACAAAGCTGCCGACATCAGGTGATTGAGTTAGGTGTTGGAGTGCTGGAAATGAGCAAAGCTTAGGCCTGTACTGCTGTTAATAAAACTGCCACCACTGACAGAAGGCTGATCAGCATTGGTTACGGTTTCATTTTGTAGCTGCTGACTCCAGATGTTACTTAAATAAAGTAGACATAATTGTCTACTTTATTGCCAAATAATCACAGAGAAAATGTGAGTCAAGCAGCAGTTGTAAATAAATATTGAGTAATAAAATAAATATAAGTAGCATCAGTATCAGTATTGATCCCAAGGATACAATCCCTATCAGTGATCTATAGATTTAGAAGAAGATAAGGAAAGTGCATATGGAAACAAGCACAGACCTCCACCAAGTGTTGTCACCTGCAATTTACACAATGGCACCTGAATATTTGTGGATGAAAATGTGAATTTTTCTTCTTATACCTATTACCATATTACATAAGCATGATCTCTTAAGATGTCCCTGAGATATCCAGTATCTGAGCCTGTTAAATGGGACAATGTTAAATTTAAATTGCCACCAAATCAGTCATCTTGATCAGATCAGAAACTTAGTCTCATGATTTAGTGTCTGATCCTGCTGAAATGTACCAAATGTGATGAGTTTTCAGAGAGATTATAAAAAGCTATGAATTTCTTAATATATTCGTGTAATATATTTTTTATATTTATATAAAATATTTGATATTTTGCCAGTGGAAGATTCTCACCCAAAATTTAATGGGGACATACTTGTCCTCCCCGTACAACATAACCTCCATGGTGCAGGTAATAAATAGGACGCAGTATGTGACCTGGCCAATAATAGAAGCATTGTTCTGTATGTCGAACCAAATGCATAGTTTATACTGTAAAGTTTCCCCCAGAAAATAAGAAACCAATTCAGAACATTAAATATTTGATTCAAGCTTCACCATGAACTGTTTTAATAAATGTATAAAATGTAATGTGCATTGAAATATTAGTTTCTTACTTCCACTGTAAAGCTAAGAGAGGTTTAATGTATGGAGGAGTACAGCTTGTCTTTAGAGCAGTCTGCCATATCAACAGTGTGAGGTCAAATTCATTACAAGGGTTTAAACATCAAATGTGGTCAATGTCAATGTTGTTTTAACTTTAATGACTCCATATAAAGAAGGTTCAAGTTGTTCAAAGCACCAACTCCTTAATTGGGGTCCTGGGTTATCAACTAATGGACATTATTGGTTGTAGTTGCCAGAATTTAGGTGGCACTTGCTCTTGCCTTCATGAAACTGCTTGAATTTGAGGTTAATGTTAATGAGTATTGGAAGCATGCGTGAAAACTCTTGAGTGCTCTTGAGTGCTGAAACATTGGACTTATTTATGTTGCTCTTAATAGTTCTAAACATGACAAACACTTGTTGTCGTCATGGATTATATTGGTAAGTGCATTGCATGTTGTTGAGCAGAGTACTTGATCTAGTATCAGTATGAATAGTCATAAACATAAAGAATATAGAAGCGTCAAATTTTTATGTCATATCTACTGAGATGTGATCGCTTGTTAAATATATATTAATGGTAAACGTCTGCTGTAAACATTTTCATCACTGAAGACATTACCAAATATCAGTTTGTCAAATTAATTATGTGCTATTTTCTAAGTTTTTTTCAGAAAGAAGATTTGGGAACCAGCTCAACATCCAAATCTATTTAATAATTGATTTAGTCCAAATAATTCCCAGTGCAATTGTTTCAGTGCAAGTTTGCTAGAGATTCAGAAGTGCCCAAGCATACTGTTGAGTACACGGTTCATTATGGCTGACATTTCACTCCGCTCCTTCAGGTTTCCAAGAGAAAGTGAGAAAAAAATATCATATTCTGTGAGACACAGTGGAGTGGGTTTTAATTTAATTTAATTCTCAGAAGGAAAACAACCAATCCCGAAGATTTGCTGGCCCTAAAATATGTACGTCTCCTAACATTACCGTACTATGATTCTTAGATAAACAAATCCATTATAATGGGTTGTAGTGCAATTACAGTGCACTCATCATGCAATTATAATGGGTTAATGAAGCCTGTAATGCTGTTTGAGCAACACTTGATGTGTTAAATTGAACCAAAATGGCTCTTACACAGGTTTTCTTTTGAAATATCAATGTAAATAATGAGCATCCAAGTTCTGAAATTATTCAGTAATATAACAATAATAATAACAATGATAATAATAAGACCGTGGATTGAACTCAAGGGGTCTTCCTATTTAAGCCCATCTTAACATCTGAAAAACAATGTCAGCAGTTAGTCTTTCATGTGACATAACTCATTACACATCGCATTTGGCTCAGAACCTGTGAATAATGTGTGTATTATTTATGTTTGATGAAGGTTTAATCATAATAAGATTGGACTGATTTCGTGTTTACATAAAAGAAAACTGAGATAGTCACAGTGATGAAAGTGTAATATCTGATCACATTTTTTACGAGGCAACTCTTCTTGCTGTGTATAAATTGGTGACATCCAATGGTAAGACTGCTAACTATCACAAAGGAAGGACTTCTTCTTCGCATCATGAAACTGAGGTGGCCTTTACATACCAGAAAGGATGTTGCTCTTAGTTTGTGTCGTAACATTGCTTGCTCATCAATGCCAAATACATGCTCAGGCTGGTTTGTCCTTTTAGGCTGCTGTAGAAATGCAGCGGCACCTACAGTACATATAGAAGGCTCCAAGTTGTGTTTATTTTTTATTTATTTTTATTTTTTTTAACCAATTATACACTGATAAAAACATATAATATATTACATTTCTGCCAATAACCTGTCCTAAATAATGCATAATTGCAGCTTAAAATTGAAAGACTGTGTGCTTTTTCACATGTCCTGGTTTGCAAAGTGTCTCTGCCATCTTACATTCGCATTTTATCTCAACAATTCTCTTTGGACCTGAATGTATGGTTGCTATTATACAAGTTAGTTTCATCAATACACTCCCATTGGCCATTCAGAAACCTTTAGAAGACATACCGATTACCAGGAAATAACTCTCTTGTTTTTCATTTGCAGGTACATCAGTGTTGCAGGTGACTGCGACTGACGCTGATGACCCCACCTATGGAAACAGTGCCAGAATAGTCTACAGTATCCTACAAGGACAGCCATATTTCTCTGTTGACCCCAAAACAGGTGCCGTAATACTGCATGCTTTGGGATTTTCTTTTGAAGCACACATGCTCATCTATGTTTTTATGGGTGTAAATAACTCTGTTGTTGTTTCCCTGAAGTGATGTGTATATCAGGCTGTCAAATCTGCCCAGCGTATGTTTCTTGCAGCGAACATCCTGTTCAGTTATTGCAGCACGTCAGAGTTCATAAAAGCTGAAGCAGCCTCAGTAGAGTTATGGACCACTCATGTGACTCATGTTGTATTGTTAAGCACGCGATCCACTCTTTGTGGACCATAACTAACTCCGCAGGGGGTCAAAGGAGACATTGGTCAAGAAGTCTTTAGAAATCTATCTCCCACGGTTACAGAGAGGATGCAGGCATAATAGGGAGTGCTCAGTGTTTTCAAAATCCTATTTTGGTGTTTGTGTCTGCTATTGGCTCTATTAAATGTTAATAAAGCTTCTTAAGTGCAAGACATGTAAAAAAAGTTAAGTGTGTGCATATGGACTTCTGAGCCCTCTTTGTCTTTCAAAGAGAGCGTGCCCATGTACTCGTCTAAGGTTTTGCTCACTTGCCTCTGCTGCTTTCTGTTAACATGAACAACACTCCACTTGAATGAATTGTATGAATTGATTCATTGCTGTCTGGAACAACTACTTGGCCCCTTTGAGACTGCACTGCCCATGTAAAACATGAAGTCTGCAGAACAAGCAACACAAATGAATTGCTGAATATTTTGACTTTACCTCGAGGGGGTAAAAGAGCGGTGGGGATTGATGAAGCAATTTCACAGTGGTGTGGTGAAGCTGAAGCAATGCCAGGCTTTGGAATGCAAACTGGACTTTCTCAAGCACATGCTTTTTTTTCAGCCAAATATATGAAGTTCATTTTAAATCACATATTGACTGCCAAAGATGTTATTCTAATGGGATTTTCCAATGCACTGTGCTATTAGACACATGAGATGGCTTGTTTTGCTTGAGCTGACTCTGCATCTTGTCTGCATTATAATTCGGCATAGAGCGTGCAGAGGAGTGGGGACGCGATCAAAGTTCTAGCCAGCTGCACTTCACACACAGTACAATTCCACCCACACATTCCAATTTATATAAGTCGCCTATTGTTTTCACCACCAGCAAACTACCTTCCCTCTCAAATTAGAACAGGGAACTCTGGCGGCCAGTAGTATAAAAAAAAGGGAAAATGGAGGAAGTTGTACTACCACGATTGTCTTTATTATGCAGAGCCAGAGACCAAAAGCAGTTGTGTTGGTGTGCTGCCATATTTGATCACCACACTGGGGAGCTAAGGCTGCTGGTGCATCTGTCTCACAGTGCACTGGCTTGCTTACACCCCCTGATATTTATATACTGTACTCCAGGCTCCCACCGTGTTTAGACTGCAGACATCATCACCAGGGCTCTCATGGTTAAGGAATCTCCACCACAATTATTAACAGTGTCTTAACACCATGGCAGAGCTAAACCCATTTGGTTTTGCTCATTTCATCTCAATCTTCTCATCAGGTAGGTTTCCAAAAAGTTGCTGCTTTTAACAGACTTCACAGCAGAAGAGCTGAAACTAGCAAGTGAGACCCATAACTCCTCAGGGAAATGTTTTCCCAGAGCCGTACATCCATATGGAGGTCTTTTCACTGCCAGTGGAGTCACCACCGGTGCCCAAGTGCTTCCTCATCCTACTTCTTGGGCTTCACCTTTAAATTTGAATATGGTCTGAATACGAGGTGCTGTGGCCTTTTTCCTACACGTTTCCTTTTTGCAGTTAGGCTGACATGCTGTCTGTTTTCAGTAGGATTGAAAGAGAACACACACAGCCAGTTTTTCCACATTTAACCTGAGGGTGCTGGCCTAAGACAGCACTGTCAGATTTTATGTCCCCTGAGTTAAGACTGAAAGACTGTTTAAAGGACATAAGGTAATGACTGCATTTGACCTGCACATATGGCATTGAATAAATCCCCAAAGGACTGTCTCCAGCTTGACTCAAATCCTCTTTGCAGTATAGTGTTTTGATAACGTCATATGAAAACTACCAGCAACCAAAATGACAGACCTGTGTGCCTTTTTTGAAAACTGCATGAAATTGTTAAATTTCTAAACCAAAGAACACAAAAGACCGTTGAGAAACAGGCCTTGTCAAAGCAATCATGAACTTGTGGAACTTTCATCAAATAGTCAATTAGTTACTCTTGTTGCCTTGCAGCTGTGAAAATTAAAACAGTCTTTATTTAATGACCCTAATCAAACATCTACAATGGTTGCTACAATATGCTATGGTTTAATGCCTTTTGGTGACCTAAAAAATTGATTGGCTGTATTACCACCACATACCCAGATCAAGAGATTGGTATGTGAAAAATGATGTCCATTCAGGAGGTACTGTGACTTTTTAACAGCTTATTAAAATTACATTTATTGCCTAACCCATTAAGATCCAAAGCACAGGGTAGAAACTGGCGATTTGGAAACACAATTGTCAACAGTTTAAATGTTTAAAAACTGGGCTAACAAGATTCAATTGATGTGATTTTTACTGAATCACAATTATATAGTTGATACGTAAAGACAAAATTATGTGGGTTTGCATTAAAATGTGAAAAACATGACATGATGCAGAAAGGTCTATCCAAGACAGTAAAAACCAGAGATCTTTGAGTTATATTACAGACTAATAAATTAACTTTCATAAGTTAAACATTCAACACTTTAATTACACTTAACTTTTCTTGTTTTTTTTTCATGATGAGCTTTGAAGAGTGGCTACAAGATGCATTCAAGAAACCTTGTAAATGTTTTTCATTTTTCTTAGCTGAAGCCTATTTTGAGATTTTTAATCAGTGTCTCCTCAACCAGTAGGCTGAGCTTAATTTCAAAACTACAAAATGCTAGTAACAGCAGTCACATTTCCATATTTCACCAAACTGGACGGAAATTCCATAGGACATTTTTTTCCTTTCAAAGTCAGACAATTATGACAGATCTATTGATATCTCACTCAGAAGTGAAACATCTTTGCCGACTAATTAAGAAGGAGATTAAAGCTCCTGCTCTTCTCTGCTGGAAATAAGATTCGGTCATGGATTTAAAACTTTAATCAACTTATCTATGAGGGTGTCATGCAGTATGCAAAAAAGGAGAGATAACAATTTAGCATTATATCGAGCTCACCAAAGAAATGAATGAGCATGGCACAGACTTTGTAAAGACAGAAATATAAGTGATGCAACAGATAACAATGGAAGGGCTGAAGGGAGACTGTGCACAAAAGACAAAACAAATGTTTTTATTTAACTCTTAAGTACATTCTGTACAGCCTTTTCCAGGAATTCTTCCTCTAACATTGTCAATAAACTCATGACGTCATGTGCAAATAAATGTATAACACTGACATTTGTACAGCTAATAAGGTTAGTCCTGACAGTGTTGTTACTGCGCAGATAAATTGGGGTTTGTAATTTGATTTATATTGCTGTCATAACTGTTCTGTTTCATTTATGAAGAAGGTAAAGAGTAAATGCCAAAGTATAGGTGTTGGTTTAATGACTATTTATAAGGAACCAAAATACAACCAAAGAGCTTTTACCTGAATTAGTTTGTTGCAGAGATGTTTGACTCAGAGCAGAGCAGGAGCAGACACAGTCATGATTTAAAAAGGTTTCAATCACAAACACTCCCATAAGTAAAAGGGGTTTTCTGTAATAGCCACAGTTATATAATGATTTCAAAATAAATCAGACAAAAAACTGAAATTATACTGGAGACAGGAGCACTCAGAGAATGCAGACCTCCACCAAGGTTGAATGACTTTGTACCTGAACTGTTTACATCCACTGGACCCAGAAGACCTTCTTGGTCTGTATATAACTTTACCTGCTAATAGCCATTGTCATTATACAAAAGCTGTCTCTAGATGTCACTAAAATATAAACATCTGAACTTGTCAGATGGGATTTATGTGTACGCAGACAGTAAATCTGCGTACACATACCAAATGTCATTCAAATTTCATGAGTGACAGTGATAGGATTTTGTTTACAGTTTTTTCCCCATTAAGTTTTTTTGAGATGTCATCAGTGCATAGATTCTAACCCAATAGAAACGTACTTGGGTGATGTTTAAAAATGTGTTGCATTTGTTTCCTACAGTCCCTCATGTTCATGTTAGACTAAAACAAGGAGAAAAGGAGCAGGTGCAGGAGGACAAAAACAGAGTCAGACAGAGAGACTGAACCTGTATCTGCTGAATATGAATCCCACAGGACAGTTACAAGCGGACATGCGATTTAGTGTTAGAAAATATAAGAAGTGATATGTGGTAAGCTAAGTGACATGCTAACTGTGTTGAGAATTTTCATTGCGGTGGATTTGATTACATGGTTTGCAAATCTCAGAAAGTGCAAGCCAGCAAATTTAATAAGAGCTTCCTATATCTCAGCAAAAGCACATCTTGGACCGATGGCTGCATTCATCCTTTTTATAGTGGGGTCATAACACCTGTCCTTCCCACCGCTGCTGCGCATCTGTCACTTGTACCCGCAGAGACACCGAGGGTCTTTCTCAACAGCCCCATCTCACTTGCACACACATGCTGCAGAACCATTAAAGTCCCTTTTGCATCCTAAATAGGCTAATTTCTTTGCTGATCTGGGATTTGGGAGAGTTTATTGAAGGAGCTGACACAGATCAAGATGTTTTAGCAGTTTGTGGATTATGTCTGGTTAGAACAAGGGGGAAGCTGTCACTTTTCTCAATCAGCTGCACTCTTAGCCTGGAGCAGTCCAATCAGTTATTCACAATCTGGATTAAAAATCTAATACATTAAAAGACAAATCTTTCTTTTCTAAAAGAGAAGATGTGCACTTATGTTATTTCTGAGATTATTATAGCTGCCGCTGCTGAAGTTGTTTGAAGTGTCAGAGTGCAGACAGGAGGGGATAACACTGTACGGAAGAGGCCAACAAAACGAGATTCCTGAAGGTGGAGATTGAACAGTGCTTTAGTAATCTCCTATAATCCTTTTTGTTCACCCAGGAGATTGTCCTTCTTTAGAAGTTCCCAGCCAGACAAAGAGCTAGGTAGTGAGATGGTATCAACTCTAATAGACTGGGGAGGTTGAGGAAAAGGCCAACCCACCTCACTGTGTCAAATGGGCCCAGGTTCAAAGACATCAGCTCTTTCTCAATTATTTTCTAAATTAACCCAAGGGCTCCATAGAGATTTAGCAGAGACTATCTGAGATATTATGGCTCAGGACTGGTCAAGAAAGTCTATTGACATATCTGTCTGGTACCAACACATCCCCAAAATTCCCACGGGGGCTTTTCTGTTATGTTGAAAAGTTTAATTTAACAATTAATGCACATTAGCAAGTTGAGGTAGACAAATTAGCTTTTTTAAAAATGAATTACTGCGACAGTTATTACTAATTTATCCAAGTGTACCAAAGATTTAATCCTGAAGTTTATTTATTTCACGTGTACAAACAAACTAGAAAATTGGAAACATTAACAGAGGACACAGTGAGGTAATGTGACACAGCAAGGAGAAACAAATAAAAAAAAGCAAAACAAAACAAAACAAGCGAAACCAGGTGGAACAAATATGATCATAAGACTAGGGGAAAACAAAGTAAAACTAAAATAGAGACATTTATTGGTTTGGGTACATTTTAGTTGTGTAAAGTTGTGATTAACAGATTAAACATAAGTTGAAATCAACATAAACAATATATATATATATCTTCACCCGTCTATAGTTCTTTGTTTATACTGAATTTTATTAATGTACATCTATTTACATTCTCATGTTAAGGCAATAGCCTTTGAATAGCAAATACATCTCAAGTTTATTTTAAGAAAGTATTTTTGATGACCTGTTTGTTGATTTAATATATGTTTTCATACTACGACTTTATATTATTTTATTTAGAACATACTGTTCGAGTGCACTGCAGTGCAGAAACAGAATGTAGATTGGAGTGGCCATTGAAAAACCAATATTGGTCCATTAGTGATCATAGATTTATGACCAGAAATGCATTTGCAGCTAATGAAGTTACAAATACGAGTTTTCTTATTTTTTTTTATTTTTTTGAATGTTGGATAGTAATAATTTACTTGAAACAGAATGAAAGGCAGTAGATGTCCCTTGCCCTTTGTACAACAGAGGTATTCAAGAGGCCAACAGTGAAAATCTCATTGTTGACAACATTGCTCAGGTGTGATAATTTATCTGTGAAGAGGCTAATAAGAGACCTGAAAGGTCAAATCATCTGTTGTAGTGTTGTTTTTAATGGGACATGTAGCCACTTGCTTAAAGTCTATGTGTTTCCAGGAACCTCGGTTAAGTGATGCCAAGACTCCAGTTAATAACAAAGAACTTTCAGTGGAGTTTGCAGAGATGGCGTTATTATGGGAAAGTAGCTGCAAGCACTTTGATGAGTATTGAGACCAAGAAAAGCAGCAGAATCATGCTGGGACCTGACATTTGAAAAGATCGGGGAAAAATGCTCATGTTCTCATTCTTGAGAAATCTTTTATTGAGCTTGTGGAGTTTATAGATTTCTGTAGAAGCGAAATACAGATATATCCCTTCAGGCTTTGCCCAAGTCTGTGTTTTCTTATTTGTAATAGGTCAGCTTTGTAGAGTAAAATAAACAAGGCTGCTTGAGGTTGATGATTGAAGTTGAGTTTGTACTTATAAGAATTCCCGGGAAATAGCTTTTGTCGCTTTACTTTTTTTCCCTTCAAGAAGAAAAGATATTGTATTTTAAAGTGGATAAACACAAAGTGACAAATCGCAGAAAATCTTAATATCAAAACAACTAAAAAAGGGCTGGTGTTTATTATTAATGTGCATTTGAATCACAGTACCAACATTTACAGCGGAATAACATACTTGACACATGGTGTTAAATGTGTCTTATTAATTTAAGCTGCACTGTCTGTCAATGTCTGCTTAGCATTTGAAAGGCAAAATGTACTTAAATAAATTTCAAGATCAGTCAACTCCCACTTAATAGGGGAAATCATTCAACCAGAATTGGCATTATCATATACTGTTTGAGTACATTCTAGTATCAGACAAATAAATGGAGTGAAGAGAGTGGAAATACAGTGATGACAAACCCTATTTTTATATCCTTGACACTCAAATTTGCTTTGATATCCTTTGATATAAAGCCCTGCAATACATTAGCGTCTGTCAAGCTCACTGTCCCACTTAACCATTGTTCCTTTCTCTGAACAGAACTAATTCACATAAAATGACACCACAATAATAGCAGCAGACACTCACAGAGTCACTGCATTAAACAGACTGAACAACCACCTTAATACGGTGGAAAGTGCCTTATATAAAAAAGTAGGGCTAAATCTAATTTTACTTTTCCACCCAACTTTTAACAAGTTGTATTTCTGTTGAGCTTTAAAGTGGAATTTGAGGACTCAGAGTTAGTTTGGTGAAGTTTGCAGAACCCTAAATTGTTTCTGTATTTGTAATGGCAAAACAAGCCCAGAGGTATCAGCTGCTATACGAACATGAACAGGAGAAATCAGCAGGTTTATTAGTAGGGCTGAACAATTTGGGGAAAATATACAATTCCATTTTCTTCTGACAGTGATTTGATATGCTGTGTACTCTTATTTTAAGTCACGCTTCTGCACTGCACTAGCCTGCCTTATGCCAGACTGTGTCTCAAGTGTGGAAAGGGTGTAGTCACCTCCAACAAGACTTACAAGAGGTGTGACCAAAGGACATCGATCAAAATGCCTTTGTGCGCAGTTGGATTGATTTACATCCGACCAATCAGACCAATGACCCAGTGACATATGTACTGTATACAGAGCGACCAAAAACATGTCAGCAAACATGCTTGTTGTAGTTTTGTAGGAGGCTATCTAATATCTAATGAATAAAATCTAAAATGACTTTGGCTTGATTCGATTACTGTTACGCCACAGACATGACATTTTTACCCTCCATCATAAAAGTTAAAGATATGTTTAGATCACAGCCTGGTATTAGGTCAGTTGTTAAATGTTTTTTTTTGGCTCTTTGAATAACATCTATTTATTTTGTCCATAAAATGTTTTAAAGTATACATTTTTGCATATTATTTTCATGGATTGACCCGCTGATGAGTGGTGGATCATTGGTGCTCTTTGGTTCCTCAGCACCAGCTCAGTGCAGCAGATGATGTGTAACCTGTGATCGCATGGATCTTGATACTGTTGGCTCCTTGACCCACTTTTAATAATTATTCTGCCTGAGGCCAGTGGATTAGCTTCTGTTTATAGCATTGTGAAGAAAGGAAGAAAGAGACAAATTGGCTAATGTATAAATAACAAAGCTATTATTACACTGCATTTATTTGCCCCATTTTTTTTCTTTTTTTTTTTCTTTTACTTTGCCACTTGAATTTCTTGCTCAAGTTCAAATATTTCAACTCGAGCAGGGAATGTAAATGATGTAATTGATTCATTGAAGTCTCTTTGCAGTGGTGACACAAAATGTGAGTCTATTTGCATCAACTTAATGGGTTTAAGAGAATCCATAAGGGAACATTTCCCAGAGCGAAGAAAAACATCATTTCTTGCATTTTTGTGGCTATAACCAATATGCAACTTTGGGGAAATTATGTTGTTGTTGTTGTCTTCTTTGTTTTGTGTTTGGAGTCTGTACACAGCGTACATCTTTTATGTGCATGCCCACATCTTGCCTGGCATATATACTACAGCATTTAGTTATTTTGGGGGATTTTCTGTGTATCAAGACATTTCACAAAGCAATGCCATGTTCATGGTAAGCAAAGAAAAAAAAAAAGATTAATTTTCATTGTCTAAAACCACTATTAAGCTGTGATTTTGTCTTACAACAGGAGGCAGCTGAAAGGTCCTTTTCATGACATGATCAATGCCACACCGTGCCCTCCTGGGTCTCACTGTTCCCCTCCAACCATCAAGTCTTATTGCAGGGTTCACAAGTTCACACGAACATAAGTTCAATGGTTGCCTGAGGGTCTTGGCTCTCGGGAAAAGCAAGCTTTACTAAATGCTGCTGTTACTAGTGGGACATTAAATCAGGCTCCATGTGCTGATGTGGTTTTAGGAGCTACAATAGCAATTTAAGCCCTGAGCACAGATAAAGACATAAAGCACCACACAAAGCTCATTTAAGCTAACAGGTATGTTAAGACACACAGACAAAAAAATGAGGTGCACCTAATGTGTTCAATAAATCATCTACCACACAGCAATATAGGGAGCAAATACTGTACCTTCCTTTTTTTTTTTGCTTGTTACTATGAGACAATTTACCTGTGTAGAGTTTTTCAGTTGTGGGCTGAGGTGGAGTCATATATCACTGAGTTAGTATAGTGAAAGTTCATGGCTGTGTGTGCCGTGTTGTTGTAGTACTAAATTTGATTGAGTGGCTGACTTAGAAATTTTCATTTCGTCCTGATCCAAGGTTGCATAGTCATTTTAAATATGATACAAAGTGAGTGAAAGCCAGCCTTGATGGTGAGGGAGGAGGAGAATCAAAGATGAGAGACACAATTTTTGATTTTCTTTCTCTTGAAAGGAAATTCTAATATATTGCTGAATGAGTATAAATGAAAGAGGTTTTTAAAGGAAAACATATTGGGAGAGTGTTCTGAAAATACTCAGTACTATTTTCTATATCGGATGTACCAGGATAAATAAAGAATAGAACAGGCCATACAATAAAAACAGTATTATTAACTGTTACTGTCTGTGCTTGTGATGACAAGGTACTATATTTTTGTTGCTATGGTTTATAACAGTTGCTACTGTTTGTCTAGTTACTGTTCAACTGTTTTCACGTTCATTTAGAAAAATAAAATAAAAGGAATACTTTTGCATCTATTTAAGTCTAATCTTTTTTCTTCCTTTTCTTCTACCTTGCAGGAATCATCAGGACTGCCTTATCAAATATGGACCGGGAAGCTAGAGAACATTACACGGTTGTTATTCAAGCCAAAGACATGGCAGGTCAGGTTGGAGGCCTCTCTGGCTCCACCACCATCAACATCACTCTGACAGACGTCAACGACAACCCGCCCAAGTTTCCCCAAAGTATGTATAAGAGGTGGCTTTTCCAATCGCTCATTACAGTAAAAACCAATGGAAATTATACCTTCAAGTTCATTTTTGAGCCATGACAAAGGCAGATGAGAAGACCTACAATCAAACCAATAGTATTTGATATACCACAGTGTAAACAGGCAACAGTGTATAGTTGTTTTTTGAAGAATCTTTGAAGAAACTGAAATCTGAAGCATTATCAGTTTGTTCAAGCCCAACACAGCAGCAAATACTGTATATTAAAAAAGGACCAATGTAGGAGAGGAGAGGTTGCTTACTTTGGGAACTTAAAACTTTACCACTTTTTAAGATGACTTTATCTGTCACGATTTGAGAAAGGACAATATGTGTGTGCATGTGTTTATTCAGATGCATTTAATGTCACATCAAAAACATGTAATCAGATTGGGTTTAAAAAAAAATAGAAGCCCCAGCATGACTCAGTGAAATTCTGTTGCCCGCATTCAAACCGGGATTCAAACTGTCGGCCTTCTTGCTGTGTGGCAATAGTGGTAGCCACTTTGTCATCATGTGCACCTTGATGAATTACATTGTTTTTCAAATTGTGATTTAGTTTCAACTGTTGATTGTTCAGTGTTCATTTTCAGGCACATCAATATTGAGACTGAACAATTAACAAAACATTTGCACATGAAACATTGTTTTTCACAGTACATTACTATACAAAAAAAAAAAAAAAAAACCTCTGTGCTAGTTGCAGATAAATCATTTTAATCATAACTTTTTTTTTTTTTCTTCCCCCGCCATTGATTAACCATATATAAGTCTTAGATGGTTTGGGGGAGTAAATCATGACTTATTGAATCTTCCTCTCCCAGACCAACTCAGCATTCCTCACTGTGATATATTAGACTTCATTACCGTGTGGCTCAGTCAGTTTAATATTGCAGTTAAATTAGCAAAATTAGACAAGCATTCATCCGAAACCTCTGTTTTGCAGTCTGAATTTCCCCCCACAATTTAAATGATAAATTCATGTAATGATATACTTGTGGTTCTTTGCCTTTGAAAAGTGTCTCATCAAACACAAGCCCCCCTCTTTTCAGCTGTGACTTTTTCATTTGGTGCTGCAGTGGAAAAAAATTAATAGACAGCCGTCAATGTTTTCCTAATAATCAACTTCCTCAGAGTTTGCATTTAGCATTAATTGAGCCAACACAGAGTATTTTTAATGACATTCCTTCAGGAACGTCAAAGGGTGACAGATTCAAATTGCCTGACTAAGTAATTTATAGGATTACTTTCACTTTTTTTTTTTTGCTGTGTCTAAACGGTTACACACACATCACTGTCCGTCTCCAGAAAACTACCAGCTCTACGTCCCTGAATCAGCTCAAGTAGGTAAACCAGTAGGGAAGATCAAAGCCAATGATGAGGACCTCGGCATCAATGCAGACATCAAGTACAGCATTATTAACTCGGAGGGTGCCAATATGTTCTCTATAGCCACGGACAGGGACACCAGAGAGGGAATCATCAGCCTCAAAAAGGTAAGCACACTATCATGTCATCGACACAAAGAAAATGAGAAACATCAACAAAGGAAATATTAGATACAGATATAGGGGAATTGTGCACAGCAATGTACTTGATAAACATTCCAACTGGTAAAAAAAGTAAAAATGGAAATAAACCTGGCTTTAAATTTGTTCTTTGACCAGTGGGGATGTGTATAATTGGCTGTCACTCCAGTGCAAAATGACTCAGGTTTGCACATGCACACAGGTTTGGGTCAGTTTCAACTCCAGTCAGCAATGGTGGGAACACAAGCCCCAGATGATGCTAATTTCTACTTTACATTACTTTATTTCTGACAGCAGTGCAAATTCCTGCATCATTTCTGGCACAATCCTTTGCAAATCTGCATTCATCTTCTACCCATTAGTCATGAATTACTTTTAACGACCTAGACAGTACACAATAGTTTCTTATATTAAACTTATGTATGCATTTATGATCCATGTTGTTCTCTCTTTCTTTTGGTACATTTGTAAAGTCACTATTTATAATTTGTGTGTAATGCTGGGGTGAAAAATAAAGATAATAATAATAATAATAATAATAACACAGGAGTACAGATTTACAATTAGTGTTTAATGAGTTCTCCTGTGTTCAAAGTTCCCAGGTGTACCTGCAAATTTTAGCAGGAAAGAGGCTTTAAAAGGTGAAATGTGGATGTTTTATTATTGGTGATGCTTTAGAGCAATGTTGGAAAAAATTACATTTGCATCAAACAATCTACACTAAAACCATGCTGCTTTGTAAGAGTTTGCTAATCCTATGTCCACATGCTAACTTCACCCAACAGCCTTTGAACTATGAGAGGAAGAAGACCTACACTCTCCACATTGAGGGGATGAACACACACGTGGATCCTCGTTATTCCTACCTTGGCTCATTCAAAGATTCCACCACCCTTAAAATAACTATTGGAGATGTGGACGAAGCCCCCGTCTTTTCTATGGATTATTATATCATGGATGTATATGAGAACTCACCAAGTGGCGCCGAGGTGGGAACGGTGACGGCTCGAGATCCCGACAGCCGGAACAGTCCTGTCAGGTAAGATGCTAACTGCCAAATATATACATTATTTATTCAAATTAAAAATGAAATGACGATGATCATTACTGAGTCGAGCTGGTCTGTCGGTGCGCTGTCTCATTTGGTTATGCATAATTGCGTAGAGATGACAATTCTCAGGTGTTTCCTGAAAAGAAATATTCTTGCATGAGCAAGAGAGAGAGTTGCTATTACAGTTAATGTAAATTTGTCAACTAATTGGATTCCAGAAAAGTAAAAAAGAAATTATAAAAAGAGAGCGAGTGCACCTTGGGCAGAATGAGTTAAAAACAAAATATATCCTGCATAAGAATCCTGTTGCTCTTAACTGTGTGTTTTCATTTAATAAATTATAGGTTTCTATTATCTTTAGATTAATAATGTGAAATTAAATATTGTTTGTACTGTTTTATGGATTGTTATTTTGTCCGCAAGCCAAAAATTTGATATACATGAATAACAGAGCGTGTAGTGGCATAGCCTGAGGTGATACAACAACTTAGCACATCTGTGTGCTCTTTAAACACATGCTTGTGTACTGCTGAAAAAAAGAGACTGATATTAGCCTCGGGCAGTGGACTAATCTTGGGTTTTCGCCCTGCACAGGTGCATCATTTCATGACATTACGCTTGAGCAGCTATGCACAGCTTGTATTAATTTGGGCTGAAACTCCTCGTATTAGCATCAGTTGTCACCTCACATGCTATTGAATCAAATTGGAAAAAGCTGTTGCACACCCACATATTTTTGTTTTGATTACTTTGATTATAAATGAGGTGTAGCTGAATCCAGTGGTTGCCTCTTGTGGTGGACATGTTCAGCACAGGTGGTGTTACAGGATGTGCATATCAAGCTCTAGTCTTGTCTTCAGTAAATATCTCTGTAACATCACTGGCTTGTTTTGCCCTTACCTCCATACCTAATGTTAAACCTTACGTACATATCTTGAAATGACCATTCAGGTATAGTGGCCATACATTTCTTTCCTCTGTTGTTGTTTTTTTTTAAACTGTTTCAGAAAGTCTGCAAAAAACAGATGTTTTGAGATAAACAAGGTGAAACTGAAACTTGAACGTCAGTGTTAATGGAGATGTGTGTCCACAGCTGATAGCTGTGTCATGGCCAATAAGAACCAACCCCTGAAGTAAATTTTGGGCTCTAAAATGCTATGCTATCATGGACATCAGGTGTATCCATAGCAGAATTTATGGGCTTTTAACCAACAAGGAGTAATAGAATGTAGCCTGAGAAGATATCTAATCAAAAAACACCTGCATGGCTGGACTACAGGTGTACAAAGGCTTTAAAGAATAGACTCTAGAGCTTAGAGCCTGGACGTAGCACAGAGAATTATTAGACCACTGAGTCCTGCACTTCTTCATTAAGGGTTTACGATGTGAAATGGCATTTAAAACATATGGTTTCTTTGATTCATGTGACAATTTCAAGACTTTGTGAACGATTCGTACTAAACATGACAGTAATCTGCATATGAAAGAGTTTCCCCTTTCTCTATGTGCGATACGTCCTATCCATCCCTGCAGTACATCACTCTCACTGTTCAGTACATTAAAGGAGAAGGCAGCAGGAGGTACCTCACCACCATCAGCTTGAACTCTAGGAGAAAAAAATAAATAAATAAAAAAACACCGAGCCACTGCTCCCTGTGCCTGCATCGGAATGCAGCAGGGATCTGTACTTGTCTCCCTTTGATCATCAAAAGTCGGCCCAGGCATGTGTTGGAATAAACACATCATTGAAGTGACATTTCCAAATGATGGTGTGAAATTGACGTCTAAATAGCCAATCAACGTCCTGATGGTTCATTACCTCTGTTTGCTCTGATACATTGCACAACCACCAGTAACAGATAGAAAGGTTTAGCTCTGCTTCCTGTAAAGCAACAGGTTTATTTATTTATTTATTTTTATTTTTTTTACCAATTTATACATAAGACAGAGTCACACAGTGTGTACATACTACCCTAACCCTCTCCATACAATACATGCATTTTTTTGAATGCAATCTCTTCTAACACTGTCAAATTTTCCACTTTCTTGTCTTCACATGTGGCACTGCTTTTTTAAATAATGACGTTTCATAAGTTGGGAATAGAACAGAATATCTTTGTTGACATTGCTCATTCACACTGCACAATAATAATAATAATAATAATAATGATTATACACACAGAGGACATTTTATTGCATTGCATGGCTCCTTTTAACAGCATTTAGTGTGTTTATGGCTCTCAGGTAATAACCTGTAAAAACCTGTAAATAACCTGTGCCTTTCTCGTTGGCTTCAATTGTATAAATTCAAATATGGAAACCAGGTTACCAGAGCGAGCGGAGGACCGGCATATTCATGCTTCTTAAATTAATTCATATGATCATTTATGCCGTACTTTAACTTAGTCAGTTACAGCCGTGACTGTATGTTACACAGTACCTTCTTTAGTACTTTACAAAGTTATTTTCTGACTCTTGTCTTAACTACAGTGGACCTGTCATTAAGCAGCAGCAGGAGGGTTACCACCACAGTGATGGTGGCACCACTAGATGGTGCAGCCCACAAATTGGTGGCCAGACTTGTATATAAAAACAAGACGTAATGTACCTTTGCTTCAGATTGGCAGGTCACAGCAGAAAGCAGTAATGAATCTATTACTTTGGCAGAAAGGTAAATACAAAAACATTTTACATTTGATTTGTCAGGTAGAGGAACAGTTAAACTTAACGTTATGTAGCATTACCAGCAAAGATAAAAAGAAACAAATAACTAATCTGGCTGTAATTACTTCAAGTTTCGCAGGATTTTAGAGCTGATCACATTGTTTAATGTCATGGTTGGCTCGTTATACCTTTTTTTTTTTTCTTCTGATCTTTTTTTTCCTCTCCCTGTAACCTTGAAATGAGACTGCGGCTTCATAAACTGAAGCCCCTCGGCTGAGTGTGTCACCACATGACTCCACTTCTTTTAGTTTAAATTTATGGACTCTATTTTGACGTCATGACTTTGCAACAAAGGAAAAGAAAGGAGAGGGAAAAGACTTGACTTCTGAGTAGTACTCTCTGAGTAGTTGTCTCCATAAACATAAAAATGCACCTTTATGCAATAAACCCTTTTTTTAACCCACTAGTAGCAGTAATCAACAATTGAATTGGTTTTCAGTGAAGCCATAAAATAACATGATTTTCTTCTAGGCAAAGAGCCCAACAAACTAAACTCCTTTTTTCTATCTGGAAAACAACAACAAACCTTCTGCTCTTATACACTTGAGCATTTAATGAATCGTGAAAACATTGCTCTACAAACTTGTCATCAATCCATGCTCAAATAATGTGTTTCTTACCTTAAATAAATACAATCCTGGCATGAATATTCCCATACTATTTCCATCACCCATATCAATTGAAAAATGCACGCTTGCACAGCATTGCTTAGGAGAGTTAAAGGTGTAAATAGGTCATTAAGAGATAAATTAGGGAAAATACTGTCAGTGCTCATTTTCTGCTTGAACTCTAGGGGAGCAGGTCAGTTCATTTCTGTTTTATATTCTACAGCTGCTTTGCATTGAGTTTGATATCAGCATTGCTAGAGAGCTGCTTTTTTGTCATTAAATATTGAGGATAATTACTCTTGACACAGAACTATGCATTTCAGAACATTGTGTCAAAACATTAAGTCCATTTAAAACCAGAGGGGATTATTCATTTAATGTTCTTTAGAGGATTTCTAAAAGCATAGAGACATAAGTTCATTCCCTTTTGGCTTCTAGAGCCTCTGTGCTTCTTTCATTTCACTGCATGATTTTTCTGTGGTGAACCTCTGATGTCACTTTAAGTTTTATTATCTGGATTGATACTTTATATATCATTTATAATATTCATAATCCATGAACTCTAATCCAGGATGGATAGATGGCATTAACTCTGTTATCTAATGCTTTAATAGACTTGTAAATTAGGACCAAAACTCAAAGTGCCTCAGTACTGTTGGGCCTATGAAGGAATGAGACTTGCATCTTACACGATCTTTAACTCTTGAGAGCTTTTTCATTTCTTATCCTCAGACATTGTGAGTTGAGCTTGGAGACTGTTAAATAACATAAAGTCTGTGTTGAAAAATTTGGAATTGTTCTTTTTTTTTTAGTCTGGACTGACAAAAACTGAGACTTTTGAAAGTGGTAGTTCAGTTACCCATATTCACTTCCTAAAAGGGTTATTTATCCATCAGGATGACTTGAGGCAATAAGATGAAAACCAGAATATTTAAGCTTTAGGAAAGTTATGAAATTGGTCATATTGGACCAAACAACGAAGAAAGGTTTAAAAAGTAGGCATTTTGAACTTTAGGTCTTCTTTAGCTCTACCAACTCTTTTACCCTCATCTTCTGTGTAACCAACAGACTTTTTAACGCATCTGAATACAAGCTATGATAATGTATTTTTCCCCACTAGGTATTTCATGGACAGCAAAGATGAAGGAACAAGGTACTTCAGAATTGATGAGAGCACTGGAGTTGTGCGGACCACGCAGCCTCTGGACAGGGAAGACATGCCTTGGCATAACATCACTGTGATGGCCTCGGAGGTTGGTAGGTACCCAAGCTAATTTCCATAACTCATATGTGTGCAAGTGTGAAAATAAATGCACATGTTCTGTCTGTTTGCCCTTATGTGAGTGAGCAAATGTCAGTGTGGGTAGCAATGTTCTGCTAAAGTCACACTAGTGTAGCAATTAAACTCTCAAAAAGAAATACATGAATGGGGACTGTCATAACAAAAACTTTGCTGTCAGCAAAGTTTAAATAACAATGTATGTGGATTTTTAGAGCTCCAAATTTTCACACTTGCTTTTTAAACATTTAATACATGCATTCTCATCACTTACTGACTTAAATATAGCGTATGTCTCCAATGACTGACACTTAAAATACTAAAAAGCCTGAAAGAGGCAGCACAAAAACAGAGTGCCATTGTTTAATCCAGACATTTCTCTGTGCGATAAGACACCATGAGGGGGATCATATAGTCAGAGCAAAGAGTGCAGTTTCAAATTCATGGAGTGTAAAATGGGAGTCAAAATCAATATCGACATATATACACACACACGCACGCACACAGAGGGAGAAAGGGTTCAATAAAAAGGAACAAGCATGTGAACCTCTCTGTTACCTACAGAATAAAATCTGCAGCACATTATTCAGGAATTCACTTTGATGTCTTGATCGAAGACACTTTACCGGGAGACTGTACACGTTGACAGGCACAAATCCACTGCAGCAGAACACAGAGGCAACAAAACTCCTATTGACAGCTGTCACCTGCAGCTCTTTGACATATAAATGTAATATACAGTATATTGCTCGTGTTACTTAAGATTTTATTTAAGGAAGTAGTTCCAAACAGACTGTGCATACACTTACTGTATTTGCCTTACCAAAACAAACCTTATGTCACAATACTGTTTGTTTTACAGACATTACATTGTACCACACCACTCCAGTCCATAATGTGTGTATTTTATTCACTAAATTCAAAGTTTTCAACAAGTGAACATGTGTTTTAATGATATTTATTATTTATCAAAACACTCAATTTTCAACCCTCATCGGTAGTTTTACATTTCTACACATGACCGGTTTCCAGAGCGACAAGATATTTTGATAGCATAATTAACAGAAACAGTTTCAACTGCAACAGCCACCAACAGTAATAAAACACAACTATCAGGTGAGTTAACAGTGAAATTAATTGTCTGTAGAAAATGTGGATGAATGAGTTCATTTGCATATTGATTAGAATGTATTCAAATAGGCTGGTGTATTTTTCTTATTAGCTAGAAAATCAAATTAGTCCCAATTGTTTCAATGTCCTCCCCTACATTGAAAATTAATTAAAATCAATGCAGGTCCCACTAACTTTAAGAATTGCTATAAAGTAACTTGGGTAATTTGTAATCACAATTAGGCAAATCTCTCGCCGTAAGGCAAAATGAGCTCAAAATGAGCTGCATGCTAATGATTTTATTTTATCTCTTTGCTTCTCTTTAGTATTCAAGGCTACAGTTGCATGCCAAGACAACATCAAACGACAGTTTTTTTTTTTTAACCACTTTTTTGCCATTTTTGAATGAACAAGGACACAAAGACTCGGACACAAAGGCGTTCAAATGCACAGCTGAGTGAAAAAGAAAGAACTACTTCAGCCCTCCATGCATATAATGATCACCAGTAGAAATCAAATTAAAGGATGAATGTGATTGGAATTCAGTGTTGGATTTTGGATCACCTTGGTATTGTCCATCTACAAGTAAAACTCTTAACTACTAATGAATGGCATATCAGAAACCTTACTGTTTATTTCCAGTCAGAAAAAAGATGCTTCTTTATTTGATTCCCATTCTGTTAAAAATCTCAGTGAATAACCTTAAATTATACAAATGTAAAGAGCAAATTCTCTAAAAGTCACTTGTTGCGTTTGAAGTCTGTCAAGCAACCTGTTGGACAGTTATGCGATTAATAGACAGATGTTCTTTTTATTATATTTGAAATAATTCCACTGCTTACAAACCAAAGGGTGTCCACATTGTTAGTATAATGTACTGTTCCTGCAGGAAGTGGTATTGTAATGGTGAGGAAAATGACACGAAACAAAAAGACAGATGTTGGTCAAGGATTTGTTCTGCTGCAAGACAATGACCCAAAAACGTTAGCAGGAAAGACAAATGGGCATTTCATATAATGGAAGAGCAGCACAATCTCCAGACTTAAACTGTGTGGAGGTGGTGGAGGAGGAACTGGAGACAAGGTGAAATCAAATCAGCCTGCAAGTGCAAAACATTAGCAATGGCCTCTGCAACAGTTTTGGGACAAACTTCTCAGCAGACTAATTTCAAATCGAATTAAAATCAAATGAGTTTGGCTTAAAAAATATCTTGAAATGTCTTAAATGGAGGCTTTCTAAGGCTTTTGACCTGCAGTGTATGCACAGCATGATGTAAATAATAAAGAAACACAACATTAATTTAATAGAAAGACTGCTGAACCTGCATGTCTGCTTTTCTATTCAAGGAAGGCCTTGCTGAGTGAGCATGCTATTTGTCCGTGTTGTTCTGCAACACATTGAAACTGTAAAATATACTTGCACCTGGAAGTGACCCAGTAAATCTAATCCTCTTCTGTTGGGGCCCGAGGTTGTCCACAAGGTGAGTGTTAACAGCCCAGCAGAGGGTCAAGAATGCTGAAAATTACTTCTGGAACCAGGGACATGTCATGTGAACAGAGAACAGGCCTTATTTTGTTGAATAATGCAAGTATTAATTGGGATTTCCAGCCCTACAGTTATCAGTGCGGGTGTGTAAGTGAATTATACTGACAAAAACTTTGAGAAGTGGTCAAAGAGATTGGTTCGGTAATTGCTGCACTGCAGTCCTATGGGATTTTTTTTTTTTTATTATGGCTGAATACATAGCTTATGTGGATGACAAGGAGGAGCCAGTGCCATCAGTGAAGCTCATGGTCTAAGAACTATTACAAATTGTAGAAGTAGAAGCTACAAAAATGTGAGTCTCTGGAAACATGATTTTACTGTGGGTGTGTGACCAGGGAAAATGCCAGAGTTCATAGTCATGACCTGCCTTTTAATGATACGTCATATTTTACACAATACTCTATCATAGTTTTGCACTTAATGGTGAAAACAAGCACTTTCATAATTCCGTTGTAGCAACTGCTGCTAGCTGAACTGACTATAGGACCAGTTCTAAAAGTTGGTCCAGACAGTACATAATATTTACATTCTATTAAAAAATGGCATATGTTTTACATGCTTCATGACTGACATTCAGTGTAATTGTTAAATAATGTGTCACAAGCGCACACACCAACTGGAACAACACAAGGCTGCACAAAGATGCTCAGATGGGCTTTTATTACAGAAAATTACCTTCTGCAATTCTGCATACACCAGTGCTTTTAGAGTGACACAGCCTAAGACAAAGCCCAACATAAGGAGCACACTGTGCCCCACTTTAAAAAGGACTCTGTTGATGCTTATATTTGACTTTCATCTTCTTTGTCACATGTTCTCTCTCTGTCTGTCTGTCTGTCTGTCTGTCTGTCTGTCTGTTTGTGTGTGTTACAGACAACCCCAGCCTCTTCAGTCATGTTCCCATCACTGTCCAGGTCCTGGATGTGAACGACAATCCGCCAGAAATAGCTACAGATGAGGAGGTCATTGTGTGTGAAAGCTCAAGGCCGGGACAGGTGAGTGTAAGATTCACCCGAGAAGAAGTCGCAGAACACCTACACAGAGGGAAAGTGTTGAGAGTTGTGCCTCCGCCTCAGTTGTTTCCATGAATACATGCACAACTCACAACTCAGCTATTGTTTCCCTTAGCAATTTGTGGAGCTGTCTGAGAGCTGAGCAGTAACAGACGGCAAAGGCATTAGAATGAGCTGCTTAATCATCCCTCTTTCAAAAAGGAGTATCTCATCAGTAAACCACGAGAAGCCTAAATCAAAGCTCATTCCAATTTGTTCTCAGTAGTTTTCAAATCACTCAAATTAAGAGGTTTTTTTGAGATATAGAGCAATCAGCAGCTGAAAAGTGATGATGACGATGATGGAGAATACACAATAAAAATGCATTTCTTTAATCATTTCAATACCGTCAAAGTTTTAATTTAACTTTACATTTGATTAAGCTACCTACATTTACTGTCAGGATTCTTGGATTAAATAGGAATTGTTCATTGAATAAGATAAGGGTTAGGGTAAGTAAATTAAAATGTTGCCCTTTCATGCAAAAGCAATTGTATTGCCTTCTGTGGTTGTTCCAAACATCCCATCATGCAAAATTGTAAGAATAAGAAGCATGGCTCAAAAGTGTTTTTTGAAATGGATTATTTAATTTGGTACCCCTCATCCTTTGACAGTTGCAGTGAGGAGCTGGAACTAATATGGCACCAGTTTCTACCCGATCTTTAGCTACCAGACAGAATTCCAAGGCACATTCTGGTGCTTTATTTTTGTGCCTGAACGTTTTACATGAGAAACGTGTTACATCAGAATCCACGTAAGATGAGGCCACCTCTTCGTATCGTCGTGGCTAACACTGATGCCTTGCAGCAATAAGGCCCAGGTTCAAGACGCGGTCTTGCTGAGGGCCATTCTGCATGAAGTTGACATGTTTTCCTTGTGTGCAGATGGGGTTTCTCTTAAATTTCACAAGTGCCCTGAATGATTAATGTCCAGTTAACATGGAAAACACCACTTCCACTTCAGAGACAGGAAGCACCTTGAAGTTGTGCCCATAAATTACACAAAGTAACATGGGGGATAAGTTGGATATGTTTACATAGCAGATAAAATGGTGCAATACAGTGGTAATACATTTTGCTTGAAAATGTGGGTAAATATAGTATCAGAAGAAGAAATCACCCAGGTACCACTGCTGATCACTGCTGATCTGAGCCAATTAAAAACCTGTGTCTTTTGCAGTCATTTGACCTGTAACTGGATGTTGACTGTGTTCATTCTCACTGCAAACAAAAGCCACATTTTACTGAGTAATAGTTTTAAAAAATGGCTCCATAGGGTAAATCATTTATAATCAGAGCAGCAGCTGTTGAAATGTTACAGGTCTCATCTTTCAAAAAGTAATTTGCCCTCTTGTTTTCCGGACAACAGGTGATCCAGACCGTCACAGCAGTGGATAAGGATGACTTTGCCAATGGACAGCGGTTTTCCTTTGCTTTGCCAAGCCAGCTCCCAGTTAATCCCAACTTCACCCTGAAGGACAATGGAGGTAATTAACATGATCAATATGTTTGTTTGCATTTCTTATGAGTTTTCCACGCTACCTACGGGGCATGGCTCCATCCTCATTGCTCACACGCCAAAATCCAATAAGCTGTTGTGATTTCCTCATACCATTGAGGTGTAGACATGTTGAATCTCAAATGCCACTGGAATCTGCTGAGAGTTC
This sequence comes from Brachirus orientalis, assembly GCA_016785285.1. NCBI lineage: Eukaryota > Metazoa > Chordata > Actinopteri > Pleuronectiformes > Soleidae > Brachirus > Brachirus orientalis. Next base: position 1,672,904 of record JAFBJR010000027.1, read on the forward strand.
CTTGACACCTAAGAGTCAGTATTTTAGCATGTTTGTGAATTCTATTGTCAAATGGATCACCCACTTTGGCGCTTCTCCCATTTCCCCCCTATGCCGAGTGGATTATTTTGTGCCGATGCACAACCAACAGTGAGTGTTACCATGGCAACCATCTCAGTGTCAGGTGAATACCAAGCCCTAGGTTGATGTGCAATCACAGGGCTTTTTAAAAGCTCTCAGCCAGAAGATCTCAAAGTTGCCCACTGAGAAGAGAGGAGTTCAGAGCACTCCACATGAATCTCTGAGCCAAAGAGAGGCTGGAAAACAGCAAAGGAAGGGAGCGAGAGACAGAGATGATTATAAGAGATAAATCTGTTTGGCCCTTAGTCCGGTAACTTCCCACCACTTCTTCTACACTGAGCTGCAAGTTTTGCAGTTTCCATTTAAGTGGTACTTAGAGATGCTGCTCACTTCCTGCGTACATTCATTCCCAAGGGCAAGATGAATCAAATAGCATGCTCCACATACATACCGACACATATTAACCCAGCAGATTCCAAAATCACGTAAACCAAGAGTGGGGTGTTCATTTTTATGGTAAAGCAACAATATTTATCTTACTTTGCCATGCTTAATAATTAATCATACAGCTTTGCCTGCATCTTTTACTTTCTATTACAGGAGCTCTAATTTTTCAGAGGATCCAAACAAATTGAAAATTTACATCACTGAAAGATTCGGAGCTCTTATGTATTTCAAGGATACTTAATCAAGGGTTGGTGTTTTGGTGTCTCTTTACACAAGTAAATATATTGTATTTGCGTGGAAAGTACTCCCTAGTCTTTGCCAGTTTCTATGGGTATTACCGAGACTCTCACAGAGATACATTACACCACTCCTGCATGCAAAACATCTCTTGCTGGTTTGCCATATGCTACGTTGGGGGATCACAGTGTGGAGTTGAAGGGAAGATAATAAAGCTAATACTGGAAAATCATGTGTTAACCAGCAGCATGCTGGTCACAGTGACACAGTCCATCTTTGCTGCTGCTGTTTCCCATTGCTTATAGTGGGACTACACAGTTAATTATGAAGTATGCTACAGATGCAAGTAAAGGCAGAGTTTACTTGATTATAAACATGCTTACAATGCATTATTGTGCAATTGCAGTGCTTTATAATTTCAGTTATATCCACGCATCACTATTCATGATGCTTTATAACAGTTTATAAATATTTACAATGTTTTAGATTTGAAATGCTGCATTACTGCCTTCCTCTGAATTTCTCTTCTTTCTGTATTGTTCTTCCTTGGCATTTGAAGACATTTTGCGACTGAAAGATTGCATTACTGCCTCCTTCTGGATTCTTGTTTTTCCTGGGGGTGTGATGGCAGTTAATATTCATAGTGTTGCAATGCTGCCTCCCTCTTTAATATTTTACTTTATGTTTACCTATATTTTACCAATGTTTGTGCTTCATAATCATAGTTATGAGCTTTTCTAACTGTCCATAATGCTTTATAACAAGTTCCATAATGCATCAAAAAGCATCTTTGTAATGGTGTCCTAATACTTCACACTGACCCAATGTATTACAATTGTCATGTACTTAGAATGTCTTATAATCTTGTTTGTGCTTCATGATCACTATTTTAATAATGTTTATGGTTCTTTGATATGTTTTAAGTGGTCATAAGGTGCTCTAAGTAAAATAATGAATAATGTAATGCATTAATGCTGCATATTTTTATGAGAGAATGGCTTTGATCAAGCAAACCAAAAGATTTAAAAAATTTCAAATAGCAGAAATCTGAAAATATTTCCCTCTTGCAAAATGGTGTTTCTGTCAAAAGATTTATTACAGCAAAGCCATCTGCTGCAAAATATCCCCACAGCATCCGTTAAGAAAGAAACCCTTCTTTCTTAACGGATTAATATGATGTTTTTTTTCCACTTTTTCATTTGATTCATGCTGTTTGAGTAGGGGAGTACATTTCAATTTGGGTTTTATCACCTGCTGCTTAACATCTCAATGGCTCTTGTTTTTTCTCAGTATCAGTGAAATAATCCCCACGTGGGATGGGACGATTATGTGTCATGACACGGAAATAGAAAATAGAGATTCATATTTTAATCATTTGTCATGTAGAACCTGGGAAAAAAAACAAAAGGGATTTGTTCCCAATGAAAGCCACATTTTGGGATTAGGAGAGTCTAAATAATTGATATGAGAACATATTGCTCATTGTGGGTTTACACAGAAGCGATATTTAAACAACCACAACCAAAACCTCTCAACCACAAAGAGACCCATGTATTTTCACATGCACTACCCATCCTTTAACCTGGATAAAGGTGCTAAAAGAACATGTTCTGATTTACAGCAACAGCCTGGTGGTTAGCTGGTTGGGAAAAGAAGAGTCAGCAAAGCCTCCAACTTCTTCAGCTGACCACAGAGTTGCTCCATTGGAGCAGTTAAATGCCAGAGGCACACTTGAGCCTGCTGTTAGACCAGGCATGTGGTCCTGATTTTAAAACCGACAGACAGCAGCTTGTGCCGCTCACAGGCTAAAAACACACGTGATAAACATTTTCTCATGAAAGAGGATCAGAAACAGACAAACAAGAGTTGAGTTTTTTTTGTTTTTCTCATTTTTTTACCCAAGTCATTTACATTACAATAACACAGGAAAGGTGTATTCATTAAAACTCATATGCACAGATAGACATTTCCTCAAGCAACAATCCAAAACATCACCGTCTAATATACACTTTTGAATCAAATACAATGCACCGAAGGTCAAGTATGGATGAATCTGTCACATCTTCAAAGGTGAGACTGCAGATTGTAATAAATGGAGAACTTAAAGTGCCATTAGAGATGTTATTTATCATCTTTTACATTTGTCAGGTTGGTTGTCCTTTCCAGCTGCCATAGAAACAATGCCGCACAAGCCCAAAGCACAAGGCCCTTGACTAAAGTGCATATAAAAGGCCTTTTCTAAGGCTAGGAATGCTTCAAAAATCTAAAGGATTTTTATCGTACATCACGGATACAAACATACGTTTGGTACTGTAAGAAAAACTCTTAAATATACATTTAACAATAAATATTTTTAACAGTGATCACATAGAACATGAGGGGTTAGAAATAAATGATAGAATATTAAGAAAATACCCCAAGATAAGACAGATAAAAGAAATTACTTCTTTTAAGATGCAAAGTTCTAAATTTCAGAAAAAAAAGTGGCTCCTTTACCATTTTTATTTAACTAAAGATTCTTTCCAGTTTTGGTTAGAAGCTCAGTTTCTGCTGTTCTATTTTTCCTCCTTTGAGGACCTGCTATTTAAGGCCTTTTTGTCTTACTTTTATCTGATAATTGACACACACACACACACACACACACACACACACACACACACACACACTGTATATATGCTTATGTAAAAAAAAAAAAGACAAAAGACATATACAAATACATATAAAGCTTTAAAAACATAGATGAAAAGAAAACACAGATAACATCAGTGCATGTGTCTCCACTAACACAGCTTACTTTGTGACTGATAGAACGACCAGGCTTCAGTCAGACTAAGTGACGTCAGACATCACATAATGTTCTTGGACTGAAAATGAAAAAAAAAAAAAAACTATCATGTAAAGGCTAGAAAAGCTGTGTAAGTTGAAATGTGAAACTTTTCAATGATTTATTGGTTGGAGGTCAGGGTCCAGACCCAGACGCTGTTCTATGTCTGCCTATTAGTGACCTGTGACCTAAAATGACTATTATCACCTGGAGTATATATATTTTTTTTCCACTCTCATGTGCACAAACCTAAATGACTGCACTGCACAGTTCATTCTGCTTATTCAGTCACTGGGAGCCTGCATTTACACTTTTGCTCATAAGAGGTGTCAGCATCTTACTGCGTCTGTGTTTGAGAGCAAGAGAAACACACACAATCCACCCAACGGTTGAATCCTGTGTCTAATAATTAAAGTAAGCTCTTCACACCTTAACGCAGCTTTCCACACACAAACAGTTGGTGCAGCTGCTCTGGGCCAGGATCTAATACTTCCCTCTGTTGTGGTGAAAATCCTTCCTAGTTACTTACATGTTTAAATCTCTGGTGACCTCCCTTCCTTTCCTGTGCTCAGTTTATTTTTGTTTTAAGCAAAGAAATTGAGACACTAATATGTTAAATGACATATATTTTTCTTACTCATCTTGACTCGAGTAATTCAATAACCATGACTTTTGATAGAACCCATTAACTGAGGATTTTCTGTCTTCTTGCAGCCATATCTGATTTTTTTTAATGCCATTATCTGGTTACAGTCTGCACTACTCTTCTGGTGACCTGCAAGGGCTCCAGCTCTGTAAAAACAATGTCAGATCAGTGAAGTGAATGATGTTTAACATAAAGAAACCAGAGAATCACCGTTTAAATTGGTTCAAAGTAATTTTTTGGCACGTCTCCTGATATATTGAAAGTGCTGGATGCTCTACAATTAATACAGGATGAAATTCATGCACTTTAATACATTCATACTATTCAATGTAACTACAAACTAAATTAGAATTACCTGACAGTCCAAAAGCCTGTTTGATCTCATTAGCAGTCACATTCTGATGACATTTATTTCTAGAAAAGACAATTAAAGCAAAGGCTGCGATCTCTAAATAAACCACATACCTTAAATAGATCTATTGATTTTCTCAAGGCATCTCCATTTTCCATTGTGCATACAGAGAACTGTATAATATTACAGTTAATCAGCTGTGTTGGACAAACCGTCAAGTCATTGATATGCTGGACATTTAATTAGCTTTTACGTCATTCACACTTCACTTGAAATGGGTGTTAAACAGCTCAATGTCCCTTAATGCCTGTTAGATGCTGAAACTGTGTGATCCATGTGGAGTGAGGCTGTCTGTGTCAAAGTCAACTTTATTATTCAGGTAAAGTCTAGATGTCTGGTGACAAGAGCTCCCTGTTTTTCCACGGACAGCCCTCAATTTAGATGATTTGTCCTCAGAAATATCCCTGTTTTTGAGGTTATTGTAAAGTATTTCTGCCGAAAGTACAGATATAGTGGTGGTGGTGTCTCGTAAATTGTCCTGGATATTAAAATATAGGACAGGTTGTCAAGAAACTGAACGAGCATCTCACTCATGGAGAGAAAAGAATGCTTTGCATTACACATATCAAAATAAACCACCTTGTCCGAAATAGACATGGTAAGCATTACTTGCATTTTGAAAAAGAAAATGGTAAACATAACATATGACACAATCCAGCACAAAGAAAATGATTTCACCAGCAAAACTGGCATTTTGCTTATTTTATCCAGCAGATGGTTCATGTTTGGTAAAATTATTTTCTGATGATTACAATTCGAGGGAAAGAAGTTTTTTTTTTTTTTTTTTTTTCCCCAAAGAGAAAAACATATATATGTCCACCATTAAAGTGCAGCATCAGAGCTGTGAGCCACAGTAATAACACTCTTCACTCGCCCTTGATTGTAAGTGCAGAAGCATACAGGCCAACCCATAATTACATCAAATACACAAATCACAGCTTTATCAAGAAAACATGCAATGCTGTGATGGAGTAAATGCACTGGAAAGAAAGCAGTGGGCAGACTGTCTGACTATATGCTATTACTGCTGGGCATGTTTAGTGTGTTAAGCCTCACTGAGTCAGACTAATCCCTGTTCAATTTGCGATTGTCTTTTAGAAATGAGATCGGAATGTTTGCTTCATAGTGTGTTGTTTGCAAATTATTCCTTCACAAAATCATGTTAGTATTTGTACAACGATGAGCTATTAATCAATATTCAGAGCCACTTGTTTGTGACACCTAAAGATGTAGTGGTATACGGGTATTCGTCTTGCTCTGTTTGCTACAGATTATTTGGTCAACCAAACAATTGAAGGGGTTTAGTCTAATGTGGACTAATTACAGGTTACATCTTGGCACATGTCTCAATAGTGCAGTTTCCATCCTGTCGATAACTGGCAGCATTTTTGCTTTTTAAAGGCTGGACAGCAGATGCTAATGGAGGGGAAACCGAGTGTTGACATTGTTCAGCCAATTTCAATGCACGTAATTTCTCTTCAAAACACAAAAACATTTCGTTTCTTTCAGCAAAACGTGGTGTTCAACCACGTTGTCTATTACAGGATGTGTCAAGTGCCTGCCACCACATGCTGCACTTGGCATGAGCACACATTGTTTTCTGCCATTGAAATGCTATCTTTTTGAATGACGCTTGTAAATATCCCTGATACTTTATAGTCCAAAATAATGTATTATTCAAAGAAAATAGCAAACACAAATTTAAAAAAAAATATTTATTGATGTAAAGTACACAAAAGGTTTAAGAGTCAAACAAAATATTAGGCATCTTTAAAACCAAAAACACAAAATACTGTAAAAATGATAGATTTAAAAGGAAAGGGGACAAAAGTGTAAATGAAAAGATGTACTATACTAACATGACAGTGCTTAGGAGAGACATGACATAGTACTACAGAAAATACAAGCATGAGTTGTTCCTTTACTGTCTTTACTGTCAGAATGTGAGTCAGGGTATAGTATATCCAGCCATACTGCAGCTCAGCATGTGGTGCTCTATAGGCAGCATGTGGAGACAAAGTTTCATGTTGAATCCCATCAGTGGCACCAGAGTTCTCAAGGAATCCAGCTAAGTGCATGAACACTCAAGTGTGAAGCCTGTAGAGATGTGTTAAAATCCCCACTTTAGTGCTGATGTATCTTTTTATCAACAGAAATTTGTATTTTTTTTATATTTAAAAACTTAATTGTGGCACCGAGACAGAGCAGCTGCTCCTTTTGTTCTACTACTGTACAACTGTGTAGCTACTCCAGGACTGCCAAGGGCTGCCTATGCTGCAAAGAAACCTTGCAAAATGAAACTGAAAATAAATCCGTCCATATTGGCAGAGAGAAAGACATTGCCTTTTGGTCACCTGTTGCACACAACACAAGAGAATCTGTCCATATTCATCTAATAAGGAGTTCAGTGCAAACAGCTGCAATTTTAGTATTTGATCCTCAGGACAGCAGCTTAATTGCTTTATTGAAAAAAACATTGCAATATGCTTTGTATTTAAAAAAGGTCCACTGTTTTATGAATTTGTAACATCTAAAATATGAGATTCTGAGTCTAGAGGGCTAACTGTCCCCATGTCCTCTCTCCACGTCCTCTCCATCTGTCAGTGGTTTCTTATTTGATACATTAAAAGCTATACATATAAACTGAATGCTTTGGGAAAATATAATTTTCTGGTTTAAAGTAAAAGGCAAAGGAGATTCATGAAAAGAGTTATTTAAATTTAAAGCGAGGCAGTGATGAAACACTACAGATGCCAACTGTTGTAAAACACTAAAGAGAAAGAATATGCCGAGATATAGAGTTTAAGATGCTTAAATTATTAATGTTTCATAAAACATGCCAACATAAAAGGTGAGGTGATTATTTTCAGGTAGTGGTTGGTACTTTAGCTCAGTGTTTCCCAAACTTTTGATGGAGAAAGATACTTTTTAAAAATTTTTTTGATTTACTGCAGCCTTTATTCATTCACAATACGAATCATTATTGCCATTTACTTACCAGATATTAATTAACATAGGTAAACCAGATGTTTCCAAGATGTAAGTCATTAAGTACTTTATTTTGCTCAGGACAAATTTGGTCTTGCTTCACATGTTTCAACAGTACCAGATATTCAGTCTCTTGGAAAGACAGCTTTAGCCTAATGAACCCAGTGCTTTGGGAATTCAACACACACACACACACACACGTGTGTTTCTGCCAATGTGAATATTCGAATAATGTGAATATATAGAGTTTTTTTATATAATAAATTTAAATCTATTTTTTTTTTTTTTTTTTTGAAAATTGCTTGCTTGACATTTTCAGTGAAGTGTGGAACATACTTAAAAGCAAATGTTTCCTTCCCAGGTGGTCACCTGTGTTGTGCTGTGGATAATGTAACTAGTACAAGCCATGACATGCAGTGCAGTTAAAATATATGCTAATTGCTGCTGTCGCTTCTCTTTTATGTGTAAATGCCACATGTCTGCAGTGAGACGGCCCGTCTCACTGCAACGAGTGCTGGGCTTTCTCTCTCTCTCTCTGTCTTCCACCCACCTGCAACAACAGGCAGTTTAATGTGAAATTAGTCTGACATAATTGATGTGCACTTGCTCACTGTGGTCTGTACAGGGACCCAGTGCTGCTGTGGCTGTGTGTGCCATGGAGCATTAAATAAAAGGCTGTGGCCACGTTTGTCTCCCTCTGCCTCAGATTCCACCTTTGCCCTCTCTGCTGTCTTTCAGCTCTCTCTCACGCACACACACACACAGGTTTGTGCAGCTATTCTTCTCAGAGACACCATAACCACAACTCAAATCATAGCCCTAAACTTAACTAGCTCCTCAGAAACGAAGTTGTTTCTCGTTAGGACCAGGTTTTGGTTACTATGACGACAACTGGTCAGTGTTTAGGGTGCTAAAGAGTTAACAAATACATGTACACGCACACATACATACACGCACACACCCCCTCTTCCTCTCATCCTCCAACTCCCCATCTCTTCCTTGTAAATTGCGTCTTTCACTCTCAAACCCCCCTCCACCCATCTGCTTGCTGATGCAGTAATACTGCAAGTCTGAATTAATAAAGCTTGAAGTACATGTTGTCATTCCAACTGTCGATCATTATAATTATTCAGAGATGGAGCAGAGATTGGAGTAGGAGGCGAGGTCTCAGAGCAGTACCGTGAAAGTGCAGCATGACTGAGATTTTTATATTATATACATATATACATCCACACACAGTGGGAAGGAAAAGGTTGCCCTGTGCACGATTCAGCATTTTTGGAGCTTAAAATATCATGTAGATCAGCATTCAGTATGTCACCTGTTTCTAGGTAGGCCAGCATTAGTCATCTAGGAACCTGAATCATCCACCCATGTAGTGTGATTTATCATTCTTCCTCATAATGCAAACTTTCTCTAGTCCATACACAGTGCATACAGTAATATATATATGCACACACACTTAGCTAAAGCAGAACACGTCAATTCAAGGATGCCACTTGAGAATTCAGGTCAACTTTAAATGGCGAATATCAGTGTGAATGGGAATATTTGTACATAGCCTCCCTCAAACCATATTTAATAAATGGACGTATGGCTTCTGGTTTAAAGAGGTGAAGATTAGTCAGTAAGACAAAAGCAGCAGTTAACCACCAGGGGCAAGACTGATGGGAAAATTAACCTACTTCTCACTTGATTTATAACACCACTAAACATTTTTCCTGAGCAGTTTATGGTCACAATCTGTAGTTTTAGCTCGTTTCCAATACATGATGTCCACTTTATAGATTATGTTCCCATTTAAAGTCAAACCAGCATGTGATTGACAGAGGATGTCACACACACACACTGACTGCCAATCTTCAGGTTAAGAGGGTAAATCCAACCCTCTTAAAATATGATCTGCATTTCTTGTATTAGCAATAGAAAATAGATGATAAAGCACAGAAGAGTAAGAGTGAATATAGCATATAGATTACAGCATGTGATTGACAGCATGCATCACACATGTTGACCTGCCATTCCTCATGCTCTCAGTGTACAGTACAGTTTGGTACATTATGGTACATATTCTTTTGCATTTCCATGGAGGAGTAGTACCAAAATAACCGGTCCCATTTTTTGGCACCCTTCCCTTGGGGTACCAGAGTAAAAAATGGTACATTCTGGTTGGAGATATACTGGCTCCACCCATAACAGTCAGCTGAGTGACTCTCCCTTGTGATTGGTGTAAATATCACCTGCAGTCTATTCTTATGCAAAGCTTGACATCTTGTTGAGACAAGCAGCCAAAAACAGAGCAAGAGAAAAAGAGCCACTGGACGTCCTCAATCGTTGTCTTGTTGTGTCGCATTCAGCGTTGTCGTTTGTTGATGTCTCGTCGTCGAAATGCAAGCCTGACCCAGGGCTTTACTGTTCCAAACTGTTCCATGATGATTCCATGGTGTAAAAAACAAGATGGCTCCTGACCAACATTGCAGTGGGTTGTCACTTGCTCTGGTTAGATGCAAATCCAGTTATAGCTTTTTCTTCACAGTATAAATGAGCTTAAAAGAGAACACAAGATACACCAAAAGCTTAATTTTCCAAAGCCATTTGTTACAGATACATACAGTACACGTGTTAGAGCTCTGTCTATTGGCCTCCAACTCGTCTTCCTCCAGAGCTCTCATTTGTTTGTTTTCTCCTCTCTGTCGAGAGAGTTTCATCTGTTTATCTACATGACATGTTCCATGAAGTGAGGTGTTTCTATAGAGGCCAAGGTGAGCTGCTTCTTTGCTGCACACAACAAAAATGGAAAATGGACACCTTCAAAATTAATTAGCTATACACACACACACACACACACACACACACACACACACACACACACACACACACACACACACACACACACACACACACACACACACACACACAGGGAAGCAGCCTTTCAATTGTTTCTCCTAGTTCATCTGACAGTGTTGGTGTATAGTATATAGTCAATTGCAGAAGGAAAGTATTAGCATTTTCTTAACCAAATGGGTCTAATTTTTCTCAACTTTATCAGTTATTTTTATTTTTTTTTTAAATCATAGACAGCACAGCCAGCATCATTGCAAGGCGAAGGCGTTTCAACCACCTGACTCAGGAGCTGTACGAGCTGCCCATTGTGGTATGGGATGGCGGGGAGCCATTGCTTAGCGGTACCAGCACCCTGACTCTGCGGGTGTGCCCGTGTCAGCGCCACGGCAGGATCCGGATGTGCCAAGGCGAGGCGTTCCTCTCCTCGGCGGGTCTCAGCACAGGAGCTTTGATCGCTATACTGCTCTGCATCGTCATCCTGCTGGGTAAGTTGGGCCAACCTCTGCGGGGACTGTGGGGGGAAAAAAGCCTGGGGGCCAAATTTCCTGAGGGCTTGAATGGAGGAGATGGATGGTTATAGCAGAGAGGCTTTGACAAGAGCAGAGGAGGAGAGAGGGATGAATAGACATGTGAGGACACAGGGAGAATTCAAAATGAGGAGTAAATGTTGGGAGAGGGCAGAGAAGGGGCAGAGAGAGAAAGACTGAAGGAGAGGTGACTCGAAAAGAGATGGTGAGGCAGGACCACAGGAGGTGGTGATAAACTCTTACATATTTTGACAGTTTGAAATAAAATTTTAAAACTTTAGTAAATAACTTTAAAAGAACAAAATGTACATGCTCACACATCATTGTGACATGAGTTCACCCAATGCTGCATGAGCCCATCAGCTCCACACAACTCTTTCTGAATATAGTCACTTTTACATCTAATCTAATCAAAATTCCTGTAATGCACACAGGAAGTGACAGACATGTGGGGAGATAACATATACTTGACTGTAAAGTAGGACAGAATTAGCAATTAGCGACCAGAAGGGGGGATCCACAAGTTGCAAAAGAGAACTTGTTAAGAAATTACATTTTCATTTAGAGGAAAATAGACAATAAAGCATGGCACAAGAGTGGATGTCATTGTGATTGACAGTTAGTATTGTCAAATAGGTGCCTGATTAAATGGCATGCTTGAAAACAGGACTGGGATACTGCATCCATTTTTATATACAGTCCATGGGAAGCAACAGCAATATAGAGTATCAGCAAACAGGTTGGAGTATGACTGAAAATAAAAGACGTGTCCATGAAATGTGTCAGAAGTGAATTCTACTGCTCAAAAAAAAGTGGTCGTTCAGCAGTTTGAACCCTGTGCTGCTACTGTGTACACAGAAACGCTCCCTCAGTCAGGTCTCTCAGTGTTCCATGACAAAGCTTGTTTCTAGATGTTCATTAAGACCAAACAGAGGCAGAACCATAACATCAAAAAAAGAAATCACTAAAAAGAAGTTACGCACTGCAGCTTTAAATCTTCTCTCTAATATCAGTGAAGCAGAGTCATCCTCTCCCTCTCCCTTCCTGCCTGGCAGGTGTTTGACATTGTATGTTGTGACTACAGGAGCAGAGGACAAGCGTGAAGGAATATGGTGACAGCCAACACATAAACTGCTGTTGTGGATTTCATGTGTCACGGATTTGTTGTGCATCTCAGAAATAAAAAAAACAAAACGTGTTCCGGCTCCGATTGTGCATGCCTCGTTACTATGGCAGCCAGTCAGCACAAAGTTATGCTCTTTAAATCATGCTTAAAATTTGGAATATGTACATTCAGCTGCACATGTCAGGATTAAAAAAATATTTTTTTTCCTCATCAATTCTGTGTCAAAGATTAAAATTTTCATGTCTGATTTAATCTCATCACTGACACCTATATTAATACTACTGTCTTTTTTTACAAAATTATATTTGCCGCCTTCATTGATCTCAAAATAATTCCACACATTGTACCTCATAATGTTTGCATCACATGAACCTTTAACATGACTTTTAGGGTTTTTGGATCATATTGGATTTTACACATCCATTCCAGTGATTTTGACCGATATTGGACTGTTAGTGACATCTAGCAGATGAAGGACTCCCCTACTCATCGCTCCCTTTTTCTACTATGTCAAGAATCCTTGGTTGTCTCTGTGTCCCAGTTCTTTATTTGCTTCTGATGCAAAATGCCAAATGCACACTATGGCTGGTTGGTCCAATTGGGTTGCAGTAGAAAACATGGTGCCGCAACGTGGCCACCTCCATAAAGCAAGACCCTTATCTGCAGCACATATCGAAGGCTCATTCTGAGGCTGCAAACACCTCAGAATGAGAAATTGTACACTTACACAAACATCCTTATGGGTGGTATAGTGAATTTCTTTTTGTTATTAAACCCTCCTCAGTGTAACACACTGGACCTCTGAATGCATCTTGGCAAAGTACAAGGCATTCCATACCAATGTCTTCCTCTGCAACCCCAAAACTGCAGTGGAGACAAGATTGTCTAGCTCTCCTTTCCTCTCTCTTTAGTGATTGTCTGTGGACATTAGTGCGTGAAGGTTATGCATATTCATACTGGCACTCTGCCTCTACTTCGACAAAGCCTCTGGCTGAGGCGAACAAAAGGCCATCACCACTGTTTGGCGCTTGAGTGAGAGAGACACACCGAATGCCTAATCATCAGCACCAGGCATATAATGAACAGGGCGATACAAAAGCTCACCACACCTATATGCAAAATCCTCTACGTGCCCACGAGCAGTCTCGTCTCCTGGGAGCCTGAGTGTTCTGAACAGCATCCTAGCTGTTCCTAAAACTGGACAGAAATCTCAATCTGTTGGAGCCTCTCTCCCGGGTTTCATCCCGTCATGCACTGGTACCATAGGGAGGAGTGCAATCCTAACAGACCCAGGTCAACATCTGGCACAGACCTGCAGGACACCATGTATTTGTTTCTGCCCTCTGTTGCTTCAGGTTCACACTTATCCAGTTACAAGTGAGGTGTATGACACACAGCTCAGCTGCTGGACAGTGGTTCAGTAACCCATCACCCCAAGAGATGTGTCACTGTCAAAATAAAATCAGATTTCAGTCCATCTAACAGCCATTTATTTGACCTATCTGCATATTTTTTCATAACCCTTCCACTATTCCTATACTTGATTTAATGTACTGCAAAGAAAAAGCTGATTGTGTGTCCGAGTGGTGCAGATTAGCAGCAGCCAGTTTAACTAACTGGGGACTTTGGTTCTCTCCCTCCCTCTCTCTCTCTCTCTCTCTCTCTCTCTCTCTCTGTGGTATTTACTGTATCTCTCTGTTCCGCCTGTCAGTGCCCCACCTCATTCTTTGATGTGTGACCTGGACAGATTATCTGTATAATAACCTCCAATTCAGTGGACATTGCTTTTATACGTGGTTTTATGACATCTCGTTATGCAAATGAGTTGAATGAGCCTGACAGACAAAAATAACGCTGCCTTACTGCAATTAAAGAAAAACTGCTGCTACATCGAGGTGGTGTGTTGGATTTTCTTAAGTTAGTGTGAGAAGGTGGAGTTTTTTGTACCCATCAATGTGCATTGAGGATACACTAAGTCCACCTTTAATTTGTTTTATGTGTTTTGCTTAATTCAGAGAACTGGGGGTAGAGTCATCAAAAGTGAAATTTGTAGTATTAAAGGAATTTTACATATATGAGTAGGGAAGAAAAACATTTACATTTGATTTTAATGTAGGTGAACTTTTAATTTGTGCACCACATTGTGCTTTTTTAGTTTGGTAAAATGGCATTAAAAAGTGATGAAGTTTACTTATGTAATTTTAGCGGTTTACCTTTTTTAATCATATATATATATATATATATATATATATATATATAGTGAGCTTTTAATATGTACGTTACATAGATACGTTACATTATTTATTCATTATTATAATCTTTTAATGTTAACTATATAAAATGGCATCAGCATGGTAGTTCAGGTTCACAAGATCAGCTGACTCAAGTGGCACATCAGTGTCTGTATCACTCGCTGTGCATAGATGTAGCTCACACTTGGCATTTATGCTTGTTTTGCTTGTCAGTGTGATTTGTTTGTGTCTGATTGTTTTCTTCCTGCCCAATTAGTGTTCGTGTTTTATCACCGTGCCGTCTAATAAGCCATTGTAATTAAGTCTGCAGCAAAACCAGAGGTAGGGTCTCTCTCAAAACTGACTTGGGCTAACGTGTTCACAGAGTAAATAAGATGGAATATTCCGTTTTACAAATGAAGTTTTGAAGGAAATGGGACAGATTTATTATATTGGATTGATATAAATAACACAGAAGGTGACTTTGTATTTCTGCAGTTTGTTGATGTAGAATTTGCATTGGTGTCAACATCAAGCAAACATTTCCACACCCAGTAATACTGTATTATGTAAAATCTAAGATTTCTGTGAGAATTAGGATCATATTTTACAGCAGGTCCACATTTGATTCTTTCCAATTTAATGTAGTATAGTGGAAAATGCCAACATCAGTCTGAGTGTGTGGAGAATATTTTCAGGGACAGTCATATTTCTAAAATATAAACCATACAGATGTTACCCCACTCTGGGTGATGAATGGCATTTAATTATATTGATACTGATCATAGTAAAGAAGAGGGGAAAAAAATGCAGTTATCATTGTTTGTTTTCATATACTTTCTTGTTCGTCATATAATTTGCAATGTTATAGGTTTTCTTATATATGAGCTATGGTACAGCTCTTGTATTGACCTAGAAAAACTTTAATATTTGTTTTACAATGCAGAATATAAAACACTTGGGGATGGTCTTTTATGTGGCTGAGACACACCAAATGTGGATTAGAATGCGACCGTAATCTTCAATGATTGGGGCATAAATCAGATTTGTGCAGTAGTTACTGCAGCCGTAAGTATAGTGAACAATAGTCTTTGCTTATGAAATGACCTGAATAGACCATGGAGTGAGTGCAATGCAATTAAGTGGGCACATTGAATGGGACTATACTAATACAAGTTGATGAGCTCTGGCAAATATAGGTTGTAGGAGAGTAAGAATTGCTGCTGTAGTAACTGTATTTTTAATTTGCATTATTTATTAGTCAGCAAGAAGTTAAAGTTTTAAATTTCTTCATTCTGCTCATAGTGACCAGCCGAGCTCAACTTGCCCTCAAGTAATTCAGAAAAAAATTAAATCCCAGGCACTAAATTTAAAAACCATAGCCTTATGCACCGGCACTGGTTGAAATTTTCAGGTGTGACAAATCTGGATGAGCTGGGGCATTTTCAGTCTACAGTTTATTCAATGCTTCCACAGTGTGAACAGGATCATTCTAACTTGGCCAAGTGAAACGAAGGAGCAAAAGGATCCAGTAGCTAAACAAACAACTTTTACACATGCACCGTTAATCCGTGCATGTGCTCTTAGGCTTGTATATCAAGTTCACACATCATATCCAGGTGATATAACATGCTTCTTCCAAAAAAGCTGACCTAACACATCGTGGATTTGTTTTTTCTTTAAAGATATCATGTAACAGTTGGACGTTAAGGATTAGTTTTTTTTTTCCTGCCGCTAATGTTTAGTGTAACTTCATTACGACACATAGACGTCTCTCTGTAGGAACACTGATCTCCCTCATCTCTGCTGATGTGGCATAATGAACTCATTTTAGATATTGCACCGCTGGAAAAAAAAAAAAAAAAAGTACTTTCCTCGGTGCTGACACCATTTTATTAAGTGGATGTTGGTGTTAACAACTTTTCAGAGAGGTCATCATCAACCCAAAGAAGCATAACTCTCATTAGTTGTATAGGAACAAGTTCCAAGCTTGAGGAGCTCATCAAATATCACTTGGCTTGGTGGTTTCATTAACAGTTGGAGGAGATTTCTCACACTTGAAGCTGCTCATCAGCAGATCGATTTTTGCAGCATCGTACCATATTTCCTTTGATGTGGCACAAGTGGAACAGTTTTTCACGTCTTTTGTAAAGGATGAGGTGATTACACGAGACGTAAGCTTCATATGCCTTCTCCCGACTCGATGCATTAATGCCGGATGAGGTCGTATCGGCTCTGCGGGATAATGATGATGCGTATATTGTCATCATCTCAACAGCTTGCTTCCAAGGAGCTACCACAGCCTCCGCGCTAATGCCGGCTAATGCCGTTGTCGATTTATCGCTCCTCAACACTCTGACAGTTTTAGTAGAGTGTCCTGATAGAAAATTGGATAGATGTGCGCATAAAATTGGTTTGTGTTCATTTGGCTTGCCATTTACAAACCACAACATGTTTGTCTTCCATGAGCTGCAAATTAAACAATACAGGGAATATGCACTGACTGGTGTTAGCATAAAATAAAGTCATGGCATTCAGCTGTGATGTTGTTCTGCTAAGTGCATTGGGGATGCACTAATACCACTTTTTTCAGACTAAGTACAAGTAACTTCAGTTTGGTACTAGTACAGTACAAAACAGCACATATTTATGATGCAATATTTATCCATGAATGAAACTAAAATGGAAAAAAAATGAAGAAAAATTAAATTTAACTAGTATTCTACCAGCACAAATATCTGCATTTAAAACCAAAGCTAATGTATTATACAGTACATGTTCAATTCATCAACAATTTTTGTTCGGAAATGTCAATATTCTAAATCTTCATCACCTGTATGCATCACCTGTGCTTTTTAAAAATCACATTTTCCTGATGTACAAGGGGAAAAAAAGTTAATATAAAATGTTTATGTCTTCCAGCCATTGTGGTTCTCTTTGTTACACTGAGGCGCAGCAAGAAAGAGCCACTCATAATCTCTGAAGAGGACATCAGAGAGAACGTGGTCACCTACGACGATGAGGGTGGAGGTGAGGAAGACACCGAGGCCTTCGACATCATAGCTCTCCGTAACCCAGCCGCCGCAGAGGAGCTCAAGTTCCGGCGGGACGTTCATCCAGATCCGAGGCAACACTGCGGGCCGCCACGCAGCCGCCGAAGCCCGTCAGTGGAGCTCGATGAAGTGGAAGTGCACGAGTTCATCGAGCAGAGATTGGTAGAGGCCGACATGGACACCAGCGTACCACCCTATGACTCTCTCCAGACCTATGCCTATGAGGGTCAGGGTTCACCCACAGGATCCATCAGTCCTTTAGACTCTGGTACGCAATCGGAGCAGGATTATAACTACCTGGACGACTGGGGGCCCGAGTTCCAGAAACTGGCAGAACTCTATGGAGAGGCAGAGTCAGAAGTGACAACCTAGTCTGTGATTTCACTTCCGTTCAAACCAAATCTGTTTGAAATCTGTTTTTCAATTTTCCACTCAACAATATAAACAAACAGATGCTTTCAAAATTGGTCTGGTGGTTTGCAACAATTGTTGAACTAAAAAGACCTCTCGCTCGATATAGATTTTTTTTTTTTCCCCCCTTTTTCAATTTGTCACTTTGGATTATGGGTCGTTCACCTGGAAGTATTGAATCAGATTTTGAGATGGACGAACAATATGGGGGAAAAGGAAAATGATATTTTCCTTGGTGTATATTTTTTATTGCTTAATAAAGTCCTGAAATCCATGAGTGGATCTGTGAGAAAATTGTACATTTGTCTTCTTCCTCCAAGTATTGATTTACAACACTGTGCTGCAGTTGGGATTATAATGGTGGGAGGGGGTTACCAAAGGTGCTCATGATTCACCAAGCAGAGGATGATGCTGAGCCATGTAAATGTATGTAGTATTGACCAAAAAACATGAGTCAAATGAGTTTGTTTTAAAGTAATTTATTACTTTAATCAGCCATTTATGGGAGACAAATTTTAAGACTGAGAGCTGTGAATGAAATAATGAATGAAACAAAACAAGTGTCTTTTTTTCCAGAAGATTGATAGTTACAGTGGTTAAAAGCAAAAAAAAAAAAAAATTCTCTTCAGTTTTGATTAAGAGCATCCAATGGTAAAAACAGCACACTGCCACTCACCTCTGCCAACGAGGTTACATTTTTTTAAATCGGCATGGATTTATTTGTACGTTTCTCCGACTGTTAGAAACTTCCTGTCTACAGTTTCACAAATCAACCTGAAATTTTTGTGGTAGGTAGGTGATCACCCAAACATGTTCCCTTTAAAGTTTGGTAAGAATCTACACACGAAAGAAATCAATCTCTTATAATGGACAAAAATAAAAACAACTCTGTCAAAACTCATTGGTTATGAACGTCAACTCTGAATCAGATCCAGATTGCAGATTTTAAAATTCAAATTTAACACTGGAAGTCCCAGTAAACAACTTCATAAAGAGATCAGGATGGATTTTGTTAAGCTCATATACAATGGTAATAGCTATAAGCAGCTGGATCCAGTGGATCAAAATGTAAATGTAAGTGATAGAAGTGTTTCATCCCTGGCAGAGGTCTGCGTTCTTGTTTCTGAGGAACCAGTCTTAATATGGAGGTGATGCTCTTCTGTGATAGTCTTGTTCATGACAAAATGTTTACCACAAAACTTTTTTTTTTAAACAGGTGTTGAACTTTCCTCGGGGTCTTCGCAAGGTCAAATTTCCAATTTATTACTCATTTCTCCATAGGAGCGGGTCTCTCTGCATTGCTTCATTAGTTTGCTTGTGCGTGACGATTTTTGCAATTGGGCCACTTAAGGGAAAATGCTGTACATGTCTGGAGTCTTTTAGATGCTGCTGGCAAACTCCAGTCTTGATTACAGCACTCCATACTAATTCAGAGTAACAGACACAGAAGAAATGATGCGCATCAGGACGCACTTTTTGTGTTTTGGGAATGTTCGCGATCCTGTAATGCAATTCAGCCGAGGAAATGGAGCCAAGACTGCTGGATGTGGGTGTTGGTGAGAGCTCTGCAGGGATGACTTAAAGAACAAAATCATTCTTCTTTAACTTTTCATGTTTCATAACAGTCCCAGTTGACTGATGTCCACCATACTCTTATATAATTCCGTTTGAGTTAGAGTGCAGGATATTGACTTATTGTGCAGTAGCTGCCAGAACAATGTAGAAAGTGTATACACTAGTACACATTGTTGATCTGGGCATGAGAGTCTTGTGGGTAATTATTTGTGTAACATGTGTATCATTGTTAAAAATGGATTACTACCATTAACAAGGCTAGGTTTTGAGCCATGTCCATCTGCTTGTTTGTTTTTTCATCAGCATGATGACAGAAACTTCATGGATCAATTGGCTCTGGGCCAAAGAACCAATAAACTTTATGTTGCAGATGTGGATAATAAAGCAGCCTTAGAAATATGACTTAAGTCCCGTATGCAAGAATTAGTGACACCGATAAATGTAGGACTCCTCTGAACCCCTTCCATCTTTCTTCTCATGTCTGGGAACTACGGTGGCCTTCACATACCAGAAAACGTATTTCCTCCTCTGTGTAGTAAACATCCGCTTCACAACATGACAACTACACCCTGACTGGTTCGTCCATTGAGGCCGACGTAGAAATATTGGGATGCAAGATGACAGCCTCAGTACAGCAAGACCCTTACATAAATTACTTTATTTTTAAAGTAATTCTACACTTTTTACAAACATACTTGGAGTACATTCAGTTTCTGTCAGCCATTTATTGGGTCTAGTGATTGTTGAAGTACCGTTTTACTTAGTTTTAGTAGGACTATGCAAAAACTACCTCACCAATTCTTTATAACCTATTGTGACGGTGTAGTTTGGTCCAAGGAGAAGAAGTTAAAAATTACATTTTGGAGTCAAACAGATTAAGGGATTGAATTTATTTACTTTCCTTATTCCTATTGTGAGACTTAACATTTTCAGGAATTTATACAGGTATAAGTAAAGTCTATGAACATGAAAAGTTTGATGGATATTTAAAATGATTTTGACTTTTTTTTTTCCCTTTTTCCATGTTACCTTTTGTTTATTTATTTATTTTTTTTATTTTTTTTTAAGTCTCAGTTTTCTGAAATTGTAGAAACATAAGATATTGGCTCATATTTTAGTTTCATCTCAGTGTCTTGTGTCCATGACATTGTCATGATACTGGACACCAAATGGATAAATCTTTTCCTCCCTTGTATCTATTTGGAGATGGAAGCATAACCTCACATTTCGGGTAGACTAGAAAAAAAAAACTAAAACTTTAAAGTGGTGTCATTTGCTGAGCTGGGAGTTTTGTGTCAGCAAGTATTTTGCAAAAACAAAATGCGTGTTTTCTGGAAATTAAATAGCTTCCTATGAGTGGCATTTTGCAAAGATTATTGTTGGAAAACGAAAAATGCTTTAGAATTATATATTTTGGTGACATTGGTGTAAGTTTTTCCTGGTGATTAGTCATCTCCACTCTTCTGTCTATAATACTCTTGAGGTGTTTTAGTTCAGATATGATGAATAATTTTCAGCCACTTCCCCATTGTTTCCTTACCTTTCCTTTCCTTCTACTCAAAACAATGTTTTTCTTCTTTTTTTTTTACATTTAGATTGAAGCAAGAACATGATAGTGAGGAGCAAAAGGGGAAGTTATCAAAACTGACAGTTACTTTGACTTTTTTCCTCTTCTGTATGAGCCATTTAAGTCATTTTATTCAGCTGAAGGCAGCACCAGTCACTCCAACCCTTGGGATTTATGTATTAACTTTTAGTCATTAGATCATTGTGTCCTTTTCAAAAGTAAGTTTAAACATGGCCTAAACTTAGGCCATGTTTCCACTGAGTGAACAGTCTGGTTCGGTAGAGTACAGTACATATTTTTTTTAATGTTTCCATGAGGAATAATACCAAAACAACCGTCCAACTGTTCCATGCATTGGCACCCTTCCCTTGGGCTGCAAGAGTAAAATGGTACAGTACAGTCAGGCTGGAGCTAGACCAACTGAAGTCTCTGAAGCAACACAGTAGACGGATGAACGGAATAGCCATTGGTGCTGCGCTGTGTGAAAAGGGGCAAAACTAGCTTTTTTACTATACTTGCTGCATTTTTTAACCTATGGCTCTGTCATTCTTATAACACTGCCAAAGCTGGCAATGCAAACACCGGTGTCCTTAGTAGCCTGCCATTTTTAAAGCCTTTCAAGTCAACTGTTATTTGACATTTTTTTGTACAAATGCTGCTCAAAGCTCCAAAGTAAGTGAATTTCATGGTCATCCAAAAATCACTCATTCACAATAACTTCAAATGACTTAATACATAAACTAAATCTTAAATTTATTTTGTTCTGGAAAGGCAAGGTATGTAAACTGCAAATTGACAATATGATGATTTTAGTTTTTTCCCCTTTTTTGACAAAATCCCGTGAGTGCAGTTGCCATGGCAAACACACTACACTCAAACTTTGACGACCCTCTGACCATTTTAATCCTCAGGCTACAACTTTAGAAGCCAGGCTGCTCCCGTGAGCAGCTCTGGAAAACAGCGGTCCTGCTCTGGCAGGTGTTTAATTGCTGTTTTACAACTAGTAAGTGAGTCAAATTGATACAAAAGAAAAATAAAGACCTGCAATTATCCTGTTTTTGTGATCCAAGTCAAAGCAGTAATCACACCTACACAGGAGGTCATGTTTTCATAGTGGTTTACTCAAAAATGACTTGGTTTCTTGACTTGATTTTCTACAACTTTGGTTGTATTAGTAATATTGTGGAAAAGATCACAGT
Organism: Brachirus orientalis; assembly: GCA_016785285.1. Taxonomy (NCBI): domain Eukaryota; kingdom Metazoa; phylum Chordata; class Actinopteri; order Pleuronectiformes; family Soleidae; genus Brachirus; species Brachirus orientalis. The sequence goes on from JAFBJR010000027.1 coordinate 1,695,051, forward strand.
AACAGTAAGATCACAGTTTGGGGGGGGGGGGGGGGGGGGGTATTATTTGTTTGTTTTCACTTATTTTTACTTGGTAAGATGGATTTTCCTACAAACACTCATCAAACTTTGTCAAATGTGAGAACTATAATGTTAGAAAGTATATAGTATAGATAAAGAAAAATTCAAACACCTTAATTACTGCACTTTAACAAGTACATATACATTTTCATTTCATTAATTCAAGATTGTGTTTTTGTTATCTAGTGTTTAAGCAAAACATTTTAATGGAAAACTGTATGTTCTATACACCATAAATTCTGTTTACAGTCGCCAAAAATATTAAAATTGAGCATATTCTCAAGCTCTTTTTGTGTTTCTGAGCTGAATGTTTAGATTTTCCAGAGTAAAATCAGGCCTAGTTTCAGTATTGTTTTTATTTTTACACAACAGCCTAAAGATGTCACACTTTGACAGAGGGTTTAGTTTGTTTACTCCTCCCCCTCTCCAAATCAATTTTTAAAAAGGACCATTCAAAACAATGAAGCTTATATATTTTAAACTGTAACACAAGCTGACAGGTGATGTAGTGTTTAAATTCAGTGAACATCTTTGGAGCAGGAATTCATTTGCTCCCTCTCAATGATTTAGCTGCATGATTAACCAGTTTTACTGTGTGTAATTAAAAAAAGGATCCTATTCAACTTAAAAGACACCGCATATGACCCTTAATGGATTCTGTAGTCGGTGCACTTCCCCTCACAGTAACTCTGCTCCTGACTAATGGCAAAGTCAAGATAATTTCCTCAGCTGTTGCGTTAATGATCCATTGTGCACTGCAAGTTCTTATCTCATCTATAGGCATGCAATTTGTGTACAAGATAAATCCTGTGGAGGACAACTCAAGGCAATTAGTTACTTAGAAGGTGATTAAAAAAAACATACATGATACTAGAACAAGATTCAGTCAAGAAATGTTGATTAATCAGAAAGTGGTGTAAAGTTTCCAAATGAGTGCAAACTGCTTTTTGTTTTTGCACAAAAACAAGTTTAACACCAGAGCATCACTTCCTGAATTAAGAGTTTATACCATAGAGAACCATAATCCATCAAATCTGTGGCCGTAGGTTTCCAAGATAAGGTGATGGTAATCCCTTTCATGTCACACACACATGAGGATGCGTGTGTGTCTGGGAAATAACTCCCACAGTTTTATCGTTTGTCAAAAGGAAGCTGAATGGATTCTTTTTGAAATAGAATGTGCGTCTGCTGTTTTAGTGTCTCCTTATTCCCCAGTAACCTCACATGAAGAGCCGTCTACAGTACAGAGTGTTTACAGACTCACAAACACAGCTTTAATTTCAGTTTGCATATTAGGTCAAGGAGGGATGTGCAGTTATGTTTGTGTTTTTCCCCTTCTTTTTCGTTATTGATTATTTTGACAGTGGTTGGTGGAAAACTTCGGGCCAGCAGATGCAGCTGGTTCTGCTTTTCATCTACTGTTTGAGGTCAGAGGCTTCTAAGAAGGTTTCACATGGAGTGTGATTTAATTGAGGGCAGCTTTGCATATTATAAATGCTCATGACTCCAGAGTATGTGAAGGTGAACTGGAAATAAAAGATCAAAGAGACTAAAAATTCCTTTCAAATTCAAGCTTGGGATCATTAAGTTGTTTTAACTCAAAAGTTTTTGAGAGCTGCAGGTTTGTTTGTTTCAAAACAGAAACTTTGAATTTCAACTTTAAAATGCTAAGTAACTTGTTATAGTTTTTCCCCCCACTGATGTTTATGACTGTTTTCCTTATGGAAAAACCATGTGCTTGTGAACTCGGGCTTCGAAAAATGAGTCTCAGAGAACACAATTACATAAATGTTGACACTGTTTGGAAGTTTTTAAAAACACTCACCACTGCCAGTGAAAACAGGGAGAAGTAAGGCCGCTCATTTGTTCATCAGCACTTGTCTCCACTCCACACCTCATCCTTGTGTGCATCATTTTAAGTCCATTAAGATCTTTATTAAAGATCTTAGTGGACTCCTCAAATTTCTGATTTGCTTTTATCAGCCATTAAGAACTCTTATGATGGGCAGAACAGACTATTGATACTTTTTGAAAGCAGACCCAAGGCTTATCTGTTTTTACAGTTTCTTTTCAAAATCACTTCAGGTTTTGTTTATTTGCTTAATTTCGATTTTCATAACATTTGTAATTCAGGTTTTCCTGTTGATTTCTTTGTAGAATTTCATTCGAACTGTATTGTTATATATTTACCCCCGCTGAAGAAAAATAAAATGTTTTCATTTTCACCTTATAGTATTAACATCCAAACCTATGTCTGCCAGTTTTCATCTTCCCTTCCCCATCTTTTACACTATTGTTGCACTGTGTGTGAGTGAATGGCAGAAACTGTAAAGCAACTTAAATGTAAATTTTCGGCATTATAGTAAGAAAACCTAATCAGATGTGATGCTCTGCAGTGAGAACTTGTATAGTTACTTCCATTAGTCAGTCAGACTTCTTGAAGTGCTTGATTGATAAGAAAAACTGCTTGTTTCATGAATGACGGCAGCTGCGAGCAATTTTCACTCTTCTCTTCGCTAATGAGAGTGCAGGGATACCTTATTCGCCACAAACAAAAACAAATGATTCACGAGTGCAAGACAAACATTAACAATTCATGAAGGTGCTCGAGAGCCTCCCCACTGTTCTGACAGGTGAAAATCAAAACAGCTTAAATGATTAAGTGTGAAACAAGCCACATGAGCTGCACACATGGAATCACAAAGAAGAACATTATCCCCAGTGGAAGTATCACGTCTTACTGCACTGATCTCAAGTGTGTGTGTTTTTAATTTGAAACCTTTGGCACAGAGTCCATGTCTAATTAGTGTTTAAGGGCTTAAATCAGTCAGTCAGTCAAACATTTTTAATCACAATTTTTTTCCAATTAAAACGCGTGAGCTCCTAACCACGCCTTAAAGTTCCTCGACAACCCCATCAGGTAAACTTTTAATGTGACATACAAGATAAATTATACATGTTGTAAATTCACACAGTGGATTATCAGCGACACCTACACCAAGGTGTTTGATAGATGTTTCAAAGCCTGGAGCTCAGCCAGGAATTAATAATTTGAAGGAATAAATTGCTTTTTGCAGAGATGGTAACAATTTCGCCAGCTCTTTATTTAAAAAAAGAAAAAAAGGGATTCCAAGCAGTTGATGACAAAGCACTAATTTTCCTGGGGTCCACACAAACCTTTGCTTATTCTACTTGAACCCATGTGGAGATGTTTGGAGTGTGTCACCTGAGGACGTCCCAGGTTGAAGCTGAACTAAAGTCCTCTAGGAAAGTGTCGACACTCTGCAGCCATTTTACTAACCTCTGGCCAGCTATTCCTGACTAATAAAATCAGGCTGTTATCTAAATGAATGGCAAGGGAGCCATGACTTCACTTGTTGTGGTGGCTGGGACATAAAAATTATACATAAATAGAATCAGCAGTCAACGTTTGAAGCTTGGGGAGGATTTTGTTTGTTTTTTTTAACCCAAAATAAGGTTTGAATTAACTTTATCCATACATGGTATTCTTTAGCAATCTATGTGAGGCTGAATCCAGATACCTGAGCTCTCTTCTACTGATCAGCTTTGGCTCCTAGCTGTTAGCTCAATATCCTTCTTTCTTGCTGTGCTTGAAGTTTATCAGTTAATCACAAATCAGTTAAAAACGGTCTTGAATGACATATTTCCCAGTTTAGCAAAAATGAAAAGAAAAAATAGGATGTCTTAGTCAAGGGCTTCAGTTTTAACTAAAACTGAAAAAGTGTCTTTTATTTCATGTGGCTGCCTGGTTTCAGCTTCAGTTAAACCAATTTCTCTCATTTGTTTCTCCATTTAGGGGATTCTACATTTTAATTTTCGGTCTTGGAGAATTTGTTTTTGCACTGTTAAGCACTTTTTACTTTGGCTTTAAGTGCTCTTCAAATTATTATTTTTATTACTGTGGCTGGCCTGAGGTAGACAATTATAGCCATACATGAGTAATAAGCCACCATGTTTGACCTAAGACAGTTTTGCATTAGTGGCCTGTCTCTTCTGTGCTGCCTCTGGCTGACAACAGATCATCATTAAGATTCAAGATTTTCTTTGTGATTTTCACATACAAAGTACACAGGAACAAAAAACATTTCTCTCAGCCCAACATGCTAGAATACAACTTCTAGACAATGTGTAAAAACAAAAGTAGACATTCTATTTGGGCTTTAAGTGCAGCTTACACGTTTGGATAGATTTGGACAGTGACCAGTGTTAAATGGATTAAAGTAAGCTCAGGATGTGAGCAGAAGAGAGAGTATGAAAGGCACAAACATGGATTCTGATACAGAATACCAGACTTTACACAGTATCAGTGGTCAATTTATAAGCACTTATTCAGCAGCCAACAGTTATAAGGGCAAAGGGACAACTGTGTTGCAGACATGTTAACTGTGGGCAGATCCTCTCTCTGCAACACCCACTGATTCACTTCACAACTGCAGGTAACACTGAATGCAACCCAGGAACATGATTGAAATAAAAAAAAAAATTTTTTTTCCTTCCTGAATTCTTATTGGAATGGGAAAACAAAACATTAAAAAAAGGTTTGATTGCAAGCCCATTTATCTCCAGTGGGATAGGTGGAGATGTTCATCATTGACAGCTTTGCTTCAGATGCCAGGTGTACTCATTTGTCTTTGAAATAATCGGAAATTAAGGGGATAATGAGGTCTGTGGGGAGACAGCAATGAGTCTGACATCCAGCTGAATGAGGGACAGATTATTTATAAACTGCTTTGATTTCCCTTCACATGAGACAAAAGTTTTCTCAAACTGATGCTCATGAAAGCAGGGCAGTTTCGCTCAGGATAGCAAAAACACACTTACAGATAATTGCATTCAAAGAATTAACTTCTACAATGCAATATGTTAAAGGACATTTGAAACAACATAGTGTCGATCCTCACTGAGCAACACTTCTGCACAAATATGTTCATACATCAACAAAAAAATAAAAGACTTCTTGTTTTTGTCCAAGGGTAGAAACACTTGGTCAAACATTTCATGGAACAGAAGCTGTCGCTCTGCTGCTGCAGCTTTTATGTCCTGCCAGCTACTTAATGGTTAATTGCCTTCACCTGGTGTCCCACGGGCCAATCAGTCAGAGAGAAAGAGCTTCACTATGAACCTTCAGGCTTCTGAGCCCAAGGAGCCGCACACTATCATTAAGGGTGGAGCTGTGTGCCTGATGGAACTACCAGCTGTCTGTCATTTTCTTTGATCGGTGGTAAGTCCCTCTGGAAAAGGCGTGATGGCACATGTGATATATATATACATACACACACACACATTCATTTTGAAATTGAATTTTGAATTTAATATGAATTTGCTCTGTTTATCTAAGTTAACAATTCAGACAAAACAGAGCAGAAATGTATTTTGTTTATTAAAAATAAACAAAATACATTCAAAATCATATGTTTTTAGATAATATCTCATGAATTCAGGGAGACATTTCCTGCAAAAAGGGGGAAACAGAGAGGGGATTATTAATTTTTTGCAATATGTGATAACAAAAATTTTCCTTAATAAATGGGTAATAAAGGATTATCTTATTTATTTCCTGTGCACTAACTATGTTGTGGTATAGCTCACATGTACAACAAGTCCTACAACTAAAATGTAACTATGGGTCATTTTTACAACCCCTGAATACGACCCATAGGTATGACTTTTTTATGCATCCGTATTTTACTTCTCAACTAGGTACATCTGTTACTGAGGTTGGGGTTAGGGTTACGGTAAACAGAGACAGGGTTAGGAAGTAAAAATTAAAAATAAAAATTGGCAGTTGAATATGATTCAAAGTGCAATGCCTAAAACACTAACCAAACTGCCAACACCTCAGCGACACTATTTGATGGCAAAGCAACTAATCTACCAGATTGCTGTCGTTCATACTACCACTAGGGGGCACCTATTTTAAAAATGTACCTTTAGTTATGTTTCATTGGAGGACAGTCTCATATCATTTATGGTCTTCCCTCTTTTCTTGTTTGGCAAATAACAGGCTTATTAATGAGGACACTTCTGCATAAACCGCGTTTGCATTGTGATGACAATATTTCCAGAGGTGAGAATTGCAACAGGCACACGCAGGAAGGTCTGTGGAGAAACAACATTGTGTCAAAGGTAACACAAAGGACTTGTTTGCTCCTGTTTACTGTCTCATTAATATGTATTGTTCTGTTTGAGTCTCATGATGTTGAGATAAGAAAAAGAGAGAAAGGCCTCAAGGGCTGAGCTTCTGACACTTATGGTATTTCCTTCATGGGTTTGACTGAGACTAAGAGCTGCACTCCAGCACTAAACAGTTCTTCACTGTTTCCAAAATGAGCAAAAAAAAAAAAAAAACACAAAAAAACCCAAGAAATAAATAAGCTTTACATGCAGAGATTAAGAAGGAACATCAAACAGGTAGAGATAGCGGCGTGAATGTTGTTCACAAAACTTTTTTTCCTCAATGCTTGATTTTTCTCTTCTTTCGCCGCACAAACAACTTCAAGGTCTCATTTGTTTGAGTTTTTTTTTTTTTTTTTTTGCAAAAACTCACAATGAAAGAGATAGAAAATAGTCAGGAAAATATATATAAAAGGAAACAGTGAAGGAAAGAAGACTGTAGTGTTCTACTAGTGGGAGATTTCCCTGTGGAGGAGCAGGCGAGATTATTTTCATTATCATGTGTGTTGTATGGTTCTCCACTCTGTGACTCCAACACTCTGGGGAAATGTTTTGTGACCCACATGTGCGGATGACATATTGAAATCATACGGCAGTGTTGAATTTTGTCCCACTTACTCAAAAGCTAATATGCGAAGGCTGCGGCAGCGGCTGCGGCAGCGGCAGCGGCGGTGGTGGCGGCGGTGGCGGCGGCTGCCTCATAGCACAGTCTTGTCCCAGCTGATGAGGCAAATCTCTGAGGGACGTTTATTTAATATGATGCTTGAGAAGGAGTAAACAAATAAATGAAACCCCACAACACAACACTTTTATTACCATTCTCACTGCTTTTTTCATGCATGAGTGGCAATATTTACTTCTTGTGCAACTACACAAAAACAAGAATGTGGACAAAAGGAAACAAGTAGCCAGTCTGTTTTTTTAATATTCTCCAGAAAAATAAAGCTTACATTTCACTGTGTTCACACTTTACACTGTATGAATGCTGATGGTTTGATGGATTAATCTTTTATTTAAATAAATGAAAGAACACTTTCAAATAAATCCAGGGCCAGGAAATGTAAGGGAATCGGGCAATTTCAACCCATGGTAAATAAGCCCAAAGTACTTAACATTTATTTTGGATTACAGGAGGATACATTTATTGAGTGATATTCACCAGATAATCACAAAAAATATGATACATAATACAGAGATAAATGTTTAAATCACCATAAAATAAACATGATCTATATTTTTCTGGATGTGTTTTAATGTTGTAGGCAGAAAATGTTAGATATGTTAAGAGTATACGTTATCATGTTTTTTTGTGATTATGTTTTATTAGTCTTTGCTTCCTGCCCAGGGACAAAAGAAAAAAAAATAGCTGAACTTAAATCTGGTGCAGCCACAAAACTGCACACTGTCCTAGTCAAATAAATAAATAATATAATATATATAACACTTATTTAGTAGTTACCAGTAGTAGTGGGTGTGGTTGCTGCAGGGTGAAGTGCAGGTGCTGCGATGACTCCTGAAAGCAGTTTCAGGTGAGCTGAGTGATGCAGCTGCTGCTTGTTGTTTCTCATTACCCTCTGCCTTGAAATGCAGTAACGCGGTGGAGCCCAGATGACCGAAGACGGCAGAGAGACCAGGACACCGGTGCTGCATGCATTGTGTTCATGTTGATCAGTTTTGTACAGCAGTGAAAATACAGTCGCAGAAGTGTGAAAAGGCCGCCCTGTCTCAGTCACTATGTTAACATGACGTTATGAGAAACATCATGAGAAAACATTTGTCAGAATAACATGGCCAAATAATGCAGTGGGAAGTAGAATAACTATGTGTATGTTCAGCTGGATCCAAACTGGCATACATACTCTATGCATGTTACACAGTTCCCAGCCCCAGCTTTTCACACAGAATGAAAGAAGGAAATAATCTACGAGTGGTGCATTTTTGGACTGATGAGAGCGGATTTACAGCCCTAAAAAGTAAATTTGAAGTACTCTGAAGTTCATCATAAGTCAAGCAGAAAATGCCTATTCTAACGAGATGAAACCTGGGGCATATTACCACCTCGGTTAGTGATGGTGGACATACTTCAATCCTTAAATAGTTTCCCTGCTGGTGCTTATATACTGGGACAGTAATGCAATTAAATGTGTAGTTTAGCTTGACTTAACTGCACAGAATCGTACTGAGTGGGTGTGATGGGGATAACTTATGATGTCAACAACTACTCACTCTCACATTAAGGTCTGGTTCACACCGGATGTGCTGCCGCTGCGTTTTCATTTTGCCATCTAGGTTTGCAGCAAACATTGACGGAGAAAAGATCGGTTAACGATGATACTGACGTTCTACCAAAAATATTAAAGAAAAGTGACACCTCACTGTAGTCGTATTGTCTCGGCTGAATCCTGAATACATGGGAAAAAAAAAAGAATTTAATATATTCTATATTAGCAGCTGTGCAGTTTCTCTCTTTCTCACTCTGAGTTAACTAAAAGAGATTTATGTCAGAGATGAAAGAGCAGCAGACATGCACACACCTGAACCAGGCCTTACACTGCTGCACAGTTTAGACCTTGTTTGCAGCCCATATCAGATTTCTAAGTACTGTATATCAGAAGCTGATCTTCCTGACCAACTGCTCACATTATATATTGCCAGTAATGGGATCCGATCTGTGCATGTCTGTAAAATCTGTAAAAATCCAATCAGAATCACATTCGAAGCCATTTCCATATGTGGTTTGAATCATGTGTATTTTTTGTTTCCATTTTAACCAAACCACATTGTTGTTGGACTGTGGGAGGAAGCAGAAGTAGAGAGAGAGAGAGAGAAGCTGTGGTTGATCTCAAATTCAAAGTTGGATGTTCCCTGATTTGTAAATGATTTAGCTTTGAAGTTGATACTCAGCAAAAGCCTGATTTCATATACCAGCAAAGGCTCTCAAAACATTCAAACTGCAGATTTGAAATGTATTTACTTTGCTTTGCAGCAACAGAAAAGAGCACACTTTTCTGCAAAGTGAAGAGATTATGAAAATGAGGCTGCAGAAAGACGTACTGTAAATGGAATTAATGTTTGGCTTTTACATGCAGTACATCTGCCTTCCTTTTTAGTGAACTTCCAGCTGTGTGATAAACATTTTCCTGGGGTTTGATTATTTCATTAGGAAGTCGAGCCATTTTCTCTGCTGCATGATAAACCTCCATTGCAAGATGGAAGCCCTCCCACTCACAATCCTACATGTGTAAAACAACTCGTCCCTCATCGAGTGCCATCTAATGCATGCACTGAGACAGCTCCATTCATAGACCAAAGAAAGGCAAATTGAGGTGGAAAGTGTTTGAATATGTGAGAAGCGAAATGCCAGCACAAAGTCTGGAAATCACTGAGCTGTGTCAACGTAGCCTTCATTGGAAACATTCAGAAAGGGAAAGAAAAGATGTTCAGGAACATCAGCGGGGGAATAGAAACTCATAAAAACCCACACAAACTCATTTTCCCAAAGACTTTTATTCACCATTTCAAATCTGATATGAATCTGCACAACATAAATTTGTAGTATTCACCACAGGGACCATAATAAAGTGGATGTGAATGTTAGGAGCTTCTTTTTTAATCTCAACTTTGGGAGAGGTGGGCTGCCGCAACACTTTGAAAATGGCAGATTTATTTGGTTTAAAATTCATCATTGAGTTTTAGATGTTGTTTATTAAGATGCCATCAATAGGAATGTTTTCCATCTGTTAGAACATGCCATCATCTCACCCACTGATTCTCTGCGGTGGTCTTTTTTGACCACAAACCAGCAACAGACATAGTTCATAAAAATGGTCGAGCAAAAGTCTTTTCAACAGCAAACATGGAGGAAATACAAACACACATAAATAGAGAACACTCTCGTTATCCAAAAGATTACATCCGATTTGCAGGCTTCTGTGCGTTTTCAGTTCTCGCTATGAAAAAAGTCACTTGGCTTTTCCTCCAACAACGGTTTTCTCTGCTTCTTTTTCTAAAATGAGGTAATTGCAGCCTTGATCTTATTGTAGTGATAATCAATTATATTTGTTCTGGTGCTTATTATGGAGGATATTGTGAGGTCTTGAGGTAGTAAGGTACTTAAGGTCATAATTGTCCTACTTAATTTCTTAAGGCAGTAATTTTTGAATGGGAAAACAAATGGTTTGATTACTATGAAGAAACCACTCAATGAAATGAAATGACTGCAGGAATAAGATATTGAAATATCTTTAAAAGCAATTATTACAGACAACATGCCAACAGCTAAGTCACAAAAGGCAAATAAAACACTCCATCTGATGTTTCTAACCAAACTGAGCTGCTCTTCAGTTGAGCAGATGAATGAGTAAATACTTATTTATCATTATGGACCTCAACCAAACGGTGCTGGAGGAAATTAAAAACCCAGGAACAAAGAGTCGAGAGACTTTTGAAGGTTCAGAGCAAACAAGACCTGGACATCAAACTGAAGCAAACAAGTGGCACTGGGCCTAATGGGGGGAATGCAACAGTTGCTGATCATACAATTGAAGCAATTTCTAACAAATAGTTTACAACAATTTGGGATTTTTAAAATATGATATATTTTTTTTCCCCTTTCCATGACCTTAAGTTGCAGTTGCACTGAATTCTTGACCTTTCCCCACTGAAATGCCTCTGCATAGGAAAAATTAATGATGTTATGTTGCTCTAAATATGAACCAATAATTTGTGCCAATATTGAAAAAGATAAAGATTTTATATTATTCTACACTCATTTCTAATAGAGGTAAGTACATGGCTAAGATTTGTGTACAATGGTAATGTTTACACATTTCCATTTCATTACATTTCTTTTGCTTGTCTTGTTCGGTTTCTTCGGGAAATTGATAAACTTCCCATTGGGCTGAAAACACGACAAACACGACTCCTTTATGAATGCCAACATTCATTTAATAAGACTGGTAGCATTCTATGCCTCGCCATCTGTTCTTTATAAATAACATCCTCAGTTCACAGCTGGTGCTGCAGTAGTGATGACTGTTCTGTATGTATGGTTCGGTAAATGCATCAAAAAAACAATCAAACCACGAAACTGTGTTTATTCAACCGGTAGAGTTTAGCGTAGGTCTGTAAAGCTTGGATGTATTATGTTTCACTAAGGCTCTGTACTTACTGGAGTGTTTCTTCTGATATTCATATTCGGTACAAATTGGTCTCTTTTGTCTTTCTGAAGTGGGTACTTTCTCTTTGTTCAAAAAGTGGATACAAAGTGGTACAGTGAATAAATTGTATGACTGTCTCGTTTTCTTAATTATACTGTAGCTTCATGATAAAGGACACAAACTTATCAGGCCGCCCTGCTTTATCATGACAAAGAGTTACAAAGTCGCTACATGTCACGGTAGCAAAACTACCAAGTTCTAGGTTGAGTGATGAGTTGGTGTGACAAAAAAATGACAAAAAAAAATCATGTCATAGAAGTCATAGCTACACCTGGATCTTGCATTTATGTTGCCACCTTTGTTGTCATGATTCCTCTTGTGTTTTGAGTTTGTACACAGTGTGCAAGATTTATGCACATGCATCATGTCATCTTCTCTGGTTTTAGTGTATTTCTTTGGCAGCGTTACAGCATCACATACAGGCCTGGCATGTATATTACAGATTTTAGAGTGAACAATGCCTTTGTATATGTAAAACTTCAAGAAGGAAAATGAAATTATTGTACAGGGAAAGTTCTGTTTCCATGTGGATAAGGACTAAGTCAGCAAAGAAGAGTCATTGGGACTATGAAATGAATGTGTAAAACTTTAAGATATTCATCCAATAGATAGAAAGCATTCATTCACAAAGGGTGAATCAACAACTTCCTGAAAAGAACTATACTGCCCCTACTGTCCATGTGAGTACTGCATGTTGTGGATGTATCATGTTAACTTGTTCACAATCTCATGGACACATGTGAGGCAGCTGTGATATGAAAGTGTAGTTCACAAGTTCATCTCCAGGTAAAACAGAACAGCAGGTAGTTTTGATCCCTGCAGGAGAACAGACTAAAAACACGTCACTGATTGAGCTTTAAGAAACAAATGTAAGCAAAATTAGTAAATATGTATCTTTTGACAGAACTGAAGTACATCAAGACATGTTTCTGAAAGACATCAAAATACAACTCTGACACCAAAAACTTTTTGTGTTTGTTCATCCTTTTACACGTCATCATATTTGAAGTCATCAGCATTCGGAGCAGTTGTGAAATATTACCATATGTACAAAGAAAATTGATCCAAGGAAGGACCACAGAAAAGAAATACCTCCCTTCTGTCGAGTTCAAACACAGTGGAATGGTAACAGCTTGGACCTACCCTCGAAAGCACTAATGTGTTCAAATACCCATGGGCTCTCATCACAGCAAAATTGAAAATACCAGTAGTGACTTCTAGCCCGGCACTTACGTAAATGGAAAAAGGGCCTATGGTCACACTTTGCACCTTGTAGCATCTTAATGGTGTTGCTGTGATGAGAGGTAGTGGAGGAGCATTTATCACTCGAGCCCCAGTTGCCAGAATCATCACGGCATGAGAAATCACCCACAGCCAGGTCATAGCGTATGTTGTTAGAGGCTCCAGAAGAAAGTAAAAGAAAGTAAACCCCAGATCATACTGGTGTGTTTGAAAAATGGAATGAGACCCACAAGAAATATGACCATCTGGGCTACACTGAGAAACGAAGATGGATGGAAAAAAAAAAACAGAAAACTGTAACAACTCTCTACACTTTGTCTTATTTTGTCAACAAGACACGATATCTGTTAACATCAAAAAAATATTTTCTGCATCTTGAAGAATTCCTAAGCATTTTTGATAACACTTTCTACGAACCCTGTGTCTGCAGTGCATCACAACATATTGAACATAATCATAACGCATCATGATGCAGCTATAATGCTGTATAATCATTTATAACCACTCATAATTGTTTACTGTATATGGTTATAAGAAAATAATTAAAACCCAATGAACACCTGAGTTAGTGCATCATAATCGCATATATTTAAATTATATATTACAATTATTAAAAGTATTACAACTTTACTGTAAGAATCCCAATAAAATATGACTTTTACATATATTACGATCTTTGATCCCTAACCATGCAGGTCATTTTTTCATCACTATTTGTGAATGATTATGCATATTACAACACAAGTATGCTCCTAATAAATATATATATATATATATACACAACAAGTTTCCCCTCATTTTGCAGCCATGTTGCTGTCTTTCATGACAGGTGATTAAGGTACATGTAAATCACACAGCAGAACTCATCATTCATAGTTTACGTGCACCATTATTTGTGTTCCTCCACACAACAGCCGGCAGAAATCGCGCCACCCACATAGAGTGCATCTGCGTGCAGGAGCACATTTCACTGTGTACCTTTGTACTTGAACTTGTCTCTGTACATGTGACACCTACTGCATGTCTGTCCGTCCTGGAAGAGGGATCCCTCCTCTGTGGCTCTTCCTGGGGTTTCTCCCATTTTTTTTCCCCTGTAAAAGGGTTTTTGTGGAGTTTTTCCTCACTCAATGTGAGGAACTAAGGATAGAGGGTGTCACTTGCTGTAGAGACTGTAAAGCCCTTCAAGGCAAATTGTGTTTGTGATGCTGGGCCATATAAATAAAATTGACTTGACTTGACTTGTACGCGGTCCAGGTTTTTCACATTTTGTGATAAGGATCTCTTATAGGGACAGAAAGTAATACATTTCACACCATTCTTTTGTTTCTTGGAAGCACCCCTTCACTCAAATACTCAGAACACAGAGCCCTGCTAAGTTATGATCATTTACTCCTCATCTAAAGAAAGTGAATTTCGAAATGTGTGCTCAATGGTGAAAAGCAGATCAACAAATTTAAATGTCAGATTAACATTAGCTACTTTCAAAGCTAGATATAGCATATTGGTGTATTGATCAATAAGTCAGTGTTGACCTTTCAACATAATGGAAAACAAATGATCTGAGATACCTCCTGTATATCTAAAATGTATTTTAAGTTGGGCCATTTCTCCTGATATTTTCAAAAATAGCAGAGCTCTGTTGTTCAAGCATTAGACTCAAAATTACATTCTCCGGCAGTTATACTTAAATATATATTCCTCCTTTTTTTGGGTTGGATTAGAAATTCCTAACCACATAAGACTGAGTCATTGAAATTATGTTGGTTCAAGGTCCCATTTAACCTGGGGGCCTTCCACATTTAGAAGAGTTTTAACCTTGGCCTGAAAATGACCAGCTGCACATGGCACAAGATGAGTGTGAAACGTCCATTTTCACACAATCCCCACGCTTCCTTTTTCATCCTGCTAACATGATAACAAAAAGAAACCCTGGTTTCCTTGAAACATATGAATGTCTCTTCTCTTAATTACAAACAAACATAAAACAGAGCCAGGGCCTTGTGCAGGATTGTAATACAATGACCAAAACCACACTTGGCAGCACAAGCCATATTAGTCACACATGGCAACAAACTGAAAATACAGATGGGTTGAGTTATGTGAATCCAAATGCCCTCATGCACTAATAGCAGCTTTTGTTGGCCAGTATTACAGAGCTGCAGGATGTGAGTCCAGACTGATTATAACACACACATTTGAAAATGATACACAGGCAATGTTCATCTTTTCCTCAGTGATCTGTTCACATACTTACTAAAGTAAGACTGTTCTAATGGGACTTTAAAAAGTCTCTTATTTATTTTTTTTTGTCAAGATCAGAGCAGAAATGGCTTCACCAGCCCTTTATAATTTCTACAGCAGTAAAGATCAAATCCTTGACGCATGTTTATTTCTTTTATGGCAATAAAAACTCGGTTCGACTGGATTTTAAAGATTTATTATAAATTCATCATTCAAATTCATGGATTTTAAATATTTATTATAAATTTATCATTCAAATTCATGGTAATAAAATTAAAGCTCTTTGTAAGCACAGCATTGATTTTGTTAATATGTTCTTATACCATTATTAATACTGATATTTACATTGTCTGGCTAATTTACAGTATATTGAGGACTAAATATTGAGGACTAATAAAGAAAAGTGATACTTAATAAAGAATAATGATGGTTTAATGTCAAAATATTTGTGTGTGCATGTGCCTAAATGCAAGATAGAGAAAAGGAAAAAAAGACATTTAAGTGAAGCAAAACTGGAGCTATGTATTTTATGAAAAGGAAATTGTGTGAAGATCAGTAATACTGTGGCACTGACTCCTATAAAATTAATGAGGCTTGATTAGTGTTTAAAAAACAGTGAAACTGAAAAGTTGGTCTGTACTCCATCCTGAGGATGTACTGTGTTTAGACATGCTCAGGAATGTGGTCACATGTGAAATTAGTCGCTTAGGATGGATGTTGATACCACATCTGAATGGAATCACACACAGAAGGAAAGGGTATTTATATCTATAAGTCAGTGTTTTTATTATTATTATTATTTCGATGCTATTCTTATTCATATCCAAGGGCAGAGGTTTTCACGCTCCATTATTTCCGGCAGGCTGTTCCATCTCTGTGGATGTGCAGCTGCAGCGATCAGGTGCTGCCATTGTTCTGTCTTTATGTGTGCTTGTAGGAACATGATGCCTCATTAGACCTTTAGCGCCCTGGTTTCACCGCAGTCCCATCCAAACACAATAGCCCCATCTCATATTAGATCCGTCTCTTGCACCACCTGACCGCTCCATGGAGAGATGTGGCAACCATAGACAAGCTGTTCAAGATCATGAGAGACCAGGACCTTTTGTGCAAAGTAACATCTGCACACTGTGACAAGGTCTGGCACTGTCACCGATTCCAGAACAGGATTCTCTTTCTCTCTTTCTCTCAAACCTCTGAACTCCCTCTGCTCCAGTGTTCCCTCTGATGTTTCACCTTTCTATTTTTTTCCTGCCCTCTGCCATTCCATATATGAGCAATACACACTGTCTACTGCATCTGCTATTTCACTTAAACCATACTTGGAACTAGGGATAGTTCTAGCACTATACCAATACGATAATGATCTTCTTATTGCTTCTTACTGATAAATGTATCAATGCTGATACTTTTCAATAATATGATGCTGAGGAAGCCTGAACAAAGAGTGTACTTAACTCACCACTAGGGGGCAGCTTCTTTTCTTCAGAGTAGTGGTTCTCAAAGTAACATCATTATCACCAATGTTAAAATATAGTGGTGTAAAAAGGCCGAGCAAAGTCGGCTACAGACTTTTCACAGGAGGAAGATTTATTCCCAATAAGATCATTTGCTCTCTCATCATCTTCCTCTTCCTCACATGTACTTCAGACACTGGTACAGTGAAATTAGATTAAGATGGAATGAGAGCTAAAGTGACTAATATTTAATTCATTACTGTTTTGTTATTTGTTTCATTTTATTTCTGAATTTATTTCTGTACCACCAGAGGAAGCTTGTGTACCACTGGTGGTACATGTACCACAGTTTGAGAACCATGGAGCAGAGGAAGAGAATGACTGTAAATCTCTTATAATAAACTTTGGAACAGCTCTTTACTTCTGCTGTTTTTTGTTTCTTTATTTTCTGAGTCACGCTCCCTTGTTCCGACTGACTGACTGCTGTAGCTGCTGCTTGACTAACACGTTCTGGGATTATCTAGTGCTTACATTAAAATCTTAAAAGTCATCAACCACATTTGAGATTAGCAGGTTTACATTTACATTCATATTTCCTTCAGTGTTGGAGCTTGCAGGCTACGTCTGTGTCACATAAAAGCTCTGTCTTTCTCTTGCACAGAATATACACGAGTGTCCTAATTATTTTTTGCTGGATGATGGAACACAACACTTCGATCCAGCAGAATTCAGCATGAGTGGGACAGGAAGTCCCACTCATGCTGAATACAACATTAAGCATCCATTTTTTCAGAATAAAAGCTCCTGTGTTGACACCATATCATCTTCACCTAACTACATCTTCACTTAACTACATACACCAATCCAACATTTTCTTCACACATTCTCCGGTCAGTCAGTGAAACATCTGTTGTGTTTACAGTACATAGTTTATGAATTACTGCAGGAAATCCCTGGATTGAGCACATGAAACAGCAGCAGAACAGGGTCGTCATGCAATGGAACATCCATGCATTAAAATCCCAGGGTTACCTGTTTACTTACAACTTCTTTTACACATTATACAAATCACTTAGTTTTTGCTAAGTTGAACAAAGTGAGACCAAACTGATCAGTGATCTGATGGCTGAAGTAAACAATGGTGCACCCAAGTGTTCTCAAGTGACGTTAGAATTAACATAACATATCGATAGCAGTATTGTTTTGGACGCTTGATACCAGTTCTTGATACCCATCCCTACTTTGAGCACCTCAGTATCTTTCCCCATGATTTTTAACCCTCTGACAACATTTTGTTTATTCTCTTTAGTTTTGCAGGCTCTTATTTTTGCTTCTACACCATCTGGCTTCCTGTGAATACAGTATGTCTCCAACCCCCCTCCTATGTAAGCATGTCTCTCATCTTCTCCAAGTGCTTCCCCTCTTTCTCTGTGCCCTTGATCACTCTGCCTGCACAGCCAAAGCTGTCTTGTTCCCCAGACCCTCTCTACACAGTCCTCCAGGTGCTGACAGTAACAGTATAAGCTGGCACCGAATGCAACTTGGAGGAGATACTTTTCTTGGGATATTTACCACGTGTCTGAGCAGCTTATGATGAATCAGCTAATCCTATATTTCTACAAAGTCATCATGCTCAGATGCATTGATTTATTTCTAGAATGACAGTTGAATGATTACAATAAATAGGAAAATAAAAATACTTAGCAAGACAAAACTTATAAACCGTGAGTTTGGAGTGGCTGATCGAGTCAGCGTACCAAAATCAGCCAAGGTCAAACATAGTTTTGATTAATGCATTACTTAGCATGAGTAGCAGAGAAGTTAAATATCATCAGAGTGGAGACACTCTATCAAGTTCAGCTGAAGTTACATGTGCTGCAGTCAGATTTGTTATGGCACACCCTTTGCTGACAAAACCTGTAAACTGCCACCAAGACACATCACCAAGACTCAAAGTAATGAACAAGCAACTTGTGACACCTACTGCACTCTGTCCACCCTGGGAGAGGGATCTCTCCTCTGTGGCTCTTCCTGAGCTTTCTGAGGGTCCAAGTGTAGAGGGTGTCACCTGATCTACAGATTGTAAAGCCCTTTGAGGTGAACTGTGTTTGTGATGTTTAGCTAAATAAATTAAATTGATTTGACCCAAAGATGTTTGTGGTGTTTGTATATAAGTCTTTGCTTTAGAATGACCCATACTGTCAGACTAATCTAAAATATACATTAATCTACATTAATGTACATTAATTGGGCAATAATGCAGAGAAAAAAATGTTCCTTTGTGTATGTGTGTTTGCGTGTGTGTGTATATATATATATCAAATGGTGTGCTACAATATACAAGTCTGTGCTACACTTGTCTATACTTTAAGATAGGACTACACCCTGGGGAAATTCACTTGTATACTTCTTTCCTCTGCTTTAGGGGTCACCACAGTGGATCGTCTACCTCCATCTTGTTCTATCCCTTCCCTTGTATACTATGCATATTACTAGTAATTATTATTCTATTTAGTAACTCATATTATTAAATTTACTTTGAAATAGTAAATTATAATGCAGAAGATAAAGTAGTAGAGTAGACAATCCCTGTGTGAATTCCACACAGGGAAATTCACATGTATGCTATAGTATAGCATATAGTATAGCAATCAGTGACTTATCTTGAGAATCATAATATGCACATTCTGAACAGAACAATATGTATAATGCATCAGGGAAAACTCAGCATATTACAGTGACTTGTTGTAACAGGCAGCTTCAATTTTTCTCTCAAGGATTGTAAAGTTAATAGTAGAAATCTGTTACATATTTATGTTCATCCATGTGCACTTGTGAAAACTGTTTTGTTACTATGTAGCTGTGTAAAAACAGCTGAGATGAAACTTGTGTCTCAAGATCTACAAAATCTATCAGGACGTTGTGGTGCTGGTCAAAGTCCTGATTGTGGAGCTGTTCATAGTACTCACTTCTGCCTTCAAGCACCAAAGAAATCAGCTTTTCCTGGTTGTTTGGTCATGGGTGCACCTCCCTGATCCTACCCTCGTTGTTAGCATGAATATTTTGTTTCCTCACAATCACACGATGAGGAGGACGTGTCCTGATGCTAATGAACCCCCCCGAGTTCACACTCATGATGTGAAGCAGACGTTGGCTTGTTTGCACTTGAGCTGCTACATTATCAACCAAAGCACACAGTGGGAAAGCTTCCCGGGACGCTCCCTCTGTCATTACACTGTGGATTCTGAACATGTACGCTCTTCACTGCCTGTCTTCCCACTTGCAGCACGGTCCATGATTAATGAGTCATTCAGTTCTAGGGGAGCGTCTCGGCTCGTGTCAGTGGCACTGACTGTGTGTGCTCGCACTTCTAACAACCCCCATCACATGTGGCTCACTAGTGCCGCGTCTACACAGTCCAAACATATCAGTCCAGTGGAAGAATGCCAAAGACGCCCCAGCAAATTAACAACCTGGAGGCGCTTGTTATAGGCAAACATTCCACTCTCACATGTAAGACCCCAAATTAACAAGAACAAGCGTGGCCAGTCTAAAGAAAAAGGTCTATTCATTTCACTTCCTTGTGTCTGGTAATAGCACCCGGTGTCTGGTGGTAATGGCCTCTCTGTGCCACGCAGAGAGCAGTCACATGTTAATGAATGCTGCCATTTGCATGCACAAGCAGCTTGTGAGGGTCTATCAAGGCAAATTGCTTTATCTGGAATGAACGTGACCCCCACCAATGACTGGGTTTTGTAAATAAGTCATTAACCATCTAAGGCATAATTACATTGTTTGTCAGTGTGTTGCACGGCCTCGTTGGCTCCGTCTAGACGCCCACCTGGGTGTAATTGATAAACCCAGCATACCTGTGAATGCACGCTGGCTGATGGATGGATAGGCTAAAAGCTGGGTGAGCCTGTGAATCTATGTCTCCATACTCAAGGACACGAAGTATAACTGGTCAATATGGTCATTCAGTCAAGATGAAGCAGGTGCAGAGGTATATGTGTGTGTGTGTGTGCGTGTGTTAACACAGGCTGCTATGGCAATATTATACATGTGTACACAATATTTTCCAACTTACTGTTTTGAATATTGTTCACACGATTTAGCAGTTAATTGTCTTTTATCGTGAATGTTTTTTTTAACCCACTAATTAAACACAGGTGAGTCACACATTGGCAAAAATTCATATTTTCTCTACATGAAGTATATTAAATAATATCCACATTTTTCATACAGAGGTGACATTAGTTCAAGCTGAGTCATTTAGCTGTTGTAATTATTACATGGTTTAAACTGCAGGCCTTGGTTGCTATTCAGTAAACAATAATTAAAATAAATGGACGTTTATTTATTTATTTTTTTGTTAACTTTGGCCTCTTCGTCTCCACACACAGATAAATGCATGAGCCCATCACGTTGGTATACATTTCTGTGTATATATAACACTGATAACAGTCAATGTATTTTATACTACAGGTTTTTTGCCATTCACACCCATTCATTCACAAATTAATGCAGTGTTTTTTTTTTTAATTTTTTTTCTTTCATTCCCATTCACATGGGGTTTAGTGTCTTGCAAGTCTACATTGGCATGTGGACTAGCAGAGCCGGGAAACAAACCCTAACCATTCTGTTTGAAAGATGACTTGCTCCACCACTGAGCCACCTTCACCACACCAGTGTGTTGTTTTTTAACTGTTTTAAATTCTAAAAAAAATAAATCCTTGAAACTCTGAAGTCTGAGGTACACCAGTGGTGTTCCTGCTAACTCACACAATGTAATGTAACTGTTCATCTCATATTTATTGCATATGACCAGATTGTAACTATCCTTTTATAATGAATGAACATTAGTCTCTGGGTTTGGAAGTGAATCAAATACTAAATTGCCTGAAACCTGGATTCTTTGGAATGGCCATCAGGGGGCAACACCACTGGTTTTCAGCTTCTACCTCTCACTTAAATTTTAATGTCACTTAACATTTTCCTGTGGAGTTTATGATCTCGATCACTAGTTTCCGGTCTTCTATAAATGGTAAACTAAAGCCCCATGTAAAAGATTTTATAAGGAGATAAAAGCAAAAGATAATGTGAGACTAAGAGCACATCTCCAGTATAAAAACAGCTGTTCACAAAACATTGTGTGACGTCCCTGTTGGTTGTCACTTAATTTTAACAATGACACCTACATAGTTATTTCTGTTGATGGAAGCCTTCATTCTTGCCTTTTGATTAAATGTGACAATGTGCAAAACACATAAATGCTTTCTAAGATAAAAAGTGGTAATACTGACTCTTTTCTAAAGGTAAATTAGTGAAATTGAATGAATATCTGGTATTTATAACTTAATTCACATTTGGGTGGTTGATTAAAAGGAAAACAATATCACTAATAGGTGTTGGGGAATTTTACTATCAATGTTTTGGAGAACGTTCTAGTTAAGATGAAGCTGAAAAACTTGGCCAAGGACAACAGAGGCAATATCAAGACAGGCATGTACACAACCTGATGTTACCTTCAATTCTGTAGATAATTTAGAACTGCCACAACATCATCTAATGTCTAATGACCTTTTAACATACAGTGTTTCATCAGTATCAGGAAGACATGAACTCTCTCTGGAATAATCTGCTCTCGGCTCAACATTGTGTGCTTTGGTTTGCACCAAGCTCTGATTGGCTTAATGGCCAAGGAATGATGGAAATCACTTTATCTTGGAATCTTTTAAATCGTCACTAATGCTGAAGACTTATTGAGGGTTGAGAATGTCCCTCACCATTGTTTACATTTGAGATGAGGTAAATAAACATTCATATGTTCACAAAAGAAACCTTGGTTATCGTTACCCTACAAATACATTTACAGAATCAAAGCATTACATTATACGAACATACTAGTACAACAAAGGTCACTACAGCAACCCTATTAGAGCAGGTATTGTGTAGAAAAAATGCTTTGTATATGTACAGTATGTCAGTCTGTCTGTGTGACTTAATGTGCAGGCAGTGAACAGTGTTTACCATGATGACCTACACATATTTCCAAGCAAAGATCCATTGCAACATGGCACCCTCACACACAAAGGATGAAATTACATGCAGACTGCAGGTGTAAGTAAAACCTCCCTCTCTGTCAGGCAGAGAAAAGGGAATCAGCTCCTCTGTGTGTTCAGATGACTGGTTATTGCTCATGATTTAATTCAATCCACTTTTCATTTCTTCTTCTGATACCAACGTTTTCTACAGACAGGCTGACAACAGCCTTGAAAAACTAATCCTGTCGGGAATGTTGAAATCTCCTTTTTTATGGTTTGATTTATCCAAGTGAACAATGAGAAAGGAAGGATAATGCTGTTAGAGAAGAGGAAGTAGCAAGGGCACAAGATGCAGCCTCAATGTTCCACTGTGTATGAAACGCAGTATCGGCTTCAGTGGTTAAAGTTTAAACAGCCGCAAAGGGGACATATTTTTGTATCTTCTTTCTATTCAGACTTCTTTCTTGCCAAGAGTAAACACTTGGCATCCACATGCAGTACAGGATATCATCAGTTTTTTGTTTTCTCAAACATCAACAAAATTCAGCAACTTATGCAGGTAAATTGTAATGCGTTACAAGAAACCACAAGCCTGTAGCTTCACAACAAGGCAGTCTGTATTCGCTCACTTTCAATACACAAAGGCAGAATGAACATTTTGAAATCAAGCATTTAAAAAAAAAACAAAAAAAAAACAGCAAAGAGAACTGTATTAAAAATCAATCCAGAGTTAAAAGTTATAATCCATAACAAATTATTCAACTAAATTCAGTTTTATTTGCATACTGCCAAATCCCAACATACGTCAAGGCACTGTATATAGTAAGGCTGAAACCTTTACAATATTACAGAGAAGAGAAACCCAGCAGTTCACAAAATAAGCAAACACTAGGCATCAGTGGAGAAAATTATTCAAAAGAAAGTAAAATATTAAAAGTGTTAACGGAGTTAAAGGGATACTCCTGTTAGAGAATATATATATAGACAAGGTTAGTACAAGATAATTAATAATTCTTATCTTGTATTTAAACTATTTCTTTAAATGACTAAAAAAGCCTAATGTATTAACTTGTGTGGATAAATAACACATACAGTTTTGATGTTTTTTTTGACCATTTATTGTAAGTTTTTGTGAGCATTGGTAGGAACACGAGACCTGGGCGAAACAGATTTTTTTTTTCATTTTATCAGCAACTTAAAGTCCTCATTGAGTTTAAACAAAGGACCAAAGTAAAAGACTATCAGTGACCATTTTGTAAACTGGAATTGTGAAGTGTACAATCACCTGAGTGAATGAATGAATGAGCCAGGTTAGCTGAGGCACATGTTTTTACAATAAAACTAACTAAAACAAACGAAACATATTTTTAAGTTTTGATGCTAATTGAAGGCTATATAAGTTCTCTAAAACATGGAGGGATATTCAGCAGCAACACGCAACCATTACTGTCCCTTTTAAGTAAGAAGGAATGGAGTGTGTGATGGTGACATGAGCCTACAGTGTGAATGAAGACAGAATTATCAAGTGAGTGTCAAAAGTGGAGGAAAGCAGCAGGTTTGAGAGAAGCCTGACTGAACTGTGTGGATTGGTGCAGTAATCAGCCTGCTATCACACACAGCCCATGTGCTAAAATGTGTCACTGCTAATTAGAAGTTCCCAGCTTACCCCGTTGGTAAATTCTGCCTTCCACTGTAAATAGCTTCATCACACTGATTATATCAAGAATATTTGCTGGTTTTGGAGAAGGCAGAAGAAGTAGGATTTATTTCTTTTTCAGCAGCCGTGATGTCTATAAGCCATTTTTTTTTTTTTTTATCTTTCTTGCAAATTGGGACTTGAATTTAATAACTTCCTAAAGTTGAGTGTTCTTGCTCACTTTTGTTGGCTGAGTAATTGGAAGGTTATGTACAACCAGCAATCACACCTTTTTTTGTGTATATGCAGCCTTTTGTCTGTGGAGATAATTCTTTCAACTGTCATCACAGTAGTTTCCATTTTGTCAAAAATGGGGAACATATCTTCATTTTTTTTCCCCCCTTTTCAGGTTTAGTACAGTAAGGAGAAAATTATAGATATACTGTATGTACATTAATAACTTCTGATGAAGGTGTATTGGAAACAATTTAAGTTGTATCTTAAAGCTTGTATCAGCTATATGGCAAATTTTTCACCGACTCCCTGGCTGTCGTAGTATTTTCAAACCCAAACATTTTGTGTTCAAACTTAACCCCCATCCAACATAGTATAAATCTACTTAAATATCACAAAATCTTATATTGTGATTTCTTTTTAGCACTGTATTGATATGCAATAACTTTGTTAATGGCTTTGTGTACAATTTAACTTTAAGACACCACTAGTTTGCAGGAGGCTTTCTGTCTCCCCATCCTTCTACTAGTTTTACTAGATGAGGAAAACAGTATATATATATATATGTGTGTGTGTGTTTTTGCATACAGTATAACTTATCTTTAGAAAAATATTGTAAAAATAACAAATTTGGGGAGGAAATCATTGCAATATCATCATACTTGACAACACACAGCCCAAGTTGTGACTTTGTACAGCTAGAAATGTTGTTTTCATGTGTTGTCTTATAAATCACAAACAAACCCTAGAGCTGTAAACCTGTAGCCGATTTCAAGATGTATTGATCAAGTAGCTATCCCAGCCAACAAAACCAAAACAGACCCAAAATCAAACTCCCATCTGCCAGGACCCATCTAGAGCAGAGAGGTTAAGATGGGGTATGTTTACTGTAATACACACTCATGAAACTGATATCTACCCATGGCTCAGTAGTTCAATGGGTTGTCTTCCAACACGAAGGCTGAAGCTCAATTCTCAGCTCTGCAAGTTCACATGCCAATATAACACTGGTGAAGACAGATTGTGACAAATATGCTGTATATAATATACAGTATGCACTTTGGATATGTGAGTAAATAGGGGTAAATGGCAAAAGTGTAAACAAGTATCAAGACTAGACTAAAAATGCAGTATTAACAAAATAGCAAATACAGGCCATTATCATGTTACAGACCAAATGCCCTTGACTGGGGAAAGCGGTCAGAATAGGAAGCTATTTAAAACTCTTTTTAATAAAGGCTCACTGACATTAACATGACACGTAAACATGTATATGGATTTCTGAACTCGATTAAGCAATTAAAAACATGCATAAATGCAAAACAAAACTGCCTCATGTCTATGGGAGCTGCACATACACACACACACACAGTGCCTTTTTGTTGTAAACAAAGTGTTAATACCCTGGTTGTGCTTCACCTGTATTTAATATCTGTGCAGGCAGCCAGATATGCTAATGTGCTGTGTATGTGAGGAAGATGAACAATTGCTCAGCCAAGCCCTCCTCCCTCGGGGAGTGTGTGCTGCAGAGCGGTATTGGACTTCTTGGTTTTTTGCTAACAGTTCTGCAGCCAGGACGAACTGAGGATTTCCAACTAGCAGCTAATTAAATGCAAAAATGGGATTGGCTTTGTGCACTCGATTCCCTGCTTTTGTGTGGTTTGGACATCACGATATGGGTTTGCTAAAGCCGAGGGATAAAGAGAGGCGCTGTGTTGCACTGCAGTGCAGATTACATACGATTAGAACATGCACATTTCTGTAAATTACCCACCTCTACTTTTTTAATAGATCCTTCAAGCTTTGCGTCACTTTGTTTTATTCTGCCCTGCTGTCAGTACTGACAGGAGAAAGTGGCAGTAATAATAGGTCACTTTCTTATAGCAGTTGGAGCCTGAGTTGGCCACCTAGATCTACAGAAAAGCAACACAGCACACCAACATTGAAGTTGTTTTCTCTTTGGTGACACTAAGTGCTTGCTCATTGTGTCAACTGTTGGATTTCTCCTTTTCTTTCTATAATAGTTTATAGAATGTGATTTGGTGGTGTCTGTCATTGTCCACTTTTTATTCCATCCATCACAATAAGCCTCACATAACTTTAACTCTCGCCCTCCTCTCCAGTTTAAACTTATTCTGAATTACCATGACATCCCTTTACTACAAACCTCTGCATTGTAGCACATCAAAGACAATGGGGGCATCAGTGTTAGAGGAAGCATGTTCTTGATGTGAAAGATATGAGCCGTGTCTCTGCGTATCCTTCCAAGAAGGTTATCGAGCCAAATGAAAGATATCCTCTTACTTCCTCCCTGATTAGATCATAATGTAATTGACACACTTTGTGAATGTGAAAGTCTTTCTGATAAGCCCACAATGTCTGTACATGACGTGATGGGCTTATCAAGTATGTCCTTAAATGAGGCATTTTGATAAAATGACTCTTGCAGAGTTACTTCAATTGCACACTCCTGGACTGTGAGAACCACTTATGTATTTTTAATTATTGCCCTCTGTGGTGTGACTGACCATGACGTTTCGGCCTGTGATGCCTACGTTTAATGTTACACCAACATCTAAAGTAATCATTGCGTGGAAATACGATTGGTCACCTCTGTGGTGAAGTGTCATGTTTTTTGTGTGCTACCTGTCAAATCTTTTTTCATTATTATTTCACATACTAATTTTTGCGGATCATTTCTCATTTTCTTCTGCTCCTTAGGACCAGATATGCTTGATTTTATGGCTTCCATATTAGAGAAGGCGGGCACAAATGGACCTGTCCTATACATGGGCCACTATCACAAACATTGTCTCTTTTCCAAACAATAAATGAAGAAGCAGCAACAGTGACTGCATGGCTATGAAAGGCAGGCTTCCCTCCTCCCAGTTGCATGAAGTATAATGTGCAGGCTAGAGGTCTGAAGTCATCAAAGCATATAATCAGTAATCAAAACCCATGCTGGCTGTAATAGCCCTCTGCCTGTTGGCAGATTGAATTTGAATGTGCCGTGATGACTGCATTTCGAAAGTCTTCATAGTGCTAATCACCTCAGACTATTAAGAAGACACTAAATGTACAGAGACATTAGCTGTACAGAGACAGCTGAGACATTAAGAATTTTTGGAAAAAGTTTATATTTGCCATAGTTTAACCATACTATGTACTTTTTGTTTTCCATGATTTCAACTTTATTTATTATTATACGTGTATGTATGCTGTATCTTTTAACTAAAAACTGGCTATTTCCAGAAAAAACTACCTGACTGAGCAGAGCAGGGGCAGAGCAACTGGGTTTTTTAAACACTGGGCCCTTTTTTGTGTTTTCAGTCATAATTCAACCTGATGTTGAAAAATTGAATGGTTGGGGCTAGTTATTTTGGTACCATTCCTAATGGAAACGCAAAAATCCATACATACTGAACAGTACCACTCGGTGGAATCACTCAAGACCGAGGTAATCTGAAAAGTGTATTAAGAGGCCACCATAAAAACCACAGACAAAGCCACTTGGGACTCATATTGTCAGCTTGAAGAAAACACACTTATGGGGCCCACATGGACTGTAAAAACCTTAGCTTAGTAGGATAATTACATATACTTGCATGTAACTAAACAGTTCTCAGACATGCACTGGAGTCCAGACATTTTAATGCAGTAGTCTGGAGTGTGTGAGAACACAGCAAGAAAACCTGTGCATAATTTACAACAAGGCACCACCCTTTGTTTGGATGTTATGGACATTCTCCTACTGTCTTATATGAGTGTCTGGACGCAGCCAGGAAAAAAAGCTTTAGTGAGGTAATAGACAGAATTAGTTGTTTCAAATTCCGGCGCTTTCAGTGCGATGTTGAGGAACGTCATGTAGCAAATGGCTGCCCAAGGTTCACTCTTGTCACCGCTCGCCATCCTCATCTTCTTTTGTTCCTCCACGAACACAATCCTTTTTCTCTTGCGAGGTTGACCATTTTCATGGCTGGTGATGGATAGAGTGAGTATACATTATTATCTTCATTGGTTATGCAATTTGGTTTATGCAGTTCCTTGATAAGTTTTGCTGTTTTTCCACGAAATCAGTGTCTCAGTAAGGATTCAGGGGACACAGTTAATTGATTTCACTGTGCAATCAGTTTTAACATCATTATAACAAATTTAAGCAAAGGATTAAGGCTTTTAATTAAAGCAGGAGTTTAAATAATACTATAATTTCTTGCGATAGTGAAGTATTAAGACAGTATTTATTGCTTGTGCCTTCAGAAAGCTCTTAAGTTCTCCTTCAGTGTGCCAGTAAAAAGATGGGGAAAAAGTTAAGATTGTTTCCCGACACAATGGAGACATTCTAATAATAGTAATTGTGCTCTGATGCTTGTGGCTGGAAAGATTAACCAGTAATTAATTAGTTGCTGGCCCAGTCCACGGCAGAGCCAAGTCTGCACCAGAGAAACAAGAAGCTCTTTCCAGGCTAAAGACTTGCCTTTTTTGTGCATAATTGACTTACTCAGGGCTTCCAGGTGATATAACTCATATGCCCTCAAGTTCAAAATGCCCTCTTTGTGTGGGCAATGACAGAACAAGCTGACTGTGTTTCTAATTTTGGTTGTCTCACTGGAATTCTTTTTTTCTTTTTTTCCTGGTGACTGATCATTTGAGGTTTGAGTGGTACTTTGCCATTAAGGCTCATGTAAAATTATACGTTGCATCATTTTCATTAATTACAAGCTGCAGAAGGGAGCGCACCTACGTATTCTGCTATGATTACCCATTTCACTGTGCACTGGTTGGGGACTCACATTATGCAATGGCTGCAAGTTTCTCTTTTTTCCATTTTGTCCTTGCTGGTGGAGTCAACAAATTACAGAGTGACATTTTGCTGAAAACTGCTTCCTAAAAGCAGTTTAAGGATTAGATAATCTCATTTTGGACACTGGGATTAAGATCATCCTTGCCTTCAGATGCTTTTTAGCCACATGCTTCTCAGGGGAAGTCTTTCTTGTCACCTGCTACAAAGAAAAATACCTCAACCTTTGTATGTTTAAATTGTTCATTGTTTAACAAATAGGGACAGATGCAGAAAATTTAGTGGATATTCCCTAAATCCTCCTCCCTAAAATATGAGCTGTCTTCTATGTGAGTTCCTAGAAAAGATTTTAAAGTAAGACATAAAACATGTGTATAATTTAACAGATACATAGTTTCTGTCATGCACAAATGCACTCATACATTACATATACTATACTGTACTAATATCACACAAACGTTTTTGTCATAATTAATCAGTAATTTCATAATAACCTTTTTTAGAATAATGTAAATCTGACAGAACTAGACTAATGACACTAGCCTCTGTTTTTAGGCTTGAAGAAATTTGGCCATTGACGGGAGACTTTGACCAATCAAGGAGCAGTTCAGAAAGAAAGGCTGCCTCCTATTGGCTGTTTGGAGTGGGAAGGTCTCTATTCCAGTTTTTTAAAGATTGCCTTTACTGGAAAGCAACCAATAAGGAGAGACAATCAAATCTCGGAGGAACATTCATATTTGAAAAGAACCAGTGTTGTTCATGCACTGAACACGCTCAAAAACTGAGTAATTCGACTTTGAAGTGTCCCGCTGACATTTTATGTTAATCGAAAAATGTATGTGTTGTCATATCACATCAGTCATATCATATTAGTCTTTCAGAGAGATGGCAATTATAAAGTGTGGGGAAAAGTGGCCTTGTCACTTTTATATTGATTTTAAAACAACCTGGAGATGAGACACTTTTTTAGCAATCCTGCCTACTACAGCTTTAATTAAAACGTGTCCTTAATTACCTCGGAGCCTCACTGTGGTGTACCAGCAGCTGGTAAACTTGCAGCGTCCTTAAAAATGTTGCCCTGTTCCTTACTAAGCCTCTCCACGCAACGTTGGACCCAAGTTAAATAACTTTGCATGTTGACATGAGGTGTGAACATACCAGAATGATAGGTTAGTGCCGTGTTGACCTTAATACACTTTCCCTGTCATACATCTCTTTGCTGTGGTTTTCTTGATTGATCTTCATTTCATACCCACAACATAATCACCTTTAGGTTTTAAAGGTCCACATTTATGCCTTTTACACTTTTCTAGATTCAGCAACTACTCAAGCACTTAAGTGCAGTTTTAATTATCCCCTTCACACATGCTTCTACTGAGTCATTCACTTCTTTAGGCATATGTGTACCTAATAAAGAGGCCAGTAAGGTTTGATGTGTTGTGCTTTCAGGGACGATCTGTTGTACTATGAGGATGTTATCTTTTGATTGAGTGTCTGTCAATTCCCCTCAAGTCTTTGGCATCAACAGGGCCACTAACAGGATTTTCTGTAAACTCTAGCAATGATTGTTTGTGAAAATCACTGTAGATCAGTAATTTCTGAAATACTCGGATAACCAACAACCATACCATGCTCAAGTCACCTTTTGTTCCTCATTCTGATCAGTTTGAACTTCTGTGGCTCATCTTGCTGTTATCTACATACCTAAATGCATGTGATTGGTTGATTATTTGTATTAAAGAGCAATCAAAGAGGTGAACCTAAATCTAATGATTGTAAACACTGTTGGCTCAACGATCAGGAACATTTGGTTTAATATCTTGCCCAAAGACACTTCAGTGTGTGAACTA
Source organism: Brachirus orientalis (assembly GCA_016785285.1). Classification (NCBI taxonomy): domain Eukaryota; kingdom Metazoa; phylum Chordata; class Actinopteri; order Pleuronectiformes; family Soleidae; genus Brachirus; species Brachirus orientalis. The sequence goes on from JAFBJR010000027.1 coordinate 1,726,027, forward strand.
GAGTGAACAGGAATCCAACCAAAGACTAATGTCTAATTCCTGGCCAGCCCACTCCACCTCCTGAGTACATGTGCCTTCATTGTTTTTTCCTTTTTTTTTTTTTTTAAGCGTTTATGAGTTCACTCCCACCACCACACTATCCCTGTGGACCCAACAGCTAAAATTTCAATTCTGTAAATGTGGTTCCTTGAGGCAAACAATTACTGTACATCCTGAGCTGCTCTGTGGGAATTGGAAAGAAGTCGAAGAAGAAACTTTCTTGCACCAAGGTCAGTCTGAAACAGGCCTAGTGGTATTTTCTGGAGGGCAATACCACCATGTCCTTCCAATAAAAAGCGTGAATTAAAAACCCATTCAGGCTGCCACAATTGCATCCTCCCACATTATCAGTGGCCTGATGTGATGATTGACCCCCTGGTCATCACCCGGGCCTCAGAGACTATCGATCCTGCCATCACCGTGGTGTCTGTCGGTTGGAAGGCAGCACTTCTTCTGCTGCTGCTGCTGCTGTGGCCGCTGCATTTATTGCAGTTGCATCCCTCAGAGGAACATTTTAATGAGCGATGAGGACAATAAAGCTGTGATATAAACACACTCACAGAGAGACACACAGGAACACTGTCCACGAGGAGCAAGTGATCATACGGTGTGAGTCACCAGAGAGAAGAAATCCTTTGTACTCAGTGGGTAATGAAGATGTGGTGGAGATCGAGTCGAGAGGCAGAAAGGCTAACTGTCGGCCTCTTGAGTCCAGAAAATCAGTAACGCAGTGAACTCAGTCGTTCCTGTGATTAGAGGGTTGTAAGCCGGATGGGTTGAAAAATGAAGTTAAAATTGAAGCTCTTATTGTTCTCAGGATTTTTTTTTATGAAAACTGCAACAAATCATCTCTCACTAAGAAGAAGTAGAAGAAAAAATGTATATCCCTACTGATTATTATACAGTTATCATGACCAAACTGATGTTCATCAGGCTAGAAAAGATCTCATATTTCACTGAAAAAATCTGAATCAGTGTATTTTTATGTACTGGAGGTTTCAGGTTTTTACACCAGTGTGTTGTACATCATTGACTGACTGCTGGTGGTGATGTCCATTCATTTAGCTCATACTGTACATGTACCTCAAAGTCGGATTTATAGTGGATGTAAACTTTTATTGAAAGCAGCCATCATTCTGCACATTTACCTCAAACAACCAAGGGAAGGATCAAGATGAAATACTATAGTGTTTTTGAGGGCAGTGGTTTTAACAACTAGCATCTCAGAATCTTTCCCCGTATACACACTGTAGGTTGTCCAAAAATCGACTTAAATGCTATAATAGAATAAATGAATGTAACAATAGAATCTTAGAACAGAAAATTTATTTTGGGGAGAAAGACACCACAAATTACAGGACAATACATTCCGTGTCACAATATTCAAAACAATTTGCATTTTAAACTTTGAAAATGATACAAAACCAAACAACATTTTATCTATAAGTGTACGGATAAAAAAAAAAAGAAAATTATGTTTTCATACCTTTCAAATGACCTAATTATGACCTAGTTGGTACCACATCATAGCTGCTTCTCTCAGCTAAACAAACTGTGGATCCCACAAAAGTGATGACATCTGTGAGGTTCCTTAAATGCATCTTGTAGCTCCTCCTTGAAGATCAGCATGCTGCGGATTACTCTCACTAGCTCTTCAGAGAACTGCAATTTCAGAGAACTGGTGAATATTGTATTAAATGTCTTTGTAAAAAGGAGAAATAAATAGATCCATTCTTCCTAGGATATTGTTGATGTAGGATATTTACATCAACAACATTTCATTTCATGCAGTGTTTCATATAGATTCATAGGATATCAACATATTTATTACTTTGCAAAATTTATAAAAGCAGTGAAAATAACCACTATGAAGCTTTGGTTCTTAATCAGGAGAGAAAAATCCCATTCACACTTTTCCAGCAGCCTTAAAATAAGCTATTTTAGCCACTGATAATTAGTATTTGTCTTTCTACAACTACACCTGTGGAGACCAAATGGAGAGCGATGGTCTAAGTCTTCATGTTACGGGAGGGAGCAGCACAGGGCCAGGATTCACCACTGCTAATGTGATGATTATTCGGACAACCACTAAAACAAAGATCTAAACAATACCTGATTCAATTGTATTACATATTATACACTGGTAAATGTAATGAATGCTCTGAGGTTCATTGTGTTCAACTGCAGACTGCTTGTTGCTCCATGTGCAGCCTGGCTGGAGTATAATACATCATCAGGATCCCATCAGCGATGGTGTCGATGCTGCATGCGTCCCAGTGTTCAACCTCCAGACAGATGCAATCGCAGAAGCCAATTTGTGCAGGAACAGGTGTTTCCTTCAGACAACTCAAACAGGGAGCTCAAGTTAATTGGAATATTTCACAATCACGGATGGAAGAAGCAAAGAGGCACTGTCGAATTACAAGCATCCGTTTGCTAAATACTTGGATTATAACACACTTGAACACTATGTACAAGATTATTAAGGCAGATATGGGTGTATGCCATCATAATTAACCAATTAAACATGTCTGAATAATTAATGCACTGTGTTTCTTAGCTTTGGTTAGCCCTCTCACAAATTTTCATGCATTAGGCTTTCGTGTGGTTTGTCCTTCGGGAAGACATGGCGAGTGGCAGCCAAGACTGAGATTTTGATGTGGAAGTTGTCAAGATTAATTTATACATCAGTGTAATCAGTCCCCTCGCTGCCCATTTGACAGGCTTTAAAGGGCAATGAAAAGGTAGAATGAGCTGCAGTAAACAGGGTCATGGAGTTTAAAACAATAACTGGTGATGGATTTTTATCAGCACATAAAGGTGATAAATCAGATAGAAGCAAAATGCTGTCTGTTATTCTTGTACTCACACGAATCCATAATTAAGTAATAATAATGGATTATAATAATAATAATAATGGATGTTTAAACAACGGAACTACAAAAAAGTCACAACTCAATCAATGCTATTTTTTTCTTCTATCATTTACAGCACTCACGTGGTGTTAATTTATGTGTGAAAAGTCAAAATGTTTTAATTACCAACTCTCAAGAATGTGATAATTAAGGTTGGGGAGTCATGAACAAAATTATCACCTTTTTAGAGAAAAAAACCTAAATGCTAGAGCCACATAGGACAAACTCAACAACTATTAAAATCCATTCAGTGAATAATTGAATTAGTCTTATTATAGTTGTATTTTACTTTGTTTATGTTGTTATCTAAGTGTCTTTACAATTCTTTAAGAACAATTGCATTAAAGAAAAATAGCCCATTTTTGCCATTTTCTTCTGAATGAGGCATTACAAGACAACATTTTTTTTTTTTTTTTTTTTGGCATTCCTCAAACATGACATGATGATTGTGTCGTAGTAGAACGTCTCCAAAAATTGAGTTTGACAGGTGTCTTCTCCACAGGTCTCCAGCTGACAAACACCACTGCAGTATTGATTCAGACAGTTCCACAGTATCATGCAGTGTTTGATTGATGCAACTCATGTCTGCCGCTGCTATTGCCGTCTCTTTACTGATTCTGCATTTTTTTTTTTTTTTGCTGAATCTGTAGGTGAGGGGGGACTTGGGAGTCTTTTGGTTTCCATTTCTAATTTGACCAATCATGTCTGGTTGTCTTGCAACAGTCCATACAGAGTGCAGAACAGGTGGAACACACTGAGTGAAATACTCCAGCTATCTGATTTAAACTGATTTGAATTCATCCATATGCAGATACCAACTGTTGATAGAGATAAGCCAGAAACTTACTAGTTGCAAAAAATATGAAGTTTTGCATTAGTTCATGCAGGACATGGCCCCAGCTACAAGCTAGCTAAACATGAACTATTAGTCAAGCTGCCATTAAAATAAGGCTGCTACTCCAATGCTGCCTCACCACAACTTCCACCTTTCTAGATAGCATTTAGCTCCGACAATCCAGGGGGCATCTAAAGAGGGGGAGCCACTAGCACCAAGTCTAACTGCATTTCCATTTGTTGCAATAAATAGTTTAATTGTGACCACAATGCTCCTGAAATGCTGTCTCCTGACAGTTTCCAGTATATATTTTATATTCCTCATCTGTGAACAATGTGGAGGCAGATAGCTGAGCTGGTTTGATTCCACATGTGGTTATTTGATGTGTGTGTACCCCCACTTCACACTGACAGTCTCATCTAATGAAGTCATTAAATGCCCAACATACTATAAATGGGTTGACACAATGCTGAAGTGTTGCCTATCTAGGTGTGTGTGTGTATATACACAATACAACTTGTTGTAATAAGTGGTAGTTTACCAGTAGGGTGTAATGTCCTTAATTTCATTAATCATTTTTGTATTTAATGATTTAATATGATTTCATACCCCATGACAGAAAAAAATTGAAAAAAATAATATTGTATATAATGACATGAAAACGTTCAGTAGGCTTCTAAATCCCAGTGATGTGCAAAGCTCGAGTAGCACAGGAATAAAGCATCACTCTTAATGCCACTCCCAAGATGGTGGCAGTGACAATGACAGCAGTCAATGAGGATGCAAAAGCAACATTATATGAGTGAAATGAGGTTTGAGTACAACCCACGAAAAATTTAACATTTACTGCTCCAAAGATTTGTTGGGATACATGTTTCCTTTCTCTGCTCCTCTGTTAGTATTGCATAAAAGAGCCTGTTTCAAGATGAAAGTTGCATTGTTTCTATTCAAGAAGGCCAAACTAAGGCAGAATAAGATTATCAAGCACAAAAATCACCAAGTTTCCCACTGCAGCTGTCACAGCCAAAACTTTAGCAGGGTTGTCACATTGGCAATGTTTCCAGACCAAATGAGCTGCCGGTGTGAGGTGTCAATCCCTGGGCTCAATAGCGACAACTCTGTAGCGACAAGAGTTACGTACATCTGCAATGCGACCTCTTATAATAACTGGCTAATTAAAAAAATGGCATGCACAATTAGACCTCAAAATTCATGATCCAATAAAGTCAGAGCATCAAGCATGATATTATCTTCCTCTAAAGGAAAAGGGCAAAGGACACACATAGTGCAGTAATTACGATGATGAGAACAGGCCAGTATTTTAATAAAGCAGAGATTGTAGTGCATTATTAATATATATACCCTAAGCCTATGCTTGAGTGGAATGCATGCCCTTTTTCATTTCATCACACAGTAAAAAACCACCATACAACCAGAGCTGTGATCATGTGAATATAGGAGCTCATATTGGTCAAAACAACAGAAAAGTCAAACCCAAGACAAAGTGAAATCTCAATTGCATTAATATAGCATGGTCAATCAAAGAAAGGCTGGGGCAGGAGTTTGGTTGGTTAGGTAGCCGAGGAAATGTGTCGTTTCCCGCTTTGAAAGTAACTGGACTGGCTTCCTCACAATGTTTCTGCTTGGGCTAACACAAAGTATTCATCTTGGATAGATTTGGTTTGAGATGCAGGTATGTGATCTCCGTGAAATTGCTTTGTTTTGAGGGCATATTTCCCACTGGCTTACACGCCTCAGCCCATGCAATACTTGTTGATAGTGTTTGATTTGTCCGGTATCAGAGACTAAGGTGTGATTTTCTCTTCTGAAGTGAAAACAAATTGTACAACTTATTTCAAATAAAACAGAATCATATGGAGACGGACAACGGGAAGGAATGTGTTTTGTGTGTAATTTTTATGTTTGCTCATTTTAAAGCAACTTCGAACTCCCTGTGTGAGTATATGGGCTGGTCTATAGAGGATTTCATGTAGCTGAACTCCCTCACTCTCTCTCTTTGTGTTTACATTTAAATTTTATCAAAACAAAGATGTGTATAGATGTAAAATTCATATCCCTTGCATATTGCACATGCACGTAACTTTCAAAAGTGCACCAATACTATCAGCAATACACTTTTACAACTTTCTCTCCTTTTTCACTGTTGCTCAGTTCCACTTGTTCTCTCTCATTTATTTATTTTTCACCACAAAATATAGCAGTACAAGATGACAGCCTTTATAAAAGCAAGGGTCATGCCTTAAGTGCATATACATGCCTTATTCTAAGGCATAAAAAATAAAAGGACCTTTATTTTTAAGTTATTATACACTTTGCAAACATTCTTATGGGTAGTATGTTCACTTTCTGCCAATAATCCATCCTAAATGTGACACATGATTGCCTCACCATCTGCGTACTGTGAATCCAAGAATAGGTTGGCCCAGGATTAACACATTGGATCCTTCCTTGCTTGGAAAGTGAATATTTTTTTTCTAAAGTTGGGACACTGCTTTGCATAAACAGCAAAGACTAATCAAACTCCACACAAAAAAAACAAGTGATTTCCTGTGTGAAAGCCCGGCACTTTGTTGGCCAGTCTATCAATGCCAAGCTCCTGCTTGGGTGGACTTTGTTGTTCTATACTAAAGCTGCTGGAGGTCACCCACCAATAAAATGTAAGTGTAGGTCATAATAAGCTGCTTTCACAGTTGATCTATGACCCGAGGACAGTCTCACTGTATAAGACGCTTAAATCAAAATAAAAGAAAAGGAAGCCTCTGTTCAATGCACACAAGTCATTTCCTGAGAATAAAGGTATTTGGCTTGATGCTGTTGCTATAGGTTTTAGTAAAAAATAACATCTAATTTTCAAGCCTGAATATTTGTAAAACCCAAAGCCTGATCCTACCTTTAATTACTTTTAATCCAACCTTGTTTATCAGTGTAACATGTTGCCAGATAATACCAACAACCCCACACAATTCTTCTTTAATGCCTTTATTATAACAATGTAAACATTCAAAAAGCCTTTCTTTGGATCTTATCTTTGATGAAAATTACATTTTGATCACATTCTCACCTTAAGGCAGGCACATTGAGGTTTAAAGTACAAAGAATGATGAGCCAGACATGTCAAATCCATAGAATGTCAAAAAAATATGGTTTGACTGCTTGGATTTTGTATATATAGTGTCCATTTATAGTCAGGAGAGAAAAAGTCTCCTCAGAAGTGTTAGTTGGCTTGTGTGGGTGTTGGCTCTCCACTGACAGCTCACTGATTTCATAAACCTTATATTTTCCATTGGTTTGATGATAATACAGGAGGAATTTTGAAAAGACTTTTAGACCAAGACACAGATGGATTTCTTAGGCAAAGATTGACAAGAAGCAAAATCCTGTAAACCCCTGGAATAGTTAGGCATCATGTTGTTTGTCAGTCACAGCTGCTGGGACGAAGGAAAAGAGACAGTTGTGAGACTAAACAGATACCATTTTTACTAGTAAAAAAGACACGTTAATTAATGTTTTTAATTTACCAAAAGGTCGCATTATAACAGGTTTTAATTGGATTTAGACTGTCTGAGGAGGGGCTAACGCCAGAAATGTTACTTAAATGCAGTGACACTTTTTTAATGAGCCAAAAATATTTGAATACTTGTGTTATTTCAAGCTTTAATTTATATGAACACAAAATGATTTTCTTTTTTATTACGTCAATAAAGCCATCTGTCATCATTAGAGTGGCTATAAACACAGGCCTATTTTATTTTTACAAATAGAATTGAGGTCCAAATAGTCACGTGGGATGTATGTGGGCACGTACAACATGTCAGGTTCTAACAGGGCCTCTGTTAAGTGGGTACACTTACCGTATATTATAAAGTACATTATATACAGTACATAAGTGCACTTTTGAGGTCATGAGGCCTTGAGAACAATGCACTCACTAAGGAGAGAATAAATGAATTGCATAGCTGCTGCACGTTGTTTTCTACTTCTGGATGTATTTAATGAATCGATGGAGACATGTGGGTGTGGAGGAACTGAAAGTTGTTTAAAGGCATTTTTGATGGAGCCAAGGTTTCTAATAGTCTCCCAGTGGAGTAAGATAAATCTAAATCCTTTTCACAGTAATTATTTGCACATTTGCATTATTTTCTTGGAAAGAAGACAAGATAATCACTGTAACATAACTTGTAGAATGTAAATTTGGTCATTATTTATTTTCTCTTTTAGCGCAGATGGGTCTGCCATTTTTAGACTTGTCTAGTTTAGTTTAGGAACATTGGTTTTGAGTCATGATAAACCATTTAATTTTTTAATTTCAATTTCCATTGTCTACATGGTGACAAAAAAAGATTGGAAGTCATGGAAGACAACACCTTTTGTAGTAAGTTGTGACCTGCTTGGTATTTCATAGTGTGGTTCTACTATGCCAGTTAAATGTTTAAATTCAAGGTTTTCCACCACTGAATAAGGCTGCATGTCTGATGCTACAAACACACCTATAGCGCTAGTTATCGCTTTAGCGCAAATTTAATTTTGAGGTCGTTTTGCTCCAAATGAGGGCGAAAGATATTAAACTGAGTTGTTTAATATATGTAATTGTATTTTTCCTTTCATGTTATGACTAGATAACAAGATATTTATCAAGTTATAACAAAATATTGTCTCTATACAATGACATACAACCTTATCACTGCATTAGAAACTACAAATGATCATGTTATAGTGTTAAATAAATGATCCCATAAGATGGTACACTGTTTGGTAATACTGTTTTAGATGTGCAACATTTCACTTTATGTGATGATTTATTCTTTGCCAAAAATGATATTTGTTGTAAAATGGTACAAATGTAAACAACTTCATGCTATAATGAAATAATATATATATATATATATATATATATATATA